>WOXC01008197.1:0-14329 GCA_011680675.1 Gymnobelideus leadbeateri | reverse complement strand
ATTGTTTGAAATTTACTCTCATTGGTTTGGAATCAAACGGGGAGTAATTTACTCTGATAAGTATAAAAATTTGTTGTGTCCTATAGATAGTGGGAGGGTAAGGGGGGGGTGAAAAGGAGGAGACTAAAGGGAGGGATTATAAGGGAGGGAAATAGTAGTAAGGGGAGAGGGTAGGTTAAGAAGGGGGGTCACTGGGTGGGAACACTGAGGGAGGGGGCGGTCAAAAGGGAAAACTTCAAGGAGGGGAAGGGAGAAGGAATAAACAAAAACATAAACAGGGGAGGGAATAGGATGGAAGGGAAGAGACAGATAGTCATCATTACTGTGAATGTGAATGGGATGAACTCTCCCATAAAACAGAGGCGGATAGCAGAATGGATTAAAAACCATAATCCTACAATATGCTGTCTTCAAGAAACACATTTGAAACAAAGGGATACCCACAGGGTAAAGGTAAAAGGTTGGAGTAAAATTTATTATGCCTCAGCTAAAGTAAAAAAGCAGGGGTAGCAATACTTATCTCAGATAAAGCAAAAGCAAAAATAGATCTAATTAAAAGAGATAAGGAAGGAAACTATATCCTACTAAAAGGCACCATTGAGAATGAAGCAATATCACTACTTAATATATATGCACCAAGTGGTATAGCATCCAAATTCCTAGAGGAGAAGTTAAAGGAATTAGAGGAAGAAATAGATAGCAAAACTATACTAGTGGGGGACCTTAATCTCCCCTCTCTGAACTCGATAAATCTAACCTCAAAATAAACAAGAAAGAAGTTAAGGAGGTGAATAGAATCTTAGAGAGACTAGATATGATGGATCTCTGGAGAAAACTGAATGGGGATAAAAAGGAATTTACTTTCTTCTCAGCAGTGCATGGTACATACTCAAAAATAGACCATGTACTAGGGCATAAAAACCTCACAATCCAGTGCAGAAAGGCAGAAATAGTAAGCGCATCATTCTCAGATCATGATGCAATAAAAATTATATGCAATAAAGGGCCATGGAAAGATAGACTAAAAACTAATTGGAAACTAAACAATTTAATCCTAAAAAATTGGTGGGTCAAAGAAGAAATTATAGAAACAATCAATAATTTCATTCAAGAGAATGATAATAATGAAACAACATACCAAAATTTGTGGGATGCACTAAAGGCAGTTCTCAGGGGAAGTTTTATATCCCTGAGTGCATACTTAATTAAAGCAGAGAGAAGGGAGGTCAGTGAATTGGACATGCAATTGAAAAAGCTAGAAAAAGAACAAATTGAAAATCCCCAATTTAGTACTAAATTAGAAATACTGAAAACCAAAGGTGAGATTAATAAAATTGAAATTAAGAAAACCATTGAATTAATAAATAAAACCAAGAGCTGGTTTTATGAAAAAATCAACAAAATTGATAGACCCTTAGTCAATATGATAAAAAAAAAGAAAGAAGAAAACCAAATTATGAGTATCAAAAATAAAAAGGGTGAATCTACCTCCAATGAAGAGGAAATCAAAAAAATAATGAGGAATTATTTTTCCCAATTGTATGCACATAAATATGACAATCTTAGTGAAATGGATGAATATTTACAAAATCACAAATTGCCCAGATTAACTGAAGAGGAAGTGAATTACCTAAATAACCCCATCTCAGAAAAAGAAATCAAACAAGCCATCAATGAACTCCCTAGGAAAAAATCTCCAGGGCCAGATGGGTTCACTAGTGAATTCTATCAAACATTTAAAGAACAATTGATTCCAATACTCTACAAACTATTTGGGAAAATTAGTGAAGAAGGAGTCCTACCAAACTCTTTCTATGACACAAATATGGTACTGATTCCTAAATCAGGAAGAGATAAAACAGAGAAAGAAAATTATAGACCAATCTCCCTCATGAATTTAGATGCAAAAATTCTAAATAAAATATTAGCCAAAAGACTCCAACAACTTATCACAAAAATAATACACCCTGATCAGGTAGGATTCATTCCAGGAATGCAAGGATGGTTTAATATTAGGAAAACCATCAATATAATTGAGCATATCAACAACAAAACTAGCAAAAACCACATGATCATCTCAATAGATGCAGAAAAGGCTTTTGACAAAGTACAACATCCATTCCTATTAAAAACACTAGAAAGTATAGGAATAAATGGAGCCTTCCTTAAAATAGTTGCTAGCATCTATCTAAAACCATCAGCAAGTATTATATGCAATGGGGATAAACTAGAAGCCTTTCCAATAAGATCAGGAGTGAAACAAGGGTGTCCACTATCACCCCTCTTATTCAATCTGGTACTAGAAACATTAGCAGTAGCAATTAGAGAAGAAAAAGAAATCAAAGGAATCAAATTAGGCAAAGAAGTGACCAAGCTGTCACTCTTTGCAGATGATATGATGATATACTTAGAGAATCCTAGAGAATCAAGTAAAAAATTACTTGAGACAATAAATAAATTTGGCAAAGTTGCAGGATATAAAATAAACCCACATAAATCCTCAGCATTCCTGTACATCTCTAATAAAACTCAACAGCAAGAGATAGAAAGAGAAATCCCATTTAAAGTCACTGTAGACATTATAAAATATTTGGGAATCTACTTGCCAAAACAAACCCAGAATCTATATGATCACAACTACAAAACACTTCTCACAGAAATAAAATCAGATCTAAATAGTTGGAAAAATATCAATTGCTCGTGGCTGGGTCGAGCTAATATAATAAAAATGACAATTTTACCCAAACTAAATTATATATTTAGTGCCATTCCAATCAATTTACCAAAAAACTACTTTCTAGAGTTAGACAAAATAATAACAAAATTTATTTGGAAAAACAAAAGGTCTAGAATATCAAGGGAATTAATGAAAAGAAATGCTAGGGAAGGTGGACTAGCTATGCCAGATCTTCATCTGTATTATACAGCAGCAGTCATCAAAACTGCTTGGTACTGGCAGAGGTGTAGAGTAGTGGATCAATGGAATAGATTAGGTGCAGGAGACCCAGCAGTTAATGAATATAGCAATCTATTGTTCGATAAACCCAAAGACCCCAGTTTTTGGGATAAGAATGCACTATTTGACAAAAACTGCTGGGAAAACTGGAATACAGTATGGCAGAAACTGGGCATAGATCACTATCTAACACCATATACCAAAATCAAGTCTAAATGGGTGCATGATCTAGGTGTAAAGGATGATACTGTAAGCAATTTGGGAAAGCAAGGAATAGTTTACCTGACAGATCTGTGGAGAGGGGAAGATTTTAGGACCAAACAAGAATTAGAGAGCATTATAAAATGCAAAATGGATAATTTTGATTACATTAAATTGAAAAGCTTCTGCACAAACAAAGCCAATGTAACCAAGATCAAGAGGGAGGTGGGAAATTGGGAAAGAATTTTTACAACCTGTGTCTCTGATAAAGGACTCATTTCTAAAATTTATAGAGAATTGAGCCAAATCTATATGAATACAAGTCATTCCCCAATTGAGAAATGGTCAAAGGATATGAATAGGAAGTTTTCAGAGAAAGAAATTAAAGATATCTATAAGCATATGAAGAAATGCTCTAAATCACTATTAATTAGAGAAATGCAAATCAAAACAACTCTGAGATACCACATCTATCCAGTCAGATTGGCTAAGATGACAAAACAAGAAAGTGACAAATGCTGGAGAGGATGTGGGCAAATTGGAACGCTAATACATTGCTGGTGGAGTTGTGAACTTATCCAACCATTCTGGAGAGCAATCTGGAATTATGCCCAAAGGATTATAAATAATTTCATACCCTTTGACCCAGCCATACCACTCCTAGGGTTATATCCCAAAGAGATCATAGTAGTGGGAGGAAGAACCATATGTACAAAAATATTTTTAGCAGCCCTTTTTGTGGTTGCAAAGAATTGGAAACTAAAGGAGTGCCCATCAATTGGGGAATGGCTAAACAAGTTGTGGTATATGAATGTAATGGAATTTTATTGTGCTATAAGAAACGAGGAGGTGACGGATTTCATAATTACCTGGAGAGACTTATACAAACTGATGCTGAGCGAGAAGAGTAGAATCAGAAGAAATTTGTATACAATCACAGACATACCATATCTGTGACGACCAACTATGACAGACTGGACTCTTTTCAGCAATGCAGTGATATAAGTTAATCCCGAATGACTCAAGAAAGTGAGAAATGTGCCATCCAGAGATATAACTAGAAAGAACTGAGCCTGAATCCTGATGGAAGCAAACTAAATGATCTTGTTCTTCTCATTGTTTGGTTGTACTTCTTCCTTACCATCTTTCATCCCACCTAGTACAATATGCCTTTGTAATTGGAATAATGTTTAATATGAATGCATTTGCAGACCCTATACTGTACTATATGATGTCATGAGGGGAGGGGGGAGGGAAGTAAAGGAAATTTGAAAATCAAGGAACTAAGGAATTGAATCTTGTCAACTGAAACTAAACTAATAAATTAATTAAAAAAAAAAAAAGAACTTAGATAAAATGTGTCTCTCTGTGTGCCTTAGTTTTCTCATAAGTAAAATGTGATCATTGACCAAGATGACCTATAACATCCATTCAGGCTGTAAACACTGAAGCTTCATAGTGGTTTTGTTTACTTTGCTATATCAGTGGGGCAATGACTGCAATGGGCACATGGGAAATTGACAATGTTGCACAAGTCCTATTTTCCCTGAAATAATTCATGCCATTTCCTGGAGCAAAATATCTGCCTTGATCCATGCGCCTTCTGGAAATGTTCAGTATAATTCTGAGGAAAGGAACGGCTCTTGTTCCACTTGATCTCTGTTTTGCTGCAATAAGCTTCATGTACCACACAATTCATCTGTGGAAGCAGATTCCATCATGAATTCTCTTAGAGCTTCATGTCTATATGGTGCATGCCACAACAGGGAGACTATTGAAGCCAAAGAACTCAGTAACAGGCTTCAAGGCCCTGTGACTTCCCTTGGAGAATCTGCAACGACTCTAGTCTCTGCACTGTTCTGCTCTTCAATGCTGTTCTCATTTTCACGGCAGTCTGAAAGTCAGCTTTGACTTGTAATTAAGCTTGTCTGGGCTCACAAGCTGGGTGAACTTGGGAAATCTTTTTGGCACTCTCCTGGTTTTAATTGTCAGAATCATGAAGAAAGACAGCATTAGCTTAATGAGGAGAGCTGTGAATGAGCAAAACCACAATTAGGGACTTTCCCATGGTTGTTGAACCCTCAGGCATCTGCCAGCAGTGAGGATAAAAAAGTTTCCCAGCTGCCAGGGGAGATGTAGTGGGAAGAACTCTGAAGTACCCCCTAAATGGATGGCTAATCATGAGGAAATATTTGTGTATGTCTTTTGGCAGGTGGCTAAGGGGGGCAGGAATCATGGGGGAGGGCCCACTAATCAATTGGAATTTGGATAATGAGGACCTTGGCATCCAGCAGATTTCTTTACTGGAAGTGTCCTGTAGCAAGGATGTGGGATGTTGGAGCATAAGAGAAATGTTTCATTGTGACAGACAGAAGACTGATCAATTGTGAGATTGACATAATTTGTAAATGCCAGAATCCTAAGGCAATTCAATGAGACATTCCAAAGCACCATGGGACAGATAGAATGACTTCTGCTTGCTTAGCCCATCTGCCCTACCATGTTGTGCCAAGGATCCTCTAAATATGTCACTGCCTCTGTAGGGAAGAGAGCAGCCATTTGGTTCCCTCAATTTCAGGGTTGGTTTTTTTTTTTGGTAGACCAAGTTTCTTGCCAGTCTGGCAACCAAAACAACAAGGTATGAGGGTTCCAGTCAGGTGAGGGAGGAAGGCTTCAGGTATACACAGCTCTTGTTCCTTTAGCTCTGAAAATGGAAAACCCTCCAAACAGCTATTTCTGTTCACATACTGAACTTAGCCAAACTGGGAGAAGAGCTATCAAATGCCATGGCCCATGCTGCTTCTACCTCTGCATCTTGCCCTCTGACTCTCTGTTCTTTTCTCTTTTGCCTCTGGATGTGTTCCTGTCTCTATTTCTTATTCAGTCACTATGTCTATCTCTCTGTCTGCTGCTCTCACTTTCTCCATTTCTCTAACTATGTCTCCCTACTCTGTGTTCTATTCTTCTCTCTTCTGTTCTGCTCTTTTCTTTTTCTTTAGCTGAAAGAAATATTTAGAATTGGCTGTCTCTATCACTGTGAATTCAGGTTTGCTGCTAAAACAATAAAAGTACAGATATGTCTGTGTATACAGCATACAGAAATGTGATAATAGATATTTTAGAAGTGTTTTCACATAGTAATTGCTTAATAAATGCTTGTTTCCTTATCTTATCCCCTTCCTCTGTTGTGATCTGGCTATCTTGATGCAACACTCAGGAAGCTCAGGATAGATATCTCTAGAGTCCCCCCCATCCCACACTTCTCTGAGGGAAACTTTGATTCATGCAACTAAAAGTAAGAGGTTGGGGCAGAGGCTGGCCACCCTGGCCTCCTCATAAAGAGAGGTATTATTAGTATATGAGATATAAGAGGGAGGGAAAAGGTAGAGTCCCAGGTTTCATGCAGAGTAGAAATAGCCCAAATTTTTAGTTTAGCAAGATAGGGATAGTAACATGATGGAGATTTCCAGTTCCTCTTATTGGCCTCTTCCTAGATCCTGTCTCTTCTATCAGCATCAGAAAGGAGGTTGGCATTATATATCCTCTCTCACCAAGCCTGAAGCCTGTTGAAGCCTACATCTCTCTCTTCTTTGAGAGACAACTTTGCCCTGAACTTCAAAAAAGTGTGGGACACTCATCTCCACCAATGAGAAGGGAGTCCCATGTCAATGGATTTTGACTTTCACAATATACCATTAACTCTTATAAGATGTGGGTGTGCTTCAAATTGCTTTACAGATGGAGATGAGTAGCAGAGATCCAGAAATGTCACTTTCTTTTTTTTCTTTCCATTCATTCTAATATTTATTAATATTCTAAGGAGTGTACTCAGAACTTTGGGCTTAGAATATTGTGCAAATGAAGAAACTGGTGTCTCTGTCCCTCAAGGAACTTGGTGGGATAGTCAATAGAGTGATACATTTGGGGTCATTAAAACCTGAATTCAAATCCTGACTCAACAGTTACTACTACTTTATTATGATCAAGTCATTAAGCTTCTGTTGAATTCAGTTTCTTAATCGGTTAAACATGGGTAATAATGTCACCCACACACACCTGGGACTGTAAGGATACAATATGGAAAGTGTTTGGATTTAAAACAAATATTCTATTTTTGTTTTCAGTTTTGAATTCTTTACGTAGTCTCACCCTTTCCTCACCCATTGAGAAGGCAAGCAATATGTTCATTATGCATGTGAATTCATACATTATTTATATATTAACCACTTTCAAATAAAAGCTGGGAAAGTAAAGGTGTGTGTGCATGTGTGTGCGTGCATGTGTGTGTGCATGCATGTGCGTATGCATGTGTGTACATGCATTGCGTGTGTGTGTGCATGTGTGTATGCATGTGCGTGTGCGTGTGTGTGCATGTGCGTGTGTGTGCGTGCATGTGCGTGTGCGCGTGTGTGTGTGTGTGTGCGTGCACGTGCATAGATCTAGATATATTACATACAAACTCTGTGACCATCAGTTCTCCATTGGGATGTGGATACCATTTTCCTGCATCAATCCTTTGGAGCTCTGGTGAATCATTGCACTGATCAGAGTTACTATGTCTTTTAGCATACAAATCTTTATTATAGTGTTGCTACTACAGATTGTTCTCCTGGTTCTGCCTACTTCATTTTGCATCTGTAAGGGTTATGGGATTTAAAGCTCTTCCATGCCCTGTTGGACTTACTGATGTAGCAGGAAGGGGTTTGGCAAGAGGAAGTGAAAGCCAAGGTAGAGTGCCTATGGTAACTGGTGGTTGTGGTGGCAGCAGCAGCAACAGCAGCAGCTGCAGTGCTAGTGGCTGAGGTGGTGGTAGAGGTGAGAACTCTTTTTTGAGCCAGCCAGAATTTCTGCTAAGTACTCCTGCTGAGGACTGCCAGGGATGGGAACTGTGGGCGGCTGGAGTTGCTGGGAGCACACTTCCTGGACACTTAGCAGTTGCCATGAGTGACTGGGGAGAGGAGGACCTTTGTTCTGTTTTGAAGGCTTGAGAATGTGGGTGTTGACTACATTAATTATGTGTGCCAACTTCATAACTACTGTGATGGCTTTGACTCTCTGGTTTTGGGACTCAGTTTTCTGGTATTTGAATAAATGTTCTTGCTTTCTTCCCCATGTAGAGAGCCTGGTATATTTTGTGATTAATAACCATATCAGCAAATTTACAGTTACTGTAGGCATTGTGAATACTGCATTGTTGATACAGCATCATTTCATATAAGTCTTTTCAGACATTTCAGAAGCAATTTCCTTCCTTATTTCTTACAGCATGATAGCATTGCATTACATTCATAGACCATAGCTTGTTTAGCCATTCCCTAATTGATGGACATCCCCATTTCCAACTTTTGCCCCCACAAAACAAGTTTCCACAAATGTTTTTATACACATAGGTCTTTTTTCTTTGAACTCCCAGTAGTCGAAGTGTATTTACAGTTTTATAATTCTTTGGGCATAATTTCAAATGGCTCTCCAGAATGTTTGGGCTAGTTCACTGATTTACAAATAATGTATTAGTATACCTATTTTCCCACATCCACTGCAACATTTGTCATTCTCCTTTTCCTTTATATTAGCCAGTCTGATGGATATGAGATGGTACCACAGCATTGTTTTAATTTGCGTTTTTCTAATTATAAATGATTTAGAGGTGTATTTGTTTTTTGGTTCAATTGACTATTGATAGATTTGATTTCTTCCTCTGAAAATTCCCTTTTCATATCCATTTACAATTTATCAGTTAGGGAATGGCTACTATGTTTTCAAAATATTTGGCTTAGCTCTCGATACATTTGAGGAATGAGACCTTTACTAGTGTTTTTGAAAACCATAGAGGGCTATGTGAATATTAGTATTATAGTATAAGGTTAGAATGTGAAAAAAGGCAGAATGTTTGGGGATTATTTCAAAGAAATCTATCTGACCAGAGTCATAATTCATATCAAGAATTCTAAGACCTGCGGTGGCTAGGTGGCCTCAGTGAATAGAGCAGCAGCCCTGGAGTCAGGGGAACCTGAGTTCAAATCCAGCCTCAGACACTTAACACATAATAGCCATGTGACCTTGAGCAAGTCACTTAACCCCAATTGCCCGGCCTTCCACCCTCCAAAAAGAAAAAAAAAGAATTCTAAGAACTATTCAATTTATTAAATCTCTTTACATTTACAAATAAGAAAACTGGGGCCAGAGAAGTGGAGCAACTTATGTAGGATCAGAAGCACAGAATTTGGCACTTACCGTCCCTCAAGCAGATAAAACTATCGTCATCCTCATCTTAAATTGATCTGGTTAGAACAAATAAAAACCTTGCTTTTTGACTTAGCAACTATGAGACTAATAGAACTTCTGAGCATACAGTGTAAAGGAGAGTAGCAGAGTAAAGGGGTGTATAAAAGGTCATCACGTGGAAGACGAAGTGGACGTCTCTCTTTGGCTCCAGAAAGCTGACCCAGAAACCACTGGTGGAAGGTGCAGAGGCCAATATCATTATTTGTCTGATAAAACCCCTTCACACCTATAAATACCATAGACTCCTTGAAAAATAGGGGCCCCAAAACAGACGTTTTCAAGCAGAAGTTGGATGGTCACTTTTCAGGTACACTGTAGTTGGGATTCATCTCAAACATTATTGGCAGTTCCCTCCAGATCAAAATGTCTCTGACGTCCTTTGGATTTTAAAATTCTGTGACCTGAAGGAGTAACCACAGAGGAACTTATTTTTAATACTAGTAAATTAATCTGCCTGATTAAATCTCTTGTTTGTTCAGTTTCATCCTTAAATCCTCTGGAAAGGTCATATAGCACCTCCTACTGAGAAGGGGATGTTCCATTTCAGGCCTTTTCCATGAATAGCGAAGACCCTCGGGCAATGTGCTTCCATGCTTTATAAGAGCATTGTGGTACATTAAAATGTAGCCAGACCACATTATTAGCTCATGGATTGTAAAATATCAGCCATCAGGAAGTCTGGGTTTGAGCCTTAAGGCTGTAGTTTGTAGACCTGCTAATGTAGAGGATAGAGTCAAAGACAAACAGAAGTGGCCTGCATTGGAATCTTCTCTCTGATACTTACTAACTTTGAGACTGTTAGCAGATACCCTAGACTTACTCTGTGAGCCTCACTGAGATCATCAGTGGTGAAAATAGCAGCAATACCTGCTTCCCAGCTTTGTTTGTGAGGCCCAAATGACATGAGGCTTGGGAAGTTCTGCACAGAACCTTTTTAAGGGCTCTATGTGTTTCATTAATATTAGAATCATCAAAATTACTGTTGTTGATATCCTGTGTCTTTAATCAAGTACTCTTTACTTTCTGAAAGACAATTCCTTATTGTCCCCTTTCATTTGACTTGGGGGATCATTTACATATGTAAGGGCTTCCTCTGATTGTTGTGGGTACAATAGAAAACTTGTGTGTGAGGCCCAAGGAATCAGGAGGTCTGGGTCTTATCAATGATGGTGTCAAATGGGAAGAAGAAGAAGAGGAGGATGAAAATTGTCTTGCCTAGAGTGCTGTGCTTAGCACCAGGAAGATCTGGCTTCTGATGTGGCCTCTGTCACTTAGGCCTTGTCTATCTTGGGTAAATCACCTCACTGTGTTAAGGGCGTTTCCTCATCTCCCAAGTAATGATGGACAATTATGGCATTTTCAAGGCTCCCGGGATTATTACAAACTTTAATGAATTATCATGTCTAATGGTCCTTTTCAGATTCACATTGATACTTGTTAACTCATATTATTCTTCCCAAATGTAAGGCCACAATAACATTCCATTCATTTCCTGGAACAACAGTCTCCTAAAGGAGGTAAATGTTATATCTTTATGTTTAAGAGAAAAAAAAAACAATTAAATATCCACATTTAGAAGAAATTCATCCATACAAAATATGTATTCCATTATTTTAAATAATGTAGAAAGACTTGGTGCTCCATTTCCTTCTCTGTCTCTGTCCCTCTCTATTTTTGTGTATCTCTGTTTCTGTCTGTCTCTCTCCCTCTCTCTCTCTCTCTCTCTCTCTCTCTCTCTCTCTCTCTCTCTCATGCACACACACACACACACACACACACACACACACACACACACACATCTGAAGCCAACCCTGAGGATCTCAACCTCTTAAACTCATCTTGTCTTTAAATTAAACCCCAGTTTATTAGCTAGCTCATATCTGATCATGGCTCCCCAGTGCCCTCTCATTTCTTTCCTGCCCTAGGATACCATCTTTTCTAATTGGCTCACCATTCAATAAACCTATAATTAGTTTCCTAACTTAATTCCATCAAATTGATGCCACCTTCTATCCCTCCTCGCCTATATAAGCATTTATTGGCAAAATACTCTAGCATTGCTCACAGCAGAACTGGCATGATTTTCTGCCAAATTATGATTTTTTTTAATGTACCAGAAGCAGTTATTGTCCTCCCATCTCTCCTGGCAAGACCATATGTTCACTTGAATCATAAGCCTCTTCATAGGATGCATATATCTTCACATCTCCCATGGGTTATTTGACAAGAATATAATAAGTAACTGCCTCCATCCCTCTTCTTTCTCCTCTTCTTTCACCATAGCAACCCCTGGACTGAAATCTGAACAAGAATTCAGAACACTACAGTCATATTTCTAACTTTGGAATTGATTAGTTGGCTGATCTGGGGCATCTTACCTCCTTTTTCTGTTATTTGCAGTCAATCTGTAAAATGGGAACATTCAGTTCAATGAAATTACACAAGCACTTCTCTATTTAACTGAAATGGGAAATGGGAAAACAATAGAAATGATACAATCTTGCTCCCCCATTGGGCTAAGAACTGAGTCCTGATATTATGAATTGCTTTGAACAAGGCCATTAATTCTTTCATTCACTCATCAAGTCATTCAAGAATTCTTGTAAGGAAAATACTTTAGGGGAAAGCATTAAGAAACTCCTAACTTAGTAGCTGAACCTTAGAGTTTATAATAGATAGCCAAGTAGCCAGTCATGTTCACTAAAGGAAGATACCTTAGAGTTCATCTGATTTACCCCCTCATTTTACAAATGAAGAAACCAAGGCCTAAAAAGTGACTTTGCCAAGGTCATGCAGGTAGTATACAGTAGAAATAAGATTTAAGCCAGAATATTCTGTCTTCAATTCTAGCTCTCTTTCCATGGAGAGCCACAAGGTTTACATGAACTGACAAGGGAATTCAGTAAGTGTCAGAGAAAGGATTTGAAACCAGGTCCCCTTTGCCTCCAGTCTACCAAAATCCATTATATCTCAATGCTTCTCCTGTTACCAGAAGCCTGTGGAATTCTGGTTATGGAGATTCTAATCCAGAAGAAATTGAAGCTTTGGCTTATTATACTATTAGTACTGGACCTTGATTCCACTGGTGTAGGGAAGCATTACTTCAGAAAACCTATGTAGTGATATAGAACAGTACCTTTTATGTAACCTAAAATTGTATGCAGAGCTACCCGGGGCAAAATAAAGTCATTACTACAGAGTTAGCTGATCAATATATGCCAGATGTAGACACAGTACCTGAATTCAGAACTTCTGGCCTTAAGACAGATCCCCTACACCCTCCTGCCTTACTTATTATATGATGAATTTACATATGTGTTTCTCTCTTAGTTTCTCTCCCTCCCTCCCCTACCTGATAGGGTGGAAAGGCACTGGTAACAATTCATATGACCTGATTTATTTATCTCATTAAGAATATAATGATAGTTATAATTTATAGAGTTCTTTAAGAGTAGCAAATGTTTTACAAATATCTCATTTTGTCCTCCAAACATCCCTGGGAGGTAGATTCTACTCATTCCCATTTTATGGATGAAGAAACCAAGATCACTGGGACTTGATTTGAACATAGTTCTCCCTGACCCAGGTCCAACTGTGCTATCCTTTGGACTGAAAATCTCTCTTATCAGCTGTTTGATGGATCACCTGACATCGTTGGGTTTGAATTTCCTCAAACACTTAGATTCCACAGATCATTTTCCTAATCTATTATTTCCTTATCCCTTTTAATTATATATAATTCTCTTACTTATAACAAAAATGATGCTGCCCTCCAACAGGGATGTTCTTTCATTAAAGAACACCATTCATACATAACCAGCTTTTGAGTTGTTGCAAGGATTGCTGATGATTCCCAGGATTAGAGAATAAAATGAAATGTCTCCTCAGGGCAGCTTTTAGCTACTATTTCAAATCAACACTCAAGTGCTATATTTCCATTCAAATATGGTCAAGAAGAAAAGAACATCTCGTAGAAAATTGACTTCACAAAGAAGAGTTCCATTCCCATGAACAGAATTGCCTGACAGAAGATTTGTCCAAGTTTCCAAAATTTAGCATTTTGAATTTATAAAAAGTGCATGAATTTATGTTTTCTTTGCTCATCTCTTTGGAGCCATGAGCTCCTTTCTCCTAACTTTAGATTTTTCTTCTCAATATTCAAATTTTCAATTATTATTACTGTTTCTTCCAAGTTCAATGGATTGTTTGATATCATCTGAGGAACTCATTACACCTCAATTCAGGTCTTCCCTTGAACTCATAATAAGGATGGCTTCCTGTGCATCCAGACTACGATCTAAGCCAATTTATTGTATTGAAAAGAATAATACTATTGAAATCAGATGACTTGGTTCAATCCAATCAATCAGTTTTATTTATTAAGGGACTAGTATGTGTCAGACAGTGTGCAAAATCCTGGAAATACAAAAAGAAGTATAAGATATGTCTTACTCTCAAGGAGATTATAATTCAATGGGGGAGACAGTGTGAAAACAAATATATACAAAGAAAACTATTTAAAAGATAAATAGGAAATAATCAACAAAGGAAAGACACAAGAATTAAGAAGGGCTTTCTATACAAGTACAGGTTTCGTTTGTGACTTAAATGATGCCAGGAATATCAGAGTTGAAATAGAAACAGTACAGCATTCCAAGAATGGGGAAAAGTCAGAGAAAATGCCTTGAGACAGGAAGGAGTCAAGATGGCAGAGTGGAAATAGGACTTCCTCTCAGCTCCCACTTTCTCCAATACATACAAAATATGACTCTAAACAAACTTTGGAGCTACAGAACCCACAAAATGACAGAGATAAACTAATCTCCCACTGAAGACAGCCCAGCAGGCTGGCAGGAAGGGAACAGCACAACATTCTGGGAGCCCAGG
>WOXC01008196.1:1200000-1519018 GCA_011680675.1 Gymnobelideus leadbeateri | reverse complement strand
GGGAAGGTAGGGCAATTGGGATTAAGTGACTTGCCCAAGGTCACATGGCTAGTAAGTGTTAAGTGTCTGAGACCAGATTTGAACTCAGGTCCTCCTGACTCCAGGACTGGTGCTCTGTTCACTGTGCCATCTAGCCACCCCAATGTTGCCTTGTTTTAAGATGAAATCTTCCTTTTTGTAAATTTTAACCATTGCTCCTAATTTTGCCTACTCAGGCCTGGCAGAACAAGCCTAATCCCTTTTCCAGGTGTCAACCTTTTAAAATACTGAAAGACTTTCAAATACTACTTTTTTATGTATTTTTTTTTCATCTTGAGGGCCTGAATTTAAACTTACCCACTGATCAAACACATTCCATTCAATAAATGTTGTTAAGCACCTTCTCTGTACCCCATGCTAGCTACTAGGACTGAGGGGCTAGGATACAGAGATGAATAAAACAGCGGCCCCTGACTTCAAAGAAGCCCACAAGTGAGTAGAAATAAGACCCACATACAAATGACCACAGAACAAATTGGAATGACATAAATACATAGGAGAGATATAAGCATTTTGATTTGGAAGAGGAACTAATAACTATCATCTGAAGGAATCAGGGAGGACTTTGTGGAGAATATAGCATTTGAACTGTCTCAAGGTAGGCATAGGGTTTGAAAAGACCTAGATATGGTGCTGGGAAGGGCAAGTAATATATATTATGTACCCCTAAATGTCAGTTAGTTAGGATGTGGCACTAACATAGACATACCAAGGTCATAGGTTCCCAGTTTTCAGAGAAAAAAAAGTTTCAAGGCTATAGACTATATCCTTCATCACAGAGATCTACAAATGCATGCCCTGGATCACAAGGAGGAGAAACATTAGAACAGTCATGTCCCTGTGTTGGCAGGGACAATGATGGCATTGTAGGATAGTGTCATCCCCATAAACATAAAAGACAACATAAACCTGGAACAATCCATTCTGCTAACATGAATATGGTCACTGCCTCCAAGGGCAGACCCCCTCTTACTTTGTGTTAGGGAAGCCCTGATGCTGGGCAGTTGTTCCATAGGAAGATAGGACTGGAGAACCTTAGTGATCATTGAGTAATGTCACCTCATTCTAAATAATGAAATAGAGAAGAGACAGAGACAGAGACAGAGAGAGAGCACGAATTTAAACAGTACTTTAAAGTTTGCAAAGCACTTGACCTATATTATCTCATTGGACCCTCCCAACAAATAAGTGCTCTTATTATCCCCATTCCTCTCTCTCTCTCTCTCTCTCTCTCTCTCTCTCTCTCTCTCTCTCTCTCTCTCTCTAGATATAGATATATAATTTGATGTCTTCCTGCCATTTGATTGTAAGCTCCCTGAGGGGCAGGGACTATTCTTTGCCTCTTTTTGTATCCCCAGTGGTTAGCACAGTGCCTGACACACAGTAGAAGCTCAACAAATGTTTGTGGATTATTTGATAGAGATGAAGTTACTTGCCCAAGACCTCACAGGCAGAACTTGAACCAGGTCTTACTGACTCCACTTCTAGAGCTTCTATCCACTACGCTACCTAGCAGCAACTAAATCCACTTGCTGCATATCTGAGGAGTCAAAGGCCCAGAGAGTCTATTAGCCATCTGAGGACAACTCTGCCCTTCTCAGGTTGAGGTTAAACATTTAGAACTCCTAATAACACTGGCCATAACGGGTAGCTGCATCATTGTCCATTGGTTGTAAATGCTCAGTGAGTACACTACAAAGAGCAGCAGCATGGGCTTTTCAGAAGCCTGCTGTAAGCCACCAGTTGTTTTGAGTATTGGTTCCCCTGACCCACTTCAAGAGATGCCCTGGATATTCTTCTGACCCAGTGTAGTCCCTCATGGGCCTTCTGCATGGCAGACCAGCCACGTGCTAGGATCAGGCATAGGACAGTCAAATCCATGAACACCTTGGAACACTGGCTCAGCAGTGCCCATCCAGTGCAGAGCAGCCCATCACTGAGGATGACATCAGGGACAAACAACCACCAAGAGGCAGCTGGAGTGGGTGTAACTCTCAAAGTGTTCCCTTACTTATTGTAGGAAGATAAAGCCTTTTTGAGATGTGTCAGTATGCAAGTTGATGAGCCTGCTTAAATATAGGCATTATTCCATCTGCCTTCAGGAACAATATGGAATTTCATTGTTCTCTTAGAAATACTTCTTTGAAGCATGCTACCCAGGACAAAGAAATTAGACACATTTCTACACATTTGAACTCAGAGTTCAAAACAAATGCATAGATTTGTTTTGCTTGACAATGTTTATTTGTTAAAAGGATTGTGTTTTTCTTTTTTTATGGGGATGAAAGGAATGGTTTAGGGAGGAGAGTTATTGATGATGTGGCCAATAAAAGAAGAGAGGATTTTTGAAGCATTTAAAATCTCTCTCAATCTCTCTCTCTCTTTCCCTCTCTCCCTTTCAGAAGGAAGTTTGGAGGAAAACAGACAGGCAGGACAATTCTGAAAGTAATGTAGTAAGTTTATTAAATAATTTTTTAAAAAGTAAACTATACATAATAGGGATTGCAGTTTTACATATAATCAATCCACTTTTTCCTGTTCTATTTTGTATGTTTTCTCTCTTTTTGGATGTTTGTCATACTCAGAAATTTTTTTAAATGTTAAACATAAAGAATGGCTTCTAGACATGAAACTTTGAGGGTGAGCTAATGCATCTTGCCTTCTCTCAATCAATCAATCAACAAGTATTAATGACTAGCTATAGAACTTTGAGGGCAGGGAAGGGCCATATATGCATATATTCTGATCCTTCTTGTCCTTCTCATTTTTTCCAACAGTCTTACTGGAATAGAGAAAATATGATATGTATAGGGAATCAGGAAACCCAGGTACTAATCCTTGTGCTGGTACTAATTCACTTTGTGACCTCAGACAAGTCACTTCACCATTCTGAATTTCAGTCATTTCATCCAATACAGCTCAACAATCATTTATTAAGCACCTACTCTTTGTAAAGCATTGGGCTTCATACTAGCTACCTTCAAGGAGCTTACATTCTACTCATGGAGTCCCAATAATCTCTGGGTATAAATAGGGGGTTTTAGGAAAAGAAATGCTATTGCTAGTTCTGCTTGAGCTTTAAAATTTTCTTGCCAGATCTTTGTTTTTTCTTTGCATCCCTACAGTGCCTAGCACATAGTAGACATTTAATAAATGCTTGTTGATTGATTAATTATGGATGGCAACACCCATTTCATAGCCAGTCCTTTGAGAAAGGACCAATCCATGGCAGTGAAAATTTTTTGAAAGCTGGTTATCAGCTAGGTTGTACAGCAGATAGAGCTCTGGGCCTGGAGATAGGAAGACCTGAGTTCAAATTCTGCCTCAGACATTTACTAGCTGTGTGATCCTAGGCAACTCTACCTACTTCAGTTTTCTCATTTGTAAAATGGGGATTATAATAGGCCAGCTAGGTGGCACAGTAGATAGAGCATTAGACTTGGAGTCAGGAATACTCATCTTCCTAAGATAAAATCTAGCCTCAGACACTTACTAGCTGTGTGACCTTGGGCAAGTCACTTAACCCTGTTTGCCTCAGTTTCCTTATCTATAAAATGAGCTGGAAAAGGAAATGGCAAACCATTCTAGTATCTTTGCCAAGAAATTCTCAAATGGGGTCATGAAGAGTCAGATGTGACTGAAATGACTGAAAAACAACAGCAAAATTCTCAGAGTAGTTGTGAGGATAAAATGAAATATTTGTAAAATGCTTTACAAATCATAAAGTGCTATATAAATTCCAGCTATTATTATTAAGTGGGGGAGAGAGGAAAGCAGGCAGGGAGGAAGAATAGTGAGAAACTCCATGGGCAAGGGATGAAGCAAAAATAGAAGAATAACTGACCTTGCCACTGACCTTTAGAGTGAGACTATGGTCCCCATTCCCTCACCAAGGTCATAGGATTATAGATCTAGACCTGAAAGGAGCCACAGGAATCATGTAGTCTAATCACCTCATTTTATGAATGAGGATTCTGAGGCCCAGGAAGAAGAAATGATTTATACAAGGTCACACAGGTGGTAAACATCAGAGGCACAAGATGATGTATGTGAATTTGGCAGGACCCATGTTACATAGGAATTGAGATAAGTGTAAAGGTTCTCCCTAGAGGCTGAGGAAGAGGGAGGAGGGTAAATACCTGTACTTTGTTCTGCTATATCTTTGAACTCAAAGCTTAAAAAAAAACCTAATTGATTTATTAAGGTTGGGCCATATAGGAGAGGTAAGACTTGAGATGGACCATATAGAGTTAAGAAAATGTTATACACTAAGTATACCATTTCTAACATTGTACTAAGGAACATTCTCATCACATCGTATTAAACCATGTTTTAAAGGGATTTTTCTAAACATCAATAAGACTGCTGGAGTATTTCTATTTATATCAAGATCGACCAGTCAAATGAGTTTTCTTCTTAGGCATAATAGAGGTCAACTAAGGTACTTTCTCCAGCACTACTTACCTTTGGACTCCAACTTGTTTTGAGTTAAAGTTTATTTTAATAGGACCAGATTGTGCAACTTTTTAAAAGTACTTTCAGACACTGATGATTTTTCAACCAGGCATGAAGAATCAGATATATTTGTTACCTGATTGTTTAGAAGGTTCCTCAGATTTTCATATTGAGGACTCATATTAAACTTGCCAAGTCCCTGTCCTCAACATGTGACAGAATATATGGGAGGCACTTTGTAAGAATAAGAATATGAGAAGAGACAAATTTATGAGTTTGACTTAGAGTCAGAGCACAGCTCACTCAATTCCTTTGAGTGCTGCCTGTTTTAGCCATAGGAATATAGGGGTGCACTGGCACAAGAACCAAGTCAGGAGAGAGCTCCGGGCTGCTCAGTGTGTGGCAGGCACTGTGCTTTGGGCACTGAGCATATCCAAAGAAGTCTAATACAATCAGTACCCTCAAGGAGCTTAGTGTCTGGTTGTGCAAATAAGCCATACACAGATAAAAGATATCCAGGGGGAAAGCTAAATGGATGGTATGTACAAAAAGAGACAGGAATTTAGAAGGGTGAGAAGAATTAATAAAGGATAGTAGAAAATTATTGGACTTTTAGTCAGAGAATTTAGGTTAGAATCTTGGCTCTGATACTGCCAAGGCATCCACAACCCTCTTCTTATCCACCATCCAATCCCATCAGTCTCTACTATGGACTCCTGCTTCCATTGTCAGTGACCCCCAGAAACCTCTGAAATCAGCTAGGAGCCCCGCCCTCCTTGACCACATAGCAGCCACTTTTGTCACCTTCTGCCCCACTAAGAATGAATTGTCCTGCCCCCCACTAGCAGCTGGAAGCCCCACTTGACAAATGGGAACCAAATGTAGGATCCCTACTCAGCAGCATGGAGTTCTATTAAGAACTAAGCACGAATTAGATTCCAAATGCCTCACCTCCAGTGGTTACCTGGAAAACCACTCACACACTGACGTGAACCTTGGTAGCTTGTTCCCAGCCACTGTGATGAAGGTATCCCTCCCCCATGGAGCTTTTCAGAGTCCCATGACCCTGTTAGGAAACTGTGCCCTCTGCAGTTACTTAGCTTCATTCACCTTCCAACAAGGGAGTTCATTACCAATGCCCAGTTTTAGAATTTTTCTTGCCATTAACCCCTGTTTGGTCCATTGCCTTTCCCAGCCCTCCATAATCCTAGTGCCTTTCATCTGAGATTACTTCAGAGTAATCTTATATAGTGTGTAGTTGTCTGGGTGTTGTTTGCATGAGCACATTTAGGACAGGGCCTGTTTTTGCCTTTCTTTGTATCCCCAGAGCTTAGCATAGTGCCTGGCACCTATTAAGTGCTTCTTAAAAGGTTGGTGGTAACTGACTGACTGACTACATCTGGCTAATTACTTAATGTTTCTATACCCAGTGTGCACCATCTTTTGCCTCAATTCTTATCTAGCCTTTGATTACTGAATGAGTGTTGCCTCAGACAAATTGAGACATGGGAAAGACCTTAACTTAAAAATGCCAAGGTCTCCTACTGCATCTGGGGCCATTGACAATCATCTTGATCTATGTCTTGTTACTGGACTCAGATGACTCTGGAGGAGAGAGTGAGGCTGATGACTTTCCCCAGTCCTGTCTCACTTAAATACAATTCACTTTCTTTTTTTAAAGTTAATTTATTTTTAGTTTTCAATATTAACTTCCATAAATTTTAAATTTTCTCCCCCTCCCTAAGACAGCATACAATATGATAGAGGTCCTGCATATATACATTCCTACTAAACACATTTTCACATTAGTCCTGTTATATAGAAGAATTAGAATGAATGGGAAAAACCATGAGAAAGAAAACAAACAAAAAAGAAAATAGTCTGCTTCACTCTGCATTCAGACTTCATAGTTCCTTCTTTGAATATGGATGGCATTTTCCATCATCAGTCCTTGGAATTGTTTTAGGACCTTGCATTGCTAAGAAGGGCTAAGTCTATCAAAGTCAGCCATCACACACTGTGGCTATTACTGTGTACAATGTTCTCCTGGTTCTGCTCATTTCACTCAGCATCAGTTCATTTGAGTTTTTCCAGGTTTCTCTGAAGTCTGCCTGTTCATCATTTCTTATAGAACAATAGTATTTCATTACATTCATATACCACAACTTGTTCAGCCATTACCCAATTGATGGGCATCCCCTCAATTTCCAATTCTTAACCACTACAAGATGAGTTTCTATAAATATTTCTGTACATGTGGGTCCTTTTCCCATTTTTATGATCCCTTTGGGATACAGCCCTAGAAGTGATATTGCTACGTCAAAGGTATGCACAGTTTTATAGCCCTTTGGGCATAGTTCCAAATTGCTCTCCAGAATGGTTGGATCAGCTCACAGTTTCACCAACGATGAATTAGTGTTCACAACTTTCCCACATCTTCCCCAACATTTATCATTTTCCTGTTTTGTCATGTTAGCCAACCTGATAGGTGTGATGTAGTACCTGAGAGTTGTTTTGATTTTAATCCAATTCACTTTCAAGTCAAGACATCACCCTCCTGATATCATTGGTCTTCTTTGAGATTGAAAGACGAAAAACAACAACCTTGTTTATTTATCTCCAAGAGAGTTATTACACCAGCGCAAGGGTTCTTAACCATTTTTGTGTCAGGGATCCCTTTGGCAGTCTGGTGATGACTGTGGACCCTTCTCAGAATGATATTTTTAAATGCATAAAATACAAAGGATTATAAAGTAAACAAATTACATTGAAATAGTTATCAATTTTTTAAAATGAGTTGATGTACCATAGTTTAAGCTACCTGAACTAGATGGTCAGTCTCTGAAGTCCCTAACTCTAAGGAAAGATGTTGCCAAAACATTATATATGAGTTCAGCCTTCAGAGAATCATGATTATATATACTTAAAGCTGAAAGAGACCCTACAGATAATATAGTCTCATTCCTTCGTTTTCTGTGTAGGGAAACTGAAGCCTTGAGATGATAAGTGTCTTTCTTGAGATCAGAAAGGTAGTAAATACCAAACTCAGATCAGAACTCTCCTTTGGAGGGGTAGGATTTGGAGAGATAGAAAGGAAGAGAAGGAAATGATAGGCAGAGGGAATTAAGGCATGAAGGACAGGAAATGTAAGTCACGTGGATAGTGTAACTACAGTGACTTGGCTGGCATATAGCATTCAGATGAGGAGATGTAGAAAGGCAGCATGGTGTAGCTTTCGGACTACTTGCTTTGGAGTCAGAAAATTGTGGGTTCAATTCCTGTCTCAGTTACTAGGTGACCCTGGGGAAGTCACTTGAACTCTCTAAGTCCCAGGTTCCTTTCTCATATGCAAAATGAGGACGTTGGCTAAGTGGCCTCTAAGATCCCTTCTGTCTCTAATTTATGATTCTAACTATAGAAGGAGATAGAATCAGGAAGGGGCTTTATAAGAAGATTATAGGGAGCCTGGAATGGCAGACTGAAGAGTTTGGGGGTCTATTGAAGCTTTTTTATTAAAGTAGGGAACATTATGAAGGCAGTGTTTCAACTTATATTAGATATATTTCAATGGGAAAACTGGCAGGGCTAAATGAACATAGATTATGAATGAGAGGGTTTTAGAATAGATGACAGAGAATATGGAAAAATGGAAAAGTTTCAGGTACAGCCTGATGGTAGTGTTTGTCAGTTGTCTAAAGGCCAACTTAGCTAAGTTGGGAGAGGAAATTCCTTATCAGGCTGGCTACCAGGTATTTAATTGTTAGGCCACCACAACACTCAAGAATTTTTTAAGTTAAAAAAAGTACTATATTATTTCCATCTGGCAAATTCGGCTTTTTAAGACTTTTTTTTTTTTTTTTTGCTTTTTGGAGGGTAATTGGGGTTAAGTAACTTGCCCAAGGTCACAGGGCTAGGTTTTTGTGTGTGCGTTAAGTGTCTGAGGCTGGATCCGAACTCAGGCCCTTCTGACTCCAGAGCTGACGCTCTATTCACTGTGCCACCTAGCCGTCCCCTTTTTAAGGCATTCTTATCTTTATTGGAATTTTGGGCCTCTTTTGCCATTTGAGTTAGTCTATTTTTAAGGTTTTATTTTCTTTGGTATTTTTTGGTTCTCCTTTAGCAGGCTATTGACTCACTTTTCATGATTTTCTTGCATCATTGTCATTTTTCTTCCCAATTTTTTCTCTACCTCTCTTACTTGATTTTCAAAATCCTTCTTAAGCTCCTCTATGGCCTGTAATCAGTTCATATTTTTCTTGAAAGCTTTTGATGCAGGACTTTCTTGTCTCCTCCTGGCTCCATGTTTTGATCTTTTTTGTCCCCAGAAAAGGATTCTATGGTCTGATTGTGCTTCCTCTGCTTGCTCATCCTGCCAGCCAATTACTTGACTTTTGAGTTCTTTGCCATGGTAGCAGTTGTGAGAGGTCTGAGGAGGGTGCCCTCTCTACAGCCACCACAAGCTCTGGCACACTGGTCACACACCCCAGGAACATTGCCCAAGAGTGCAACCCAGATCCAAGCAGGTCAAAGCAAGAGCAATTACCCTATGAATAGTTTCTTGGACCCCCTAGGATCTGCAGTCCAGGAGCTCTAGAGGCAGCCATGTGGCAGCAGCTGCAACCACTGTGCCTCCGCCACCTCTCACCCTAGGGGCAGGGGTCAAACCACACTCTTCTGTCACCCAGTTCCAACAGAGTTCTGCACTGACTTTTTACTTTCTCTTTGGCATTTATGGGTTGAGAAGTCTGGAAACCACCACAGCTGCTGGTGATTCATTCTCTTGACCTCTGCTCTGGCCAGTCTGGGCTGTGGAGATGGGCCGCCTCATGTCTGGGCCCTGGTGACTCATGCAGGACTGTGCTCAGCTCCCAGCTCCCTGCAATAGACCCTTCCTGTTGGCCTGCCAGGCTACCTTCAGCAGGATATTTGTTTCTTTCTGTCACTTTGTGGGTTCTGTAGCTCTAAAATTTGTATAGAGTCATATTTTACAGGTATTAGAGGTGGTTGGAGCAGGAACTCTCTTTTGGCTACAAATTAGGTGATCTGGACAAGACTTAGAACCCTCATTTGTGATACATCACTTGCGTTAGACTACTAATTTCCTGCATTCTGTTTGTAATCCCTATGATTTTGAAAGAAACAAAAGGAAAAAACTGAATTCCAGGAAAGAAGAAATTTGGAAGTCTTGAAAAAGCTTTCCTACTACTACAGTACACACTAATCTTGGTTTATTGGAAAAAGATTGTCAATGTGTTATGTTGAAATGGTGAAGGTTTTTTCCATATAAAAAAAATTTCCTAGAATCAGTGAAGCTAAAATCAAAGAGATACATTTGAAGTTCCTCAAATAAAGGCAATAATAAATGAAACACATTTTGAAGAACATTTAAATAAAAATGTAGTCTTGTTTATGAAAGTTATAGTGGAAATAATTTTTAATAAGTGGCCAAAATATTTGGAGGAACCTACACAGCAGGAAATTATCAAGAAATTACCTACTATCTCCTCACAATAATAAGGTTAGGCAACATAACATGGCATTCAAGATACATTTCTTGGGTCCACATTTGGAACTCTTCCTAGAAAACTCAAGTGAAGAGCATGGGAAATGCTTCCATTAAGAAATTTCTACAATAGAAAAATGACACAAGGACAGATAGAATCTAAGCATGTTGGATACCAATAACAGATGTTCCTCAGATAAAAGACAATAGCACCTATGCATTAAGTAACTTAAATGAGCAGTTTTATTTAGGAAAAAATGATTTTTTTTTAAAGTAAGACAGTGTGGTAGCTAATGATGCAGTAGATAGTGTGCTGGTTCTGGAGTCAGGGAGACTTTATTTCAAATTGTTTTCAGATACTTTCAGATATCTATGTGACCCTGAGCAAGTCATTTTACCTTCTTTGCCTCAGTTTCTTCATCTGTAAAGTGAACTGGAGAAGGATATGGCAAACTATTCCAGTATCTTTGCCAAGAAAACCTCAAAAGTGGTCATGAAGACACAACTAAAATGATACAACAGCAACAAATCAACTTTTCAGAATTGTTGCAAGAATCAAACAAGATAATACGTATGAATAGTGCTCATTATAGTGCTTGGCACATAGGTGCTATAAAAGTGTTTGTTCCCTTTCCCTTCTCTTTTCCAATAAAAATGGTGAATGACAGGAAAATATGAAATAATATTTGAAATCAGCAAAAATAGGGGTGGCTAGGTTGCACAGTGAATAGAGCACCAGCCCTGGAGTCAGGAGGACCTGCATTCAAATCCAGCGTCAGACACTTAACACACACACACACACACACACACACACACACACATAAACTAGCCATGTGACCTTGGGCAAGTCACTTAACCCCAATTCCCCTGCCTTCCCCCTCCAAAAAGCAAAAAAAACTAAAAGAAAAGAAAAGAAAGAAATTGACAAAAATGATGTAAGGTTTTCCTATTTTGTAAATATGACAGAAAAACTTTTGTCGGGGTCCGACTATGGTTTATTAACTTATTTTCTAAAAAGGAACTTTGTGGGGTAGAGCCAAGATGGTGGTGTAGAAGCAGGAAAACTCCACATTTCCCCTCCAAAACCACCTCAAATACCTATAAAAAATGACTCTAAACAAACTTTAAGGCTACAGAACCCACAAAGTGACAAAGAGAAACAAACCTCCCACTGAAGACTGCTGACAGGAAAGATCCATTGCAGTACACTGGGAGCCAAGCCCCACATGAATCCATGATTTTAGCCCCAGGACAACCTGATCAGTCACAGCTGGAGTGACTTTGGGAGAGTGGATCGCCAACAACTGTGGTGGTTTCCAGAGTTATCAACCCATAAATGCCAAAGACAAAGTGAGAGATCAGTGTGGACTTTGTGGAACAGGGAGTCCAGGAGTGTGGTCCAGCCTTTGCCCTCCAGAGGGAGAAGCAGCTGAGGTGCAGTGGCCACCACTGCATGTCTGCTTCAGAGCTCCTGGCCTGCAGATTGTAGGGGAACTAAGCAACCAGTGTGAGGGGTAATCGCTCTTGCTTTAACCTGCTTGGATCTAGATTGCTGTTTAGGGTGGAGGTCCTAGGGTGCATGACCAGTGAGCCAGAGCCAGTGGAGGCTTCTGAGAGGGCACCCAATTAATAGTCCAGCAGCTGAGAAAACACCAGCAATTTGGGACAAAGCTCTCCTCTCTGGAAGCAGAGTAGTACCATGGCAAAAAGCTCAAAAGTCAAGTAATTGAGTGGCAACATAAGGAAGCAAAACAAGCACAGCAATCCAACTTTGCATTCCTTTTTGGGGGACAAAAAGGATCAAAGCATGGAACAGGGGGAAGACAATGCAGTCAGAACTCCTGCACCAAAAGCTTCCAAGAAAAAAATATGAATTAGTTACAGGTCATAGAGGAACTTAAGAAGGATTTTGAAAACCAAGTAAGAGAAGTGGAAGAAAAATTGGGAAGAAAAATGAGAATGATACAAGAAAATCATGAAAAGTGATTCAACAACCTGACTGAAGAAAATAATACCTTAAAAAATAGAATAACTCAAATGGAAAAAGAAGCTCAAAAAGCCAATGAAGAGAAGAATGCCTTAAAAAGCCAAATTTGGCAGATGGAAAAAGAATCTCAAAAGCTCACTGAAGAGAATCATTCCTTCAGAATTAGATAGGAGTAAATGGAAGCCAGTGACTTTATGAGAAATCAAGATACTATTAAACAGATCCAAACAAATGAAAAAATAGAAGGCAAGGTGAAATATCTCATTGGAAAACCACTGACCTGGAAAATAGATCCAAGATGATAAATTAAAAATTATTAGACTACCTGAAAGCCATGATAAAAAAAAAGGAACCTAGAAATCACCCTTCAAGAAATTCTCAAGGAAAATTGCCCTGATGTTTTAGAACCAGAGGGCAAAATAGAGGTTGAAAGAATCCACCAATCACTTTTTGAAAGAGATCCCAAAAAGAAAACTCCTAGGAATATTATAGCCAGGTTCATGAGTTCCCATATCAAGGAGAAAATATTACAAGCAGCCAGGGAGAAACAATTTGAATATTGTGGAAACACAATCAGGATAACACAGGATCTGGCAGCTTCTACATTAAGGGACTGAAGGGCTTAGAATATGATATTCTGGGGGTCAAAGGAGCTGGTATTAAAACCAAGAATCACCTACCCAACAAAACTGAGTATAATGTTTCGGGGGAAAATATGGTCATTCAATGAAATAGAGGACTTTCAAGCATTCTTGATGAAAAAGCCAGAGTTGAATAGAAAAGTTGACATTCAGATACAAGGAAGCAAGAGAAGAATGAGAAGGTAAACAGGGAAAAGAAATCATAAGGAACTTATCAAAGTCAAACTATTTACATTCATACATGGAAAAATGATCATTGTAACTTATGAAACTTTTCTCAGTATGAGAATAGTTGAAGGGAATAGAAATGTGTGTGTGTATATATATATATATGCATGTATATATGTATACATACTTATATGTCTATATAGGAGGGTATGTGGACATATGAGTACATATGTGAGTGTGTATATATATTTGTACAGATATACATAACAGAGGGCACAGGAGCAATTGAATAGGAAGGGATGATACTTAAAAGGTGAAATTGAGAGGTGAGAGAGGAATATAATGAGAGGAGATGGGGAGAGACAGAAATGGGGTAAATTATCCCATATAGAAGATGCAAGGGAAAATAGTTACAGTGGAGGAGAAAATAGGAAGGCAAAAGGGAATAAGTCAACTTTACTGTCATTGAATTTGGCTTAGGGAGGGAATGACATACATACTAAATAGGGTATCTCACCTACAGGAGGAAAGGGCATAAGAGGGGGGATGATGGAAGGGAGGGCAAGTTGGGGGGGGGGAGGGAAGTTGGTAGCACACACTTTTGAAAAGGGACAGGGTCACAGTAGAGAATAGAACAAGTAGGAGTTGGGATAGGATGGAGGGAAATATAGTCAGTCTCACAATATTATCCACTATGGAAATGTTTTGTGTAGCTACACATGTACGACCTATATTGAATTGCTTATCTTCCCAGTAAGGGTGGGTGACGAGGCAGGAAGGGAATCCAAAGTTTTAAAATCAAATGTTTAAAAAATATTTTTTGCATGCAACTGGGAAATAAGATATACAGGCACTGGGGTATAGAGATCCATCTTGCCCTACTGGAAAGTCAGAGAGGGTATGGGAGAGGATATAGAAGAGAGCAGATTGGGGAAGGGTGTATATAGTGGGATCACTGTTTTGGGGTGGTGGATAGGGGAACAACAGGGAGAAAATTTGTAACTCAAAGTAACTTACAAATCTTGTAACTCCTAAATGAATGATGTAAACTAAAAATAAACATAAAATTTAATTTAAAAAAAAGAAAGGCTTCAAAACCAGTGTTTTGGGTTGGAATATATATCCTGAAATAACTGTAATGTAAAAATAAAAGGTTTTAATAAACCTTATTATTGAAAAATTTAAAAATAAAAAATAAAACAACCTTTTAAAAAAGGATCTTTGTTTTATGAGATCAGTAGTTCTTATTTTCTATTTTATTAACCTCATTGTTGATTTCCAAAATTTCTACTTTTTGAAGCATAGTATAGTGATTAGACTGTTGAATTTTGTGCTAGGAAATGCCATGTTTGATTCTGCTTTGCAACTTTCTTATTATGTGATTATGTGACCTGGGCAAATCTTCTATCATAGCCTAATTTTTTTCATCAGTAAGACAGGAATAATAAATAAAAGCATCAGCTTCACAGGGTTGTCATGAGGCTTTAATGATATGATTTATGCACAAGTATGATAATGTATCTAAACTTAAGTAGCTGTGTAAGTTTGGACTGATATTATTAATATCTTGTACCTGCTTGAGGATTATTCATTGTTGGTTTTCTAGGGTTTGCTTCTTAAATTGTATGTTAAGTTCATTGATCACTTCTCCATTTTATTAATGTGTTTAGCTATATAAAATTTCTTCTAAATATGTTTTTAGCTGAATACCATAAATTTAGGTATGTTGCCTCACTGTTATAAATCTCCTTAAAATATTGTAATTGTCTATTGCTTCTGTTTTATTTTTTAACCTACTCACTATTCAGGATACATTATTATTATATATTATATTATTATTCATAAGATCATGGATTTACAGAAGGAACCTTTCAAGTTAAATCCAATTAGCTAAGATAAGAAAAACAGAGGCTCAGAAATATTAAATGATTCACCCAGGATCACATGGTAAGTTCTGAGGTAGAATTTGAGCCCAGGTCTTCTTGACTCCAAGTTCAACACTCTGGTCACTCTATCATGCTGTATCTCCTAATCACTTAGTCTCCACTTAGACCTGCATCTTTTGTTCTTATTTTCTTGATTAATTACAATTTGTTTTTTTATTATGCTGTAGCCTACAAAGGAGGTGAAATTACTCTCTGATCTGCTTCACTCCTAAATACATTCTTTGTTTTTAAAATGAGCTCCTGTCGCTCAACCCCAATCCAGTCCATCATACCTGCCTAGTCCTCACCTTCTTCTCTTTATAGTCTCAACTCTGTGGTTGAACCACTCAACTGTACACTATCATTTACTCTTGACTCCCTTGCCATTATTTTCTTTCACTATTCATACTTAGTCAAACTCCAGTCCTAGGTTATTCCCACTATCCACTTTGTCCACTCAGAGGATCATAGATTGAAAGCTGAAGAGGAATTAGAGGCCATATAAGATGTTCAATTCCTCCACTTTGTAGACAAAGAAACTAAAACTCATAAAACTAAATGACTTACACAGGTAGCCTGAGGTATGGATGAAGTTTAAACCAGGGCTGGGATTTAAACTAACGTCTGATTCCACATTCAGTTTCCTTTCCATTGTAGCCCTCTGCCTCTTATTTCCATGCTGTCAACCACAAATGGAGATGTCACATAACTGTGTTCTAAGGAATTGCTTATGATCTTTAAACATATGACACCCAAATATATATGTCCAACTCCAATTTCTTTCCTGAAATTCTAATTTTTCTCCACCAATTGACTGTTAGATATCCCCACCTGGATGTCCCTTTGATGACTCAAACTCAGTATTTCAAAAATAAAATCTAGTATTTTCCTCCCTAAATCCACTTCTGTGTCAAATTCACCAACATTCCTCTAATCGTATAGGATCACAGCCTAGGAGATATCCTTAATGTTCCTTTCTTTCTCTGCCCTATCATCCCTATCCAATCAGAATGCAGCTCTTATTGATTCTACCTATTCCACATGTCTCATATCCCTCCTGTTCTCTCCACTTATCTAGTCACTACTCTATGTTAGACCCTCATCACCTTTCACTTGTATTGTTTCAATGCTTCCTACTTGGACTCCCTGTCATCTCTCCAAATCATCCACCACAGAGATACCAACTTAAAATCCCTGTTGCATAGATCTGATCACGTTCCTCCTCTGCTCAAAAGTCCTTAGCAGCCCTTATTTGCCTCTAGGATAAAATAATGTCTCCTCACCATAGTATTTAAAACTCTACAGTCTGATCCCAGCTTACCTATTTAGACATTTCATATTACTGCTTTTCACAAACTTCATGTTCGCTGAACTCAATGTTTCTTCTCCTTTATCTGTGCCTTTGCAAAGATAGCCTACAATGCCTGGAATACATTGTGCCCTCTCCTTTGTGTCTGAGAACTTTAACTTCAAGGCTCACCTCAGGTGCCACCTCCTATTCAAAACCTTTCCTGATCTCTCCACTTGTTAATGCTTTATTCATCCTAAAATTATCTTGTGTTTACTTATTTTTGTCAATTTTATATTCTCCCAGTAGAATATAATCTCCTTAAGGGCAGGGACTATTTCAATTTTTTTACTGTATAACCAGTACCTAGCAGAATAACTTGTCCATAATAAATTGCTTTACTTGGCCTCATAGCTTGGGTTAGAACAAAGACCCAGGTATGTGGATTTTTACAAAAATGGTAGTTGGGAAGCTAGTACAAACATGAGCTTTATGACTATATGGCACTGTTAACAAGCAAAACAAAAGCATGTTTGTGTATGGGTGCGTGCATACTCACACACACATACATACACAATATATGCCAATACAGACTGATAGAGATGTGACCACACATTGCCAGGGTTATTCATATGAGGGAGTTGCATACTTTGGCAAAGATCTCAGGGGGAGGACATGTTCAGAATGAGGTCTGAGCAGGGAAGGTTTATATCTTAAAGATGAGTTTGGTTGGGAACATGTAATTGATGCCAGATATGGAAGGGAGGGCATTCCTAATTGGACCTAGGTATGGTGTGGAAATGGGAGCAGAAATGGGATGAAAGTTTGATTTGATAATCAGGGACCTAAAATGGGTGTTGCACTCTGTTAGAAGCCTCAAGTCTCATCCATTCAGGAGCCCCAAGTCTCATCCAATACTCCAGTAGGAGTATAATTTACATGTTTGACACAGGGTCAGAATGAGTTAGGACAGTAAAAGAGTACAGACAGTCTATTAATGTTGCTTCTATGTTTAAGATCATTAGGATCATTTAGCCTGTGACTCCATATTGGAGGTCTAACAAGTTATCTTTTATAACTTTATACCATATAAGTGATTAACAAAAGTCTGTTGAATTGAACTTAAGAATTCTTTCTATTCTAGCATATGATTAGTTTTTATACAGTTGTTTTGTGATGCCCATATAAGTATATGACTGAGATCTATGGAAGAAAGAATTGGAAAGGGAAAAACTTGGGACAAGAGATACAAAAATGTTCCCAAAGATCAAATTACTTGAAAACTAGAATGCTCTAACTAGAAAATAAAGATTCCGTGAGACAGCAAGAAATGCTAAAGCAAATTCAAAGGACTTATTTTTAAACATAAGATATCTCATTGTAAAAACAACTTTCCTGGAAAATAGGTGAAGAAGAGATCATTTCAGAATCACTGAACTACCTAAAAGCCATAAACAAAAAGAGGAAGAGGAAGAAGAAGGAGGAGGAGGTGCAGGAGGAGGAGGAGGAGGAGGAGGAGGAGATCTCTTAGAAATAGAAGGTAAAGCAAAAATACAAAGAATCTACCAATCACCTGAAAGAAGTCCCGAAAGGAAAGCTCCTAAGAATGTTATAATGAAAGATCTTTAAAGATAAAATATTACGTGAGTAGAGCATCAGCCCTGGAGTCAGAAGGGCTCAGACACTTAATGCACACACAAACAAAAACCTAGCCATGTGACCTTGGGCAAGTTATTTAACCCCAATTGCCCTCCAAAAAAAAAAAGCGCAAAAAAAAAAAAAAGATAAAATATTTCAAACAGCCAGAAAGAAAAAAAATTCAAGTAATAAGGAGTCACAGTTAGGAATACTTCAGAGTCAGTAGCCTCCTATAAAGGAGAAGAGAGCTTGAAATATGATATTCCAGAATGTAAAAGATACAGGCTTACAACGAATATCTTGCCCAGAAAAAATTAATGTGATCCTGCAAATGGAAAAATGAATCTTTTTTTGAACAAATGCTTTATTAAGTTCTGTTTTACATCATTCATTTCCGCCACATTTTGAGTTACAATCATTTCCCCCCCATTATTCCCCTACCCAACCTCCCAGAACGACAGTCGCACAAGATATCGCTTCCTCCAATCTGCTCTCTCCCATATCTTCTCCCATACCCCCTTCGACTTTTCCATTAGAGGAAGGTGAATCTTTGTGTCCCAATGCCTGCATATCTTATCTCCCAATTATAAGCAAAAGAGTATTAATAATAGTATTTATATATATTTGAAACATTTAATGTTAAGACCTCAACTTTCAGATCCATTTCCTTCTTCCCTTGTCACCCATTCCCTCTGGGGAGATAAGTAATTCAGTATATGTTGTACATGTCTAGCTATGCAAAACATTATCATAGTAGATATATTGTACAAGGCTGCTTATAATTCCTCCCACTCATCCCACCCCCCACCTGGTCCATTCCCTACATGATCCTGTCCCTCTTCTATAGTGGGTACTTCCAACCTCCCCTCCCCCAAGGATGCCCTCCCATCCATCATCCCTCCTCTCATCCCCCTTCCCCCATCCTGCTGCAGGTTGAGATATCCCATTTAGTATGTATGTCATTCTCTCCCTGAACCAAATTCAATGAGAATGTGGTTTTGCCTTTTTTTCCTTCCTATTCTCCCCCTCCCTTGCAACCACTTCCCCTTGCTTCTTCTACATGAGATAGTTTACCCTACCCTGTCTCTCCCCATCTCCTCTTGCCACTTTCCTCTCTCACCTCATAATTTCACCCCTTGAGTATCCTCCCTTCCCAACAAATTCAACCTATGCCTTCTATCCATATATAACTGTAACCATATACACACACATTCACATATGTATTCATATGACCACACACCCTTCTTCCATTATTTTCATAGTGAGAAAGATATCATCAGTCACAGTTATTGCTTTTCCATATAGGAATGTAAATAGTTCAACTTTGATAAGTTCCTTTTGATTTCTTTTCCCTGATTACCTTCTCAGGCATCTCTTCCTTATTGTGTCTGGATGTCAAATTTTCTATTCAACTCTGGTTTTTTCCTCAAGAATGCTTGAAAGTCCTCTATTCCACTGAATGACCATATTTTTCCCTGAAACAAAATACTCAGTTTTGCTGGGTAGGTGACCCTTGGGTTCATTCCCAGCTCTTTTGCCCTCTGGAATATCATATTCCATGCCCTTCTATCCCTCAATGTAGAAGCTGCCAGGTCCTGGGCTATTCTGATTGTGTTTCCACAATATTGAAATTGTTTCTTCCTGGCTGCTTGTAGTATTTTCTCCTTGATCTGGAGATTCTGGAACCTGGCTATAATATTCCTGGGAGTTTTCTTTTTGGGATCTTTTTCAGGAGGTGATCTGTGGATTCTTTCAACCTCTATTTTGCCCTCTGGATCTAAAACATCAGGGCAATTTTCCTTGAGAATTTCTTGAAGGGTGATTTCTAGGTTCTTTCTTTGATCATGGCTATCAGGTAGTCCAATAATTTTTAAATTGTCTCCCTCCTGGATCTATTTTCCAGGTCAGTGGTTTTTTCCCATGAGATATTTCACATTGCCTTCTACTCTTTCATTTCTTTGGATCTGCTTAACAGCATCTTGATTTCTCATAAAGTCATTAGCTTCCATTGCTCCAGTCTAACTCTGAAGGAATGAATCTCCTCAGTGAACTTTTGAGATTCTTTTTCCATCTGGCAAATTCAACTTTTTAAGGCATTCTTCTCCTCATTGCCCTTTTGGGCCTCCTTTGCCATTTGAGTTAGTCTGTTTTTTAAGGTGTTGTTTTCCTCAGTCAGGCTGTTGACCCTCATTTCATACTTTTCCTGCATCCTTCTCATTTCTCTTTCCAATTTTTCCTCCACTTCTCTTATTTGATTTTTAAAGTCCTTCTTAAGGTCCTCTATGGCCTGCAACCCGCTCATGTTTTCCTCTGGGGCTTTTGGAGCAGGACTTCTGACCTCACAGTCCTTTTCCCACTCTATGCCCCCAAAATAGGAGTCTAGGGTTGCATTTTTCTGTTTATTTTGTTTCCTTTGCCTAGGCATGTTGCCACTTAATTACTTGACTTTTGGGCTTGTTGCCACATTATGGCTTTAAGGCCAGATAGAGGAATTTTCGTCCTGAACGTGTGGGGGGCAACTTCCGTTTCTGGCAAGCTGTAAACCCACCCATGACCTCCACCCCAGATCACAATCCAGATCCAGGGAGGTTAAAGCAAGAGCGATTACCCCCCGCCAAGTCTGATCTCCCTACAGTTCGCAGGCCAGGAGCTGGAGCTGCCTCTGAAAACTAAAAAATGGCATGTCTCCTCAGCGGTTCTAGCCCCCAGGGGAGGAAGCCAATGCATTCCCCAAATACTGGTCCCAAAGTCCATAGGACACTAACCTCTTACCTTGTCCTAGGCATGTCTATGTTGATAATTCTGGAGTCGACATAGGTGCTGGTGTTCTGGGGTTCCTCCAGCTGGCTGCTGGCCCTGCTGCCCTGGGGCTAAAACCTCGGCTCACACGTACCTGGGCTCCGCTCGGCTCAGCTCCCTGCACTCTGCACTGCGTGCTGCCATCTCCGAGACCACTGCGCTGGTCCTTCCTGCAGGGCTGCTGGGCTCTCCTCAGCGGGAGGTTACCGTCTCTGTGTCATTCTGTGGGTGCTGGGGCTCCAGAAGTTGTTCAGAGTCCCCTTTTACATAGTTTGGGGGGAATCTGGGGGCAGAGTGGCTTGGATGAGCTGTTTCTACTCCGCCATCTTGGCTCCGCCCCCGGAAAAATGAATCTTTAATGAGCATAAGGCACTAATAATAATAAATGGTTTACATTATAAGTATGAGATATATATTATGTGTTGCTTTAGAGCCTTATCATCTTCAGGAGTCATAGAGGGAATCTAATTAGAAAGAGAGCTTATGGGGTGGCTAGGTGACACAGTGAATAGAGCACTGGCTCTGGAGTCAGGAGGACCTGAGTTCAAATCCAGCTGCAGACACACTAGCTGTGTGTGTGACTTTGGGCAAGTCACTTAACCCCAATTGCCTTCCGAGAGAGTGAGAGAGAGAGAGAGAGCATGCCTACCAGTGGTTCTGTTGGGGTCTGATAATTTTAAAAGGAAAAGAAAGAAAAGGAACAAGTATACTCTAAGTGGGGGAAAATAGGGCAAGGACAGGAGAAATTATCTCAAATAATCAAGTAGAAATTTATACAGGGGAAGAGGGATTGGGTAACCCTTGGACCTCACTCTCCTTTGAACTGGTCAAAGGAGGGAAGATTATGCCCATATAAAGTTGGCTACAGAAATAAGAAAGGGAACAAGTGAGATAAGGGAGGGAGAGAAGGCAGATTGTTGTTGATTGAAAAAATTAATTCTAAAAAAGCATATGATAGCATCTATTTTTACTGTTGCTTTATCTGAAATAACAATTGCGTCTCTTTTTTCTGTGCGTTAGGATGATGCATAGTAAATTTTGATCCATTTCCTTACTCTAATGCTCTGCATGTTAATATTTTTAGTGTTTCTAGTATGTGGTGAATTTGTGTTTTTTTCTTATAATGCAGTCTATATTTATCAAAACAATCTGATCTCTGTCTCCTCTATTACACACAAACCCAGCAGCCCTTCTCCCTAGCCTATTAAAGACCCAGATACTTGGGTCTTGTCCCTCTTTTTTGACTGTTGTTTTTCAAATCAGCACTTGGTATTTCCTTTTAATTTTACATGAAGCAATAAGATCCCAATTTATACCCTCCCACACAAATAGCACCCTCTCATCCCAGGCCTTGATTCTACTTTAATTTTTTTTCATTGTCCTTTAAAACAAATGCTTTATTAACTTCTGGTTTACATCATTCATTTCTACCAGATTTTGAGTTACAATTTTATCCCCATTTTTCCCCTACCCACCACCACAGAATAGCAGTCCCACAAGATATCCCCTCATCCCGTCTGCTCTCTCCCATATCTTCTCCCAAATTTACCATTAGGGCAAGGAGAATCTCTGTGCCCCAATGCCTGAACATCTTATCTCCCAATTACATGCAAAATAGTATTAATAATAGTATTTTTATATATTTGAAACATTTAATTTTAAAACCTAGAATTTCAGATCCATTCCCTTCCTCCCTTGTCACCCATTCCCTCTGGGAAGATAAGCAATTAAGTATGTGTTGTACATGTATAGCTATGCAAAACATTACCATAGTAGATATATTGTACAAGGCTGCTTATAATTCCCTCCCACCCATCCCACCCCCCACCTGGTCCATTCCCTACTTGATCCTGTCCCTCTTCTATAGTGAGTACTTCCAACCTCCCCTCCCCCCAAGGATGCCCTCCCATCCATCATCCCTCCTCTCATCCCCCTTCCCCCTATCCTGCTGCAGGTTGAGATATCCCATTTTGTATGTATGTCATTTTCTCCCTGAACCAAATTCAATGTGAATGTGGTTTTGCCTTTTTAGCCTTCCTTATTCTCCCCCTCCTTTGCAACCACTTCCCTTTGCTTCTTCTACATGGGATAGTTTACCCTACCCTGTCTCTCCCCATCTCCTCTTGCCACTTTCCTCTCACCTCATAATTTCATCCCTTGAGTATTCTCCCTTCCCAACAAATTCAACCTATGCCCTCTATCCATATATAACTGTAACCTTATACACACACATTCACATATGTATTCATATGACCACACACCCTTCTTCCATTATTTTCATAGTGAGAAAGGTTTCATCAGTCACAGTTATTGCTTTTCCATATAGGAATGTAAATAGTTCAACTTTGATAAGTTCCTTTTGAATTCTTTTCCCTGATTACCTTCTCAGGCATCTCTTGCTTCTTGTGTCTGGATGTCAAATTTTCTATTCAATTCTGGTTTTTTCCTCAAGAATGCTTGAAAGTCCTCTATTCCACTGAATGACCATATTTTCCCCTGAAACAAAATACTCAGTTTTGCTGGGTAGGTGACCCTTGGCTTCAATCCCAGCTCTTTTACTCTCTGGAATAATATGATATTCCCTTCAGTCCCTCAGTGTAGAAGCTGCCAAGTCCTGTGCTATTCTGATTGTGTTTCCACAATATTGAAATTGTTTCTTCCTGGCTGCTTGTAGTATTTTCTCCTTGATCTGGGGATTCTGGAACCTGGCTATAATATTCCTGGGAGTTTTCTTTTAGGGATTCTTTTCAGGAGGTGATTGGTGGATTCTTTCAACCTCTGTTTTGCCCTCTGGGTCTAAAACATCAGGGCAATTTTCCTTGAGAATTTCTTGAAGGGTGATTTCTAGGTTCTTTCTTTGGTCATGGCTTTCAGGTAGTCCAATAATTTTTAATTATCTCTCCTGGATCTATTTTCCAGGTCAGTGGTTTTTCCCATGAGATATTTACATTGCCTTCTACTCTTTCATTTCTTTGGATCTGTTTAACAGCATCTTGATTTCTCATAAAGTCATTAGCTTCCATTTGCTCCAGTCTAACTCTGAAGGAATGAATCTCCTCAGTGAGCTTTTGAGATTCTTTTTACCTCTGCCAAATTTGGCTTTTTAAGGCATTCTTCTCCTCATTGCCCTTCTGGGCCTCCTTTGCCATTTGAGTTAGTCTATTTTAAGGTGTTATTTTCCTCAGTCAGGCTATTGACCCTCATTTCATACTTTTCCTGCATCCTTCTCATTTCTTTTCCTAATTTTTCCTCCACTTCTCTTATTTGATTTTTTAAATCCTTCTTAAGGTCCTCTATGGCCTGTAACCTGCTCATATTTTCCTTTGGAGCTTTTGGAGCAGGATTTCTGACCTCACAGTCCTACTCCTGTTCCATGTTTCCATCCTCTTTGCCCCCAAAATAGGAGTCTAGGGCTGCATTTTTCTGTTTATTTTGTTTCCTTTGCCTAGGCATGTTGCCACTTAATTACTTGACTTTTGGGCTTATTGTCACAGTAGGACTCTGTCACCAGACAGGGGAGCTTCTGTCCGGAACGTTGGTGTCTTCACAACTTTCGGTTCCGGCAAGTTGGATACCCACCCCAGACCTTCCCCCCCAGATCACAATCCAGATCTAAGCAGGTTAAAGCAAGAGCGATTAACCCCCAAGACTGATTGCTGGATCTCTCTACAGTTTGCAGGCCAGGAGCTGAAGCTGCCACTGGAGCTGCAAAATGGCGAGTGTGCCTTGTCTCCTCACTGGCTTCTAGCCCCTAGGGGAGGAAGCAGACGCATTCCCCAAATACTGGTCCCAAAGTCCATAGGGCACTAACCTCTCATTTTGTCCTAGGCATGTCTGTGTTGATAATTCTGAAATCCCCACAGCTGCTGGTGTTCTGGGGTCCCTCTAGCCAGCTGCTGGTCCGGCCACCCTGTGGCTAGAAATGCAGCTCACATGGACCTGGGCTTGGCTCCCTGCAAGGTGCGCTGTCGGCTCCCAGATCTCTGTGCTGGCTGCTCCCCGCAGGGCCACTGGGCTGTCCCCAGCAGGAGGTTATCTTCTTTGTGTCATTCTGTGGGTGTTGGGGCTCTAGCAGTTGTTCAGAGTCCCCTTTTACATGGTTTGGAAGTGTTCTGGTGGGAGAGCACCTTGGTGGTGCTGTTTCTACTCCTCCATCTTGGCTCCATCCCTACTTTTATTTACATAATCAATTTTAACACTTCTCCCATCTAGCCCAGATTATAGTTTGGTTTAGGAACCTCTTTCTCCATATTCCCCTACATCCTCCTCATCTCTCTGGTTAAATGATGTTCACCTATGGTAACTTAATTTCAAGGGGTATCAATTCTTTTGTTCTTCTCCCCCTATCCTTCTTTACTCTTGGGTTTTTCAGTTTGATCACTCTTCATGTGATTAGGCCATGGTTCTCACCTTAATCCTCAATGACCCTCAAGTGAAGTAAGACTACTAAAGAATCATAGTTTTGCTTCATCCACAGTCTAGAGTCTTCACCTGTATTAAATTTCTTTTGGATGCTGCAGCTTCATTTTTAAAGTCCTTCCTGATTTTCTGTGAAAGATGGAATAGAAGTATATCTTCCTGTTGAAAACTCATCTCATTTCATATAGGAGTATGCTTAACTTATATATTATCCTGAAAAATAATTTCCTTTACTTTTCAGTATAGCATATTCCAGCATTTACTTTAACTTCTTGTCATAGATGAATAGTCCAGTGGGATCTGCAGCCGGGATTCTTGATATATGAAGTGCTTCTTCCTGTCTTCTTACAAGGTTTTCTTTTAAATTGATGTTTTAGAACTTGGTAACTTCATTTTTGACTGAGTTGAACTTGTATTTCCTCTCTGATGGTATCCTGTTGACTCTATATATCTGTCATTTGACATTTTTTCCCAATATTTCTGGGCAATTTTCTTGTAAAATTTGCTGAAATACAGTATTCAAGCCTTTGTTTCATTGTGTGTGCATATGTTTTTTTTTCCTTTTTCTTGGAGGCCAGTGATTTTCTGATTGTCTTAACAAGCTCTCTCTTCAAGGTCAGTTGCTCTTGGCTGTAGAAGTCACAAGTAATTTTCCAGTTGTGCTTTCTTTTCATTAGGCTTGAGTATTTTCATCTCTGCACTTTTCATCTCTATCTCCCATTTTTTCTTTTTCAGTGTCTTTTACTTCATCTGGGTTTCTAACTACCTCTTCTAATCAATGGATTCTTATGTTTGTTTTTTAAATTATTTCTTAAGAACTTTAATTTCCCTCCATTTACTTTAAATTATTTTGTTAAGCTTCCCAACATCTCTGGTGGGTTCTATGGTAGTTTATTTTCATTTGGGGGGGCTTAATTGTTATGATATTATTCCCTTCTACTCCTTCCCTTCTTTTACTCCATAGTATTTATTGATTATATGAGGATCTGAAAGAGATTTACTCATTTCTTCACTCTACTGACTTTTTTGCCAGGTTTCTCTTGTGAAGCTATCTCTTCTTTCTCCTTTGTCTTGTTGTTTCTTTAATTTCATTTCTTATATTTTGTTTGTAGCATTTCTTACTATTTTGAGGTGATAAAGAAGGGCCAGCTTAGGCCTGACTACTCATCCAGTCACCTTGCTAGAAGTCTGTCCAAATAGTTTTTACCTAATGACTTATGTCAGCTTTTTGGGAACATTTTTTGTGTTTCTGATAATCAGCAGAAAAATCAAACTGCCTTTGAAGAGGCTTGGGTTGCAGCAAAATAATTATCAATGGATGCCTAATAGTACTATAGCTATTAAATTTTGTTAACTGATTGGTTGGAGAAGCAACTTGAAAAGCCTACAAGTCACAATAATTTATGGTTGCTAACTTACAGTGGAATATCTTCTGAAATTCCCTTCCTCATCAAAGAAGTACCTTTGAGGATTATTCTATAGACCGCCTGCAGGCCTCTTAATCCACTCTCCTGCAAGTTTATCTGCAAAAGGTCAGTGTTTATCTTCCTTATGCTCAGCAGGTGCCTGAACTTGGTTCCCTGATCCTTGTTAATATTTGCTGTGCTAGAAAAACACATACAGGCAAATCCTACACTGAGTAGCAATTAAAATACTTTACTAAAGCCTGAAAATTGTATTTATGTGAAACCATGTCTTACCAAAACCATTTCTTTATGCTATTTCCTGGGATCTGTAGCAAGTGGGTTTACTCCCATCCCATAGATTTGTAGCAACCAACCTTTTTTGATCATATATTCTTAAAGTTAAAAAAAATTAATGTACTCCCAGTATATATATTTATTTGTAAGTGCTATACACATACTATTGTACTAGTATATTAGTACATTATAAAATATAAATAATTAAATAACAAGATATGGTTAAAATAAGGAATATTTAAAATATTTTATCTATTAACAAAATAAAAATAATAAAAGATATATATTGCAAAAATATTTAAAGGATCTCTTCTTATAGTAATGGCAAGGAACTAGAAACTAAGTAGGTGCCTTTCAATAAGGATATGGTTAAACAAATTATGGTGTATGTGTATAATGGAATATTATTGTCCCATAAGAAGTGATAAGAGGGATGGATTTACAGAAACCTGGGAAGACTTTTATGAACTAATGAAGAGTAAAGTGAGCATGCCAGGGAAAACTGCTGTAGTCATAATTATTTCCATAATTGCCAACTTTCCCTGGGATGCCAGGGTAGGGGTAAAGATTCAGTAAGTGTGAGAATGGGAAGCTTAATTCTCTAAGGAGAGAGCAGCCTTCTCCAGGGATGAATGAGTGCAAAACAAAATCTGGCTATAGACCAAGGACCAGTGGAGGTCACCAGCAACTGTGGCCTCAGCCAAGCGGTACCTTTCTGTTCTATGCTATAATTTGATGAGGAAACTGAGGCTCAATTCACTACCACCACCACCTTTTTTATAAATGAGAAAAAGAAAGGTTAAGGAGCTAGCTCATGGTGACAAAATTGAGCTAGTATGATGACCTGAAAAAGCTCTGCTAACTCTTAACATAGCTTTCACTTGATCACCATTTGCTATTTGAAATTGCTTAGAATAGTTGGACTTTTATCAGATTCATCCTTTCTACATGCCTTCCTAAAACTTAATTGCTCAGATTTCCTTTCACTGATTTACACGGCTGGTCTTTAAGATCTTAGTTTGGGGTACATAACAAATGGCTGTGACATAATTATTGTTATTGCTGTTCAGTCATTTGAGTTGTTGTGTCTGACTCTTTGTTACCTCATTTGGGGTTTTCTTGGCAGATACCGGAGTCATTTCTGTCTCTGGCTCATTTTACAGATGAAGAAATTGAGGTAAACAGGGTTAAGTGACTTGCCCAGGGTCAGACAGCTAGTAAGTGTCTAAGGCCAGATTTGAATGCAGGTCTTCCTGACTACAGCCTGGCATTCTATCCACTGTACCACCTAGCTACCCAACCATTCTTGAGATTTTTATAAAAGAATGTTTTATTTAACTCCCAACATAAAGAATTTAAGTGAATTTTCACATTGAAATCTATCTTTCTGAAATGATTCCACTTGAATTTGCCTTTTAGCTAAACTTTTTTTTTTTAATAAGGTATTCCATTGCCTTATTTAGTCATGGTTTTGTACTCCACCAAATCTTATCTATCTGAACATATTTAGCTCTCTGAATTAACATTTTAGTAGTTAGTATTTATATAGTACTTTAAAGTTTGCAAAGTACTTTTCAAATATCCCATTTGATCTTCACAACAACTCTGGGAGGGAGGTGCTGTTATTATCCCCATTTTGCAGCTGAGTAAATTGAGGCAGACAGATGTTAAGGGTCACACAGCTAGTAAGTGTCCAAGACAGGATGAAACCTCAGAAGTCTTTTCTGACTCCAAGTCCATAACTCTATCTACTGTGCCACCTAGCTGACTCTTTTGTTTATTGTCCATACTGTTCACATTTGTACATAGTGATTTCTGAGTTCCCAAGTTTTATTATTGCTCCTCTTTCTGTGATTTTTTTTTGTAAGTTACTAGAATTACTGTGAATTACTTTTGTGAATTTCTATTGCTATTTTTCTTCCTGTGGTTTACCTTATTCTCTGAGTAGTATTTGACTTAATCTTAAATATGTAACAAATATATAATATAACCTCAAGGTTATATTAAAGAAACTAATCTGATTAAGCAGTATATATAATAATATTGACAATGTATACCAGCAGTAAGCATCCCCATCACCTATGGACTAGGCAAATTACCACTTAACCATGTGAGATGCCACTTTTAGAAGTCACTTTTTCTAATAAATATACCCTTGCTGCCTGTTTTTCTGGGAGGTATAGTCCAGAGTAAGAACAGATCTGCCACCAAAAGTCTTCTGGGAAGGAAGGGAATGAATCTGGAATTCAAAGTTTTAAAATAAAATGTTTAAATATATGTATATATATTATCTTATTAAATATACAAAGATGATGAGGAAGATTGTTAGTCCAATCCTTCCCAGTTCTGTGACCTGAAGTAGAAATGTTGGGATGGTGATTTGCTTTTCATCATTGTAACTATGAGTTTTTAGCATTACTAATTCAAAGCTGCTGACCAGGAATTTTTACTTGACTTGTTCTCATGTAGAGGTATGTGGTCTGTCTATGATCAAGAAGTCTTCAAAAACAGAAGAGAGTAATAGGGAATCTACTTGACTAGGAGGGAAATAAAGGAGTAGACTTAAATAATCAGATCAAAGAAAAGGAAATAAGCAAAACTCCAAATAAGCCAAACCTCCAAAGGCATTAATTAGTAGGAACAATGAAACTTCCCAGTAGCACAGCAATACATCTACATCATTATCTAATGCTCACCTCCAACAGGAGAGGAATAGAAATCTTAAAGTCTCCTAAACCCTTGGGAGGATGCTACCTGTATGGGGTGTGCTAGCAAATATTTAATAACTTGCTCTGCAAGAGAAAACTGTAAGCACAATACCTTTTTTTGAGTTAAATCAGCATTATTAACATTTGTCCTGCCACTTTATTAAGTCTAGACAATCAACAAAACAATACTTCAAGCCCTGTTATGTAGCATTTGCCAATTTCCAAACTTTAAATGACCACACTGAAAACTTAAGGATCAACTCCCACAAACTAGTATGAGCTAGCACATCCCTGTTTAAGCCATGTTTATTTCAAGTACCTTTATTTCTTCTTCCATGTTACTTCCACATACCTTTTCCTCTCCTTCAGTCTTTTCTCATAGGGATTAACATGAGCACTTTACACTTAACCATGTGAGATGCCACTTTTAGAAGTCACTTTTTTCTAATAAATATACCCTTGCTGCCCATTTTTCTGGGAGGTATAGTCCAGAGTAAGAGCAGATCTGCCATCAAAAATCTTCTGGGGAGAAAGGGAATGAATCTGGAATTCAAAGTTTTAAAATCAAATGTTTAAATATATATACTATTATTAATTGTATTTTACATGTAACTGGGAAATAAGACATACAAGCTCTTGGACATAGAGATCCACCATGTCCTACTGGAAAGTCGGAGGGTTTGTGGGAGAAGATATGGGAAAAAGCAGATTGGATAAGGAGATATCCTGTGGATTGATATTTTGGGGTGGTGAGTAGGGGAAAAGTGGGGAGAAGATTTGTAACTCAAAATCTTGTGGAAATGAATGATGTAAACTAGAAGTTAATAAAGCATTTGATTTAAAAAAAAAGTCTTGGGAGTAGAAACAGCTCTTCCAAGCCACTCTGCCCCCAGATTCCCCCCAAACGATGTAAAACGGGACTCTGAACAACTTCTGGAGCCCCAGCACCCACAGAACGACACAGAGAAGCTAACCTCCCGCTGAGGACAGCCCAGCAACCCTGCAGGAAGGACCAGCGCACTGGTCTGGGACCTGGCAGCGCGCAGAGCGCAGAGCACAGGAGCCGAGCCGAGCCGAAGCCAGGTCCGCATGAGCCGAGGTTTTAGCCCCTGGGCGGCAGGGCCAGCAGCTAGCTGGAGGAACCCCAGAACACCAGCAGCTGTGTCGACTCCAGAATTATCAACATAGACTTGCCTAGGACAAAGTAAGAGGTTAGTGTCCTATGGACTTTGGGACTGGTATTAGGGAATGTGTCGGCTCCCTCCCCTGGGGGCTAGAAGCCACTGAGGACAAACGCCATTTGTTAGTTTTCAGAGGCACCTCCCGCTCCCAGCCTGCAAATTTGTAGGGAGATCCAGCGATCAGTCTTGGGGGGTAATCGCTCTTGCTTTAACCTCCCTGGATCTGGATTGTGATCTAGGGTGGAAGTTGTGGGTGGGTTTACAGCTTGCCAGAAACGGAAGTTGCCCCACACACGTTCGGGACGAAAATTCCTCTAGCTGGCCTTAAAGCCATAGTGTGGCAACAAGCCCAAAAGTCAAGTAATTAAGTAGCAACATGCCAAGGCAAAGGAAACAGAAAAATGCAACCCTAGACTCCTATTTTGGGGGCATAGAGCGGGAAAAGGACTGTGAGGTCAGAAGTCCTGCTCCAAAAGCCCCAGGCGAAAACATGAGTGGGTTGCAGGCCATAGAGGACCTTAAGAAGGACTTTAAAAATCAAATAAGAAGTGGAGGAAAAATTGGAAAGAGAAATGAGAAGGATGCAGGAAAAGTATGAAATGAGGGTCAACAGCCTGACTGGGGAAAACAACACCTTAAAAAATAGACTAACTCAAATGGCAAAGGAGGCCCAAAAGGGCAATGAGGAGAAGAATGCCTTAAAAGTCGAATTTGCCAGATGGAAAAAGAATCTCAAAAGTTCACTGAGGAGATTCATTCCTTCAGAGTTAGACTGGAGCAAATGGAAGCTAATGACTTTATGAGAAATCAAGATGCTGTTAAGCAGATCCAAACAAATGAAAGATTAGAAGGCAATGTGAAATATCTCATGAGAAAAACCACTGACCTGGAGAATAGATCCAGGAGAGACAATTTAAAATTATTGGACTACCTGAAAGCCATGATCAAGGAAAGAACCTAGAAATCACCCTTCAAGAAATTCTCAAGGAAAACTGCCCTGATGTTTTAGATCCAGAGGGCAAAATAGAGGTTGAAAGAATCCACAGATCACCTCCTGAAAAAGATCCCCAAAAGAAAACTCCCAGGAATATTATAGCCAGGTTCCAGAATCCCAGATCAAGGAGAAAATACTCCAAGCAGCCAGGAAGAAACAATTTCAATATTGTGGAAACACAATCAGAATAACCCAGGACCTGGCAGCTTCTACACTGAGGGATAGAAGGGCATGGAATATGATATTCCAGAGGGCAAAAGAACTGAGAATGAACCCAGGGGTCACCTACCCAGCAAAACTGAGTATTTTGTTTCAGGGGAAAATATGGTCATTCAGTGGAATAGAGGACTTTAAGCATTCTTGAGGAAAAAACCAGAATTGAATAGAAAATTTGACATCCAGACACAAGAAGGAAGAGATGCCTGAGAAGGTAATCAGGGAAAAGAAATCAAAAGGAACTTATCAAAGTTGAACTATTTACATTCCTATATGGAAAAGCAATAACTGTGACTGATGATATCTTTCTCACTATGAAAATAATGGAAGAAGGGTGTGTGGTCATATGAATACATGTGAATGTGTGTGTATATGGTTACAGTTATATATGGATAGAGGGCATAGGTTGAATTTGTTGGGAAGGGAAAATACTCAAGGGATGAAATTATGAGGTGAGAGAGGAAAGTGGCAAGAGGAGATGGGAAGAGACAGGGTAGGGTAAACTATCCCATGTAGAAGAAGCAAGGGGAAGTGGTTGCAAAAGAGGGGGAGAATAAGGAAGGCTAAAAAGGCAAAACCACATTCACATTGAATTTGGTTCAGGGAGAAAATGACTTACAAACTAAATGGGATATCTCAACCTGCAGCAGGATAGGGGGAAGGGGGATGGGAGGAGGGATGATGGATGGGAGGGCATCCTTGGAGTGAGGGGAGGTTGGAAGTATCCACTATAAAAGAGGGACAGGATCATGTAGGGAATGGACCAGGTGGGGGATGGGATGAGTGGGAGGGAATTATAAGCAGCCTTGTACAATATATCTACTATGATAATGTTTTGCATAGCTAGACATGTACAACATATACTGAATTACTTATCTCCCAAGACAGAATGGGTGACAAGGGAGGAAGGAAATGGATCTGAAATTTGAGGTCGTAACATTAAATGTTTCAAATATATATAAATACTATTATTAATACTCTTTTGCTTGTAATAGGGAGATAAGATGTGCAGGCATTGGGATGCAAAGACTTACCTTCCTCTAATGGAAAAGTCGATGGGGGTATGGGAGAAGGTATGGGAGAGAGCAAATTGGAGGAAGCGATATCTTGTGGGATTACTATTCTGGGAGGTTGGGTAGGGGAATAATGGGGGGAAAATGATTGTAACTCAAAATCTGGTGGAAATGAATGATGTAAAACAGAAGTTAATAAAGCATTTGTTTAAAAAAAAAGTCTTCTGGGGACACAGGGTCCTTATATAGGAAGTTTTCTTCTCTCCATTTTCAATTCAAAGCCATTCTACAAAACAAAAACAAAAATAGACTTCTATGTAAATAGAATTTCAAAGGAAGGAACACACAACTATTTACTTGGAGGAAGTTCCTATATAAGTTTTATTTCAAATAACCTTTTCTGGTATAAAGAGTCAATTATAAGGGTCTTATAGAAAGAGGGAAATATGGACTTGTATAAAAAGTTTTAACTTTGTACAAAAGGTACTAAAAATTGTATCACATATTACAAACTCTGAGCCTCAGCTATCCGGACTTGAGAAAAATCTAGGCAATTCGACTTTGCTATACAAAGTATCACCTATTCATTTAGAGGAACCTATGTGAAGCAGTTACAATGCCTTCAGTGAATAAATAAATCTCTTTGTGCTTTGCAAACTCAAACAATAAGAAACAATAAACTTGCTATAGGTGCATTATGTTGCTTACATGGGCACCCTATGGTCCTATTTGATACTTGCACTAATAATTTGCAATATATCTGCTCCCAATAGCCAAAATAGAGTGTAATAGAGCTCATTCAAAAAAAAAAATCTCTCTATAAAAACCGTTAAGCATTTTCCTAGCAAGTTGGAACTGGTTCATTTACTTGTATTTGGTTTTAGATTATAAACTACTCATTGGGAGGCTGTGTGGCACTGGTGGTTTGGGGGTAAAGGCTATGTGTGGGGCAGGTAGAACAGGACTAAAATGAAAAGGGGAATTTTGCCAATTGAAAGTCAGCTAGAAACAAGGCAGCGGATCTCTGAAAGGATAATACAAGTCAAAAACTAGTCAATAGTCTCAATTTACAAATAATTTGTTTACACACAGCTCTTTTGTAGAAATTCTGTGCCTCAATAGCCGAGAATGAAATTGCACTTGGCCTTGGAGATGTGGGAGCATTATTGAGGACTATCTGTTGTGATGGAGAACACTTAAGACATTTCTATTCTATTCACAGATGCTGAACAATATTGCTATTCAGTTAGTGTTCCAAAAGCAACCTTATTATTATTCAGGAGACATTTTCTCATTTGAAGAAGTTGAGGAAATCAATATGCTGTAGTGACTGTTATATTCCATGGCTCAAGGCGCAATAGAGAATGAGTTTCCTTCCCAGATCCAAAGATAAAAATCCAAATCACTGGCTATGCTTGCAAGAGTGAATTCACAGAAATCCACATTGCTAGGACCTATCTCTTCCTTGGGGAGTTGGAAAACTAAAGGCACTTCCAGGCATTGGAGGAAGATCTGAAAACTTGAATATGGGCATTGGAACTTTGAGAGAGATATCCAAAATAAGCAGAATATCTTAAGATTTGCCTGTCACTTGATACAAGTTTTTTTTTTTTATCAGTGCTGCCTTTCAATCAAAGTCTCACAATTGAGAAATACATTTTATTCATTACTTTGAAATAACCTCCAAATAAGATCTGTAAACACAAGAGGAAAGTGTGTAGTAACACACATACACCCCTAAAGAAATATATTTGCCTGATTTTCTATGTAGGTACAAGAAATGTATCATGGAGTACTTTGCCTTTTGCTTTTGTCATAACCAAATCAAAATCAAGCAAATAGTTACTGAGTTAATAATATATAGAGGTACCGCTATGATAACAGGTACCCATATTGACACCTCCCTGATTTAACATCCAGCCCAACTCAAAATGTATTTGTTGAATACAAACTAGGTACCCAATCCAACACTGTACTAGAACCAGAATGGACACAAAATAAATGTAAGACATGATCTCTGACCTAAAAGAACTTCTACAAGGTGGGGAGGGGGAGGGGAGACAAAAACTCAAAACTTTTAAGAAACTAAGTAGTTTATGATAAATCTCAAAAAGGAGCATCCCAGAAAATAAGTGCCATAGGAGGAAGATGAAAGGAGGCAAGGATTATGGATGGGGCTACAATAATGGGAAAGTTTTCAACAAGGAGTGAAATTTGAACTGTACCCAAGGTTTGTGTCATATAGATGAGAATGCTTGATATTATCATAAGATTTAAAGCTGAAAGAGATTGATAAATTAAAATTTGTTAAGTGACTACCTTGTGCCTGGCACTGTCCTTGGTGTTGAGGATTCAAAATGAAAAATGAAGAATTCCTTGTCCTCAAGGTGTTTTCATTCTTTAGGGGAGACATATTGTACATATATGGTTGATTGTTGGCCTTCATGCTCAAAGAGGGTCAAAATGACATCATTAATTTTGGGGTCAAGGCACAGTGTGTCTCACTGTGGCAGATCCATCAGTATGAGTTCAAAAGGTTCTACCATAGGTTGGGCACAAATAGTGCATATTAATTTTTGAAGTGGAGGTGTCTCTAAATTTATGCATTTCAACTTTCTTTTGAGCTACTGCAATTTTGTCTTGCTTATAGGGCACAGGGCCTTTTTTTTCTTTTTCTTTTTGCTTTTTGGAGGGCAGTTGGGGTTAAGTGATTTGCCCAAGGTCACACAGCTATGTGTGTGTGTGTGTGTGTGTGTGTGTGTGTGTGTGTGTGTGTGTGTGTGTGTGTTAAGTGTCTGAGGCCGGATCTGAACCCAGGTACTCCTGACTTCAGGGCCAGTGCTCTATTCACTGTGCCACCTAGCCATCCAACAGGGCCTTTTTTGATGCAAGCACACCATGCTGAACAGTTCTGTGCCAGTGTCTCCTGTGTTTCACAATCAGTTCAGAGTTCTTCAGAGAATACACACGAATACACACACACACACACACACACACACACACACACACACACACACACACACACACACACACACACACCCCAAAGCAATTTTGCTGGGAGGAAAGCATTTACACCTGGGAAATGGGTGGGGCAAAAATCAGAAAGGAGGTATTAGAGTAGAGTTTTTAACCTAGGAATTCTAAAATGTGGAGGGGAAGAAGAAAAGCATTTTAGTCCTGGGAGAACATCCACTGAAATGGAATGAAAAAAGGAGATATGATATCATATATAAGTAATAATAAACAGTATAGTTGTATTGAACTATTGAGTATTTAAAGAATAATGAATGAAATGAATAAGTGAAATGAAGTCTGGAAAGGTATAAGTTGGAAAGGTTTTTAAATATTAAACCAAGGAGTTTATACTTAATCCTAGAGGTAATAGAGTCACTGGAGATATTGATCAAGGGGAGTGGCTGAAAAGTTTGTACTTTGGTAAAATCATTTTGGTTGGCATGTGGAGATGGATCAAAGAGAGGAAAGAAGAGGCAGAAAGAACTATTAGGTAGATATTACATACATTAAGTACAGATGTGATGAGAGCCTGAATTAGGGTGTTATCTCTGTGAGTAGGATTAATTGGACGGATGCAAGATATGCTATGAAGTTAAAAAAGAAAAGATATGGCAATTGCTTAGATATGTGGGACATGGGAGACTGGAGAGTCAAGGATGACAACCAAGCTATGAACCTAGGTAACTGGAATGATCAATCATAGGATCATGGAGCTGGAAGGGATCATAAAGACCTCCAAGTCTGACCTCTTTTTACAGATGAGGAAACTGAGGCCCAGAGAAGTTAAGTGACATGCCTGGGGTCACATAGCTAGTAGGAGTCTGGTGGAGCACTTAACAGAAATAGAGAAGTTCAGAATAAAGAATGTGTTTATGGGGGAAAAGATAATGAGTTTTATTTTTACATGCTGAGTTTTATGAGTCTATAATATATCCAGTTAGTAGGACTAGAGCTTAGGACAAAGACTTGTAATGCCATGCACAGAAGCTTTCCAGAAAAAAGCTACTGTGAACAGCTGTTAAGGTTCTGAGTATTCAGTATAGTGATTACTCTATTCCATAACAAATCAAAGCAAAACATCCACAGGAAATCAAGGTACAGCATTCACGATATTACAACTTATCACAGAAAATCACAATATAATCTCAAAGTACAATAGTCCAAGTCTTCCACTCATGGGGCAACTCTTAACTCAGTCACTTATCAGTAACAATCATATAATAGTCACAATATAATATTCACAACATAGTCTCAAAGTAAAATAATCTCTCTCAAGTTAACTCAGTCTCTTATTAGTAGTTTCAGAGTACATGGTCAAAGTCTTCCACTTATGGGGCAAAGTCTTGATTAACTCAATCAGTCTCTTATCAGTAACAATATCCTAAAGTACTCAAAGTACAATCAGTCGCTTATTCAGCAAAGTCTTACTTAAGTATCATAACCCCTTAAAAGGGTCACTAGTCAACTATAATTCCATAATTACTCAGTACCCAAGGAGAGGTCTTTTCATCTTGACTTGGGGCCTGTTCTCAGATTCCCTGGATCCCCTTCCATGTCCCAGATTCTACCTGGATTCACCAGACTGTCACCTTGGTTCAATGGCTGATAGCTCCCAGTTCCTTGACCAGCTCTCTGGGCAGGTCCTGCTCTATCCTGAAGTTCACAGGGTCTGGTCTATGTCAGATCTCTCACCATTTCCACTCCAGGGAATTCAAGGCTCAACAAAGCTTCAAACAAACAAAGTCTCAGCATCCCAGTCATACTTCAATCACCTGGGCTCCTGGCTCCTGGGCTCTTGGCTCCAGATTCCAGGCTCCTGGCTCCTGGCTCCTGGCTCTTGGCCTCCTGGCTCTGGGCTCCTGTTCAGAAGAAGCTTCACCACCACAAGTTTTCAGGACTCAGTTCTCCATTCTTCCATAGCTGTTCTGCCACCAGATCTGGTCTCAAGGAAATTCTGACTGCACCTCTCTGGGGCTTTTCTTATATACACAGTATTACCTACTTCCTTCAGCCAACCCCTTCCTGTTATATCAGTAACAGGAGACAGGAGTCTTGATCAGTTACTAAGTGCTAAATACCTGCTACTTTTGCCAACACAAAGGGATCTTCAAATTCAAAATCACATTACCATTACAAGACTAAAGCTAGCTATTTAGATCTGTATAGAGATGAAAATCAAAGCCATGGAAGCTTATGATGTCACAAAGTTTGAATATATAGAAAAAAGAGGGCCCAAGACAGAGCCTTGGGATAGATCCAGTTAGAGGGGAGGGATATGGATGATGATACAGCAAAAAAAGACTGATAAGTAGTTGTCAAGTAGGCAGAAAGAGAACCCAGAAATTTCACTGTCACAAAAATCTACATAAAAAAACAGTATCTTCTCTCCTTGTTTGCTCCTGTTTCTCCAATCTTGCCCACCTTTGCTCCAGCAAAGATGGGAGATACTTTCATCCCTAAAACTCCTTCCTCAAATTAGTGAGTTCTTGCCTGGAAATAGCCTTTCAGGAACTGCCAAGACTATCCATGGTCTCTTCCCTCCAAGATCTACTCCTGACTCGTTAGACTTTTTCCCCTTGACCCACCATAGATGCCATGTCTTCCTCTTATTTCTTCCTCCCTGCTCCCACTTTCCAGCTATCTTTTATGTATTGTCTTTCCCTATTAGAATGTAAGCTCCTTGAGGGTAGCAACTGTCTTTTTTTTTACTTTAAGTTGTATTCCTAGTGCTTAACACAGTGCTTGAAACATAGTAAATTTTTAATAAATGGTCTATCTATCCAGGAGGAGAGTATGGTGAATAGTGTCAAATGCTGTACACAAATCAAGAAGGATGAGAATTAAGAAAAGGCCACCATATTTGGCAATTAACTTGGTCACTTTGGGGAGAATAGTTTCATTTGAATGATGAGGTCAGAAACCAGACTATAAATGGTTAAGAATTAAATGAGAAGAGAGGAAATGAAAGCACTAAGTTTAGACAATTTTTTTCTAAGAATCAACTATAAAAGGGAGGAAAATGTAGGATGATAGCTTATAGGGATGGTTGGGACCAGTTAGAGTTTTTAAAGGATGAGAGAGACCTGGACATGTTTATAGGAAACAAAGAAAGAATGAGAACAGAGAGAGATTTAAGAATATAAAGAAAAGGAATGATTAAAGGAGCAATCCACTGGGAAAAAGAGGGGATAGGATCAAGGTACAAATAGAAAGTATTGGCCTTGTCAAGGAGAAGGGTCTTTCCATCAGAGACTGGCAAAAAGGATGAGAGAATTAGCTTTGATTTCAAGAGACTTTGAGAAGTCTCTTGACTTCTTCTACATAAGGTAGACTAAGTTGAATACTGAGACTAAGAGGTAGACTAAGTTGAATGACCCTATTTTCTCATTAAAGAATGAGGTAAGATCCTCAGGAACAGGGGATTGGGGTGGAGGGAGTAGATATGGTGTGAGAATCTTGTGGAAAGGAGTGATAACTTGGAACAGAAAGTTTGGCATTTTAAAGATGATTTAATTCAACCCTCTCATTTTAAAGAGGGGAAAAATGATGCCATTATAATGAAATGTGCTCCCCAAGATTATGCAATGCCCTTTCTACTGTATCATACCAACCTCTGCATACCCCCACCAATCTAGTTGATGGGAAAAAATATAGTTTTAAACTTAAAACTGCATTAATACTTTTGGGATACTCTGTATACAATAGAACCAAAGAAATAGCACGAGAGGCCCAGAATTAAACAAGTGACATAATGTATATTGGTTATTAGGATTATGTAATTTTAAGGATGTTTTCTATATCTAGATAAATGAGGCAATAATGACCCTATATTAAATCTGACCTTAATCCACTACTCAAGATAGGGAGAAATAAGGGAAATAGATTCGTCTTCATCTCTACTCTAGTTATTCCTACCTGTTCCCTTCCTCTTACACTTCCATCTTCATCTGCTAAGTACAAAACTGAGGGGGAAGTAAATATGAGGCATTCCATTGTTACAGGAATTTTTAATTAAGTTTTATTGTTTGGGGCTCAGGCCATTCCTTCTGAAATTTTTGACTAACTAAAAGCCTGTCTTATGTTAATATTGACCTCATTGGCCCAAAATCTGACTTATGGAATAATAGTGTTAAGGGAAGAGTTTTGACATTCCTGAGATAAGAGGGAGAAGGGAATACTGTATCTTTAAAATCTTACAAAAATATCTATAGAAAAAATTTTCTGACACCAAGTTTTCATGATATGTAAATCCCTTTCTCTCAATTTTCCTATTGTGACTTCTTTAAAATTTAGGTTTGTAGTTCTGTAAATGTAGTATTTTAAAAACTCAGTGTTTAACTTGTAACGTGATTTAATTTGCCTAGAGAGTCTGTTTCCTTAAATTTGTTTCCTTAGGGGATATGTGAGATTATGATTCTGTTTAACTAAATTTGTTCAAATTTTGTAACATTGAAGGATGCATGGGATTATGAATCTATTTTTTCTTTAACTTTTATACATAAGAGGAATGTCCAAGATTGCAATATGTAAAATAATTTTTTCTCTGTCACCTTGATATAATTTGGTCCATAAGAAGCCTTATTTGAATCCTAATCTTGTATGAGTTTATTATTTTTCCCTGAGGCTTAAACCTGGGTTTAAGCATAATAAAACTTAGTTTTTTACCTCTTTAATTTCTGCATTGTGGTAGATCAATTTCAGTAGCAGTTTTCTACCACATTAACTCAAAAAGGATATATTTCTCCTATAACACCAGAAAGATGTCTCACTCATGAGAAAGTTGCGAGATAATAATCAAGTCCACATAGAAAGGTAGAGCAGGGGATAGAGCACTGGCCCTTGAGTCAGAAAGATCTGAGTTCAAATCCAGTCTGAGATGTTACTAGCTGTAGGATTCTGGCCAAGTCACTTAACTTCTATTGGTCTCAGTTTCCTCATCTGTAAAAGTGGAGGTAATAACAGCAATAGCTTCAAAGGGTTGTTTTTAGGATCATATGAGATAAGATTTGTAATGTTCTTAGCACAGTGCCTGGCACACAATAGGTACTACATAAATGCTTATTTACTCCCCCATATCCTTATCCATATATATATATATATATATATATATATATATATATATATATATATATACACACACACACACACACACACACACACACACACACACACACATATGCCTCCATTTTGACTTTAAATATGAGTGAGGCTATAGGCTCATAAGTATTGTCTTGTTCTAATATGCCCTTTTAATGGAGAGGAGAAAGTAATGAATAGTTCATTTACCTTAGGCCAATCTTAGAAATGGAGAATCACTTTTTTAAGTAGTGTGAGTCCCATGTTATTGACCCTCATTGCCGTAGGTTTAATATAGAGTGTTTGGGAGTAACCATAGCTATGCAAATATGTCTTCAGCTAGTACATGAATATATCTGAGGCATTCTGAACCAATACGCAAAGCAGGAGCCAGTAAGACAAGCAATAAAACTCTTAGTTTTGACAGACTCTCAACACAAGGGAAAAACAAGTAGCAGAATCATTCTGTCCTGCTCACACCCTTGCAAGTGGGAGAGGGCACATTTCATAGATGACTCAAACACCTCCAATTGCACCATGATTGGAGCATCTGTCCCACAGTAATAATCTATGCTTTTCTCCAGTCTATTACACCTCTTGAGCTGCTGTTCCTCTCTGCCTCCAAAACTATTGTTTGTTGCAGCTCTATATTTTTTCCTGAGGTGCTGTTGTTTTGGTTTGCTGGAATTGTCATCTGCTGATGCAACTTCTTCCTTCTCAAAGGGAATTTTCAAATCTTCCCCAGCCTACATATTTGGGGGATGAACACTATTTCTTGATCTGTCTTGTTCTTTAGTCCCAGATATATCCAAAAGAGCCTCTCAGGTGTCAACCAAACCCCCCTTCTATCGTCATTCACCACTATCTTCACCTCACTTTGTAATAAGAAGTGCTCCAAACACTTCCTGATAATTGTGTTAGGGTCAGTGAATTCCTATTAACTCTCATTGTGCCCTGGCAGATAGCTATTCACATGCAGGGCTATGAAAATGACATTGAAACTTCAATGAATCTCAAGAAAACACTAGGAGGAGGTAATGCTGGGATGAAAACCTGTGCTCTATACTCCTACCACTAAAGCAATGTGTGAGTCCCATTTACATTCATTTTTTTGTATGGGAACATGAAAACTAAGGAGGCCCTTTCTCACTTGCATTCATAGGAATGGTAAATAAGTAAGCTGATTCTTAAGGAATAAATCTAAAATGAGCGTTAGAATGGGCTCAGTGAAGTGTGGTCAAAAGTTGAGCACCAATCTTTCTGCCTGTAAAAGGAAAGGAAATAATGACAATGACTAGTTAATTAACTGATAGAAGCATTGTCAGAAATAGTGACAAGTAGAACTGCTTTGTGACTATGGAATAGAAAGAGTTATATGGATACAAATTATACATCTTCTGCTGCCTAATCCCAAAGCCTAAATTCTATTTTAAAATGCTAGGCAGCAGTTTTGCTCTTGAAGCATATTTTATATTATGCTAAACAGACACCAATTGGAAAACTCCAGGGAGAAACTGCAGAAATTGTATCTTTGTATGCAAATTTCCTTAAGTATCTCCATGGATAAGTTTGTAGTACCATAGTAAGACAGATGCCTATTATTTAATATTATTGAGTCCTTACCCACAAACCCATCCCCAAATATCCATTCCTATAGAGGATAGAGCCAGTTTGCATAAATGTATTCTAATATATACAAGGCATGTTTTTGAAGGGGGATGAGGTAATTTCCCTTCAAATACATTCACTGTCTTCAACTATAGCCATTCTATCTGTACAGAGGCAGGACATCATAGCTATAGTTACAAGAAGTGTAGGACAGGGGACTCAGACTTTGGCAATCATACCCTAGTGTCCGCTAATGACATAAATGCACCTTCCATTGGTACATTTCTAAACATAAAGAATCTGCATGTAGGAATAGCTTTTGTTGACCTCTAGGCAGAGAACTATGGCTATTATAGAGACTGGATATTACCAGTCACCCTCAAGAATACAATGTAGGAGAGGATCCTGGAAACTTAATATCTTGAAGTTATATTTGGCTATTATCTTTCTCAACCTCAATCCTCTCTTCTAAATTCTTCTGATTCTTTCTTCATAAAGTCTCTCAAATCCATGCCTTCCTTTCTATTTGAATTGCCACCATCCTGGCCAAGGCCCTCATTATCTCATGCCTGGATTATTACAATAGTCTCTGAATTGGGTCTCTCAGGTTCAGGTTCCCTGTCAACCCATTCTACGTTTTGTTGCCAGATTAATCTTCTAAAACACCAGTTGATGGCTCTTTATTGCCTATGGGATGTGACAGTTGATATAACAGGTTTGTTTCTTCTACTAATAAAAAGGAGACAGACTCAGAAATTATCTGAGAGCCAATTTTCATCACAGACAATTGAACTACTTATGGATTGACTACCCCCAAACTATCTCCTCAGATAAGCACAAACCAATATGGAATGCTTAGAAGATAGGCTATGTCTATAATGACAACAGGATAATGAAAATAGGAATGGGAAAAAACATCATTGACATTGTAACTAACCACTAGAACCTGAGGCAGGGCTCACAAATCAGACATTTAAATGGATCTATGATCTCAACCATTTGGATGTTCCCTCTGACACTGAGATCATAGTCTATTTATGCTTGCCCATGAAGCCTTGCTAATGTCAAAAAGAGCATCTGCTGTAGGGACATGGCCAACCATCACATTCTTTCTTCTGATTTTGCTTATAGTAAGAATCCCAAAATTGATATAATTCAGTTCTTCCAATCACATGATTCATTTATCATACATAAAATATCAATAGCCAAGTTAGAGTCTATAGACAGTGTACAAACCATGTGATTATTAGCACTCTCTGTCCCATTTCCACCATTCTGGCAACATTCCTACAGAAGTGGAAAGGAGATATACAAGACAGAGATATTTTGTGTTTTTCTTTGTATTCCATGGGTTATTACCATGGCTGATTTCATCCATCACCAAGTAGCAGTCTAGTGTTGATATGCCTCTCCATAGTTACCTATGCTACTCGTTAGAAAACAGATTGAGTTTAATGTCAAGATTGTGCCTGAACCTTTTCAAGGTTAAAAAAAAGTCAGAATTTACACTCAACATTTAAAGTGAACCAAAGTCACTCCTATACCATGATGAAGAATCATATATAAAATAGGGAATAATGGAACAGACCTTCTGAAAAGGCAGAAATGTGTAGAGTACATCTTGGGTTTCTGCTCACCATTGGTTGTAGTGAATTCAATTCAACAAATAATTATAAAAAGCACCTACTATGAGAAAGCCCTGTGCCAACTTCAGGGGATTCACAATTAAAGAAAAATGGTAGCTGTTCAGTCATTTGAGGGTTCTTTTTTTGTTTTTGCAATTATCAGCTAAAAAGCCTAAAGAGAAGAAAAGTATTCAGTTATAACTAACCATTTTAATAGATACTTATCATATAGGTAAGACCATCTATCAACTTAAGTATCTTCATTTGCCTTGTGGAGTCATGATCCCTAAGATCAGTTACCTGCTTTTGGAAATCCCCTGCAAGGACAAAATCTCCTTATATGTGTATCATGTAAATGGTTTTATGAACAAGGCTTCACCCAAAACACAGAAGATGGATTTTTTTTTATCAAAACTGCTTTTATTATTAACTTCTTATCCAATTTACTCTGATGTATTGGCCCTTGTTCCATGAATACAGACTGCACCAAGTTGAAAATGTCATAGCCATGCCTGTTGCCTTCATAAAAGATGTTATATATCATTTAGATGCAAACCAGAAAGAATTATTTAGTAGCAAAGCAGTAGGAATTTGGAAGGATCACCTACTATAGAGTATGATCTATAGTAAGCACTCAATATTAAACACTGTTTTCTAAGCTACACCTAAATGATATATAAGGGCTTTTATGAAGTTAATAGGCATGACTGTGATGTGCTCAACAATGTTACTCCTCTATGCATGACAAATTTTCTTGGAACTGGGTTAAGTGATCTAGTTTTTACCAGAATAGGAGGGTAGAACAAGGGAAAGATTCTAATGATAAACAGCCAGGTGAATTTTATGGCAGAAGAAAGTGGTGCCTGCCTCCACATGAACTCAGCTGTTTCTAAGACAGGAAGCACTAGCAGTGGTGTGGTTGCATATATTACAGTATCTTGTTTATATTGCCAAGTTCAGGAGAGTCATCCAAGAGTGTGTTGGAGTCAGTTCATCCTGACTTCCGAGACCTGATTATCAAATTTTCAATATGAACATTTACACATCAGAAATGAGCAAATGCTACAAATCAGGGCTTGATTGTTTATTTCATTGATTTCTGAACTGAAGAAATGATAAAGAAAATGTTTATAATGTAGATTAAACTTACAAGTGTGCTGTGCTTGCGTTTTCCCCCCAAAGAGCTAGTTATTAAATATTTACCTGCTTGACATTACATTGGAGAACAGTAGTTAGGGCTACTCTTTGGTTTTCTTAGTCAAATACTTTCTTTTTGTATTAGTCATCAAACAATAAACATGGTAGGATCCTATATTATCTCTAATTTTCCAGTTAGCTGTCTGGCTCCATAGATATGGTCTGCTACACTTACAGAAACCTCCCTGTATCCTTTTTTCACAAAGGATATCCTTTTTATATATGCAGATCATTCTTTAAAAAATTATGAGATGGGAGAATAAGTGAAGTGGTTAGTAGATATCCTCTTGATTGTCCTTTTGATAGTAATAATATTACTCAGTGATTTTTTCTAGTTATTTAATAACTTACCCTTTCCCAGAAATCTTAAAAATTAATTCTCAGTGTTTTTAAAAACTATGTTGCCTTAATCATGGATTTCTTTTGCATGTCCTTGTTCTAGTCCAGCTGCTTCTCCTATCTTCCTTAATGTAATTTCTACTTCCTTAAAAGTCTAATTGAAGTGCTAAAGTCAGAACATGCTTGTTCTATTATAATCAATGATGAAAAGAGTTTGTTATAAAAATGCTGAAAGATCTGTTTGTGTCCTCATTCCAGTTTCATTTTCAAATGCTTTGGAGGTGCTTAGGTCTCATGCCAAACTTTCTGCAGATTCATTTTTTCCCCTTCTACAGCAATCAATATTTTATAAGTAGTAATAGTACTTATAATCTTCTACTGTTCTCCTCTTTAATGTTTTACAAACAAGTTTATATTCTAAATTGGTATTGCTCTTGGCTAACCATGCCTCCATTTGAAAAGATGATTGAGTTTTTGTTACTGAAGTAGTTTCTGGAGAAGCCAAAAGCTTCCTTATTGTGACTGGTTTACATCAGTTAAACTTTAGGCAATGGCCTAAAGTCTATGTCAATGTTTTCCTTTGTCCAGTTTGCATTTTTCAGCTTCAGTAGATTATTTGAATAGTTTAGGTATGAGCTGTTTTAAGTATAAATTAGGTATTAAGTATTAAGTATAAATTAAGTATTAAGAAGTGTCTTCTCATATTTGTCCTTTCTTTTTAAAATTTCTGTTCATTTCCTCCCTAAAATGTGATGCACAGAAATAAATACCCTAATTCTAAATGTGAGTCAATATGACTGACCTACCAAAAAATCTAGTGTTATCTTAGCTGTGAGAAGTATTCAGAAAGAGTGAGATCATAGTCCTGTTATCTTTTTCATTTGGGTTATCCCAATTTAATAATTATATTGTTTATGCCTTTGTCAAAAGCATTGATAAAAGAAAGTCAAGCCAGTCGATGCCCAGAGTGCTAAAGACTTCCTACTATATTGTGTGGTCACTAGATGGTACAGTAGATAGAGTGCTGGCCTTGGAATGAGGAAGATCTGAGTTTGGATTTGACCTTAGACACTGAGTCATGTGTGACTCAGGGAAAATAACCTTTCATTGCCTCAATTTTATCAACTGTAAAATGGGTCTAATAACAGCACTTACCTTGAAGGATTGTTGTGAGGATCAAGATAAATAATATTTATAAACTAGCATGGTGCCTAGAACACAGTAGGTACTCTATAAATGCTTATAACACCACCAATCCCCAAATGACAATGAATCATTTCAAAGCAGAACTTTGATTTCTGCTATTTAATCATTTTGAAATCCATCTAATTGTCTAAACCATGACTCTCTTTTGTCTATAAGAATAGTCCAAGACAGTTTGCTAAATGGTTTGCTAAACTCTACATATAACATTCCTCTGATCTAAAAGCCTATGAAATCACTCAAAAAAGAAATAAGCTTAGTCTGGCATTATCTGTTCTTAGTGAAGTCCTGCTGCCCCTACTTCTTTTTTCTCTAGATACTCATTAACTTTTTTAAAATTCCAAACTCAACAAAAACTAAAATATAAATGAGCATTTCTATATGTAGAGAACAAAAAAATAAAAGGATTGTACATGTATGTAGCTGCTTTTAAAAGTATACATTTATATTACATATACATATGTGTATATATCTACTGTTTTTAAAAAGTAGATAATAGATTCATCACATTGCTCTCAAAGCTGTTCCATTTCTCTGTGTTTACTTTTGTTCTCTTTGGTCCATTTTTTGAGATATTTTAACTACCTTCTTTTCTTCTTTGTCATAATTATTGCTAGCTCCCTTTCCTCAACTTCTGCACCCCTCCACCATTAAAAACAGAAAATCGTTATAACAAATAACCTAGTCAAGAAAAACAAATCTATGCATTATCCATGTCCAAAAACATATGTTTCTTTCTGAACTTCGTATCTCCCTGCCAGGAAGTAATATTTTTCATTCTAGATTCTCTGGAAACGTGGTTGATCATTGCTTTGATCAGAGTTCTTAATTCTTTCAAAATAGTTTTTCTTTATAAAAATTTTGATAGTTTATAAATTGTTCTCCTGATTCTACTCACTTTACTCTACATTGGTTCATATAAGTCTTTTGGGGATTCACTAAAATAATCTCTTTTGTTATTTCATAGGGAAATAATATTCCTTTACATTAATATGCCACAATTTGTTCAGCCATTCCAAACTGATGGTCAGGCTTTTAGTTTTCAGTTGTTTTTTTTTTGTTTGTTTGTTTTTTGCTGCTGTTTTCTGATGGAGGTATCATCTGCTGCTATATCATTTTCTTCTGGGAGATAATATGCCTATTTTTTAAGAATAGTCCGGAGTCTATGTGACCTCGGGCAAGTCATTTAACCCCAATTGCCCTCCAAAAAGCAAAAAAAAAAAAAAACAAAACCAAAAAACCGAACAAAGAATAGTCCAGAGCGATGTGATTCACTGCAGTTTTTTGATAAGCCTCATCACACCTAAAAGAATCACTAAAGTGTCTCCCAAACTTTTTCCCCCTTTGACTACCACCCCCTCTGAATGTGGGAATTCCCCAACTTCTAGTTCAACTATGAAGAATAAATGCCTTTCAAATTATTTCATGCCCCTGTAAAGCCGATCATGAGCAGCTCTCCTGAGGACTTTAAGGATCTAATTGCATAGTATAGTGGACTCTCTATTTATTCAGTAATAAACTAAAGCATAATATTCAAGAAACTAAAGCATGGTGTTTCTTTTTCTTGTTTTGTTTTGTTTCCTCTTTCCCACTGATCATTACATCAGTTATAATCCTTTTTTACAACCTGACTAGTGATTAATGTGAAGATATTTGTAGATCCTATATTCGAATATATGCCACCATGATGGGGGAGGGGGAGAGGAGAGGGAGGGGGAGAAAATTTGAAACTCAAGGGATGGTGGAACTGAATGCTGTAAACTAAAAGTAAATAAACAAACCAATTTAATTTTTTTTAAAAAAGAAAGAAACTGGGGGCTGGAGTGGGGACCATGAGCAGGGCCAAGGTGCCAGGCTCCAGGTCAGTGGTGGCTGTGGCGGGTCCCCCCGTTGTGGTGAGACCAGGCCCTGGGCAGCTGTGCTGCCTGTGGAAGGATGGGAGCAATGCAGCCGGGCAGCCAGCAACACCAGCTTCAGCAAGAGGATCCAGAAGAGCATCTCCCAAAAGAAGGTCAAGATCGACCTGGACAAGACAGCAAGGCACCTTTATATCTGTGACTTTCACAAAAACTTAATTCAGAGTGTTCAAAACAGAAGAAAGAGAAAAGGGAGTGATGATGATGGAGGTTATTCACCTGTGCAAGATATAGATACTCCAGAGGTTGATTTATACCAATTACAAGTCAGCACTCTTTGGAGGTACAAAAGACACTTCAAGTTACCAACCAGACCAGGACTTAAAGCACAACTTGTTGAGATAGTTGGTTGCCATTTTAGGTCTATTCCAATAAATGAAGAGGATACCTTAACAGACTTCATCTACTCGGTAAAGAATGACAAGAACAAGCCAGATCTCAAGATTGATAATGGTATTCATTAGGATATCTGAAACTCTGACTAAAGCTTGGATGTACAGATACTAAGACTGTTTTTGAGATGCAGAAACATCCATTTGTGCTTCTTTTTTGTTTCCTACAGAGGACTTTTCTTTGACTTTAGTTTCTTTATTTTTAATCTTGATAATTAGATGAGAACTTATGTGAAATGAGCTTTCATAGATAAAAAATATTTTAAATAAATGATATTGCTATTAAAAAAAATAAACTAAAGCATGACATTTAGAACAACATAACATAACAACTTATTACTATGGAGGCCACATAGTTTTAAACAAAACATTTCATTCAGTATATCTTATAGTCACCTTTAAGGGGTAGCAGAAAGTTGCAATCTCAGTCAATACAGAGTATCCAAGTAAAGTCCTCTTTTATCTTGACTAGAAGCTGACTTCCAATCATCCTTGAGCCAATCATCCTTAAGGGATAATAGAAAGTACAAATATCATCCACCCCTAGGTCACAGTAAGTTACAAATCTCATCAGTCAATACAGAGTATCCAAAGTAAAGTTCTCTTTCATCTTGACTTGAGGCTGACTTCCAGACCCCATGACCACTCCCAATTCTTGCCTGGATTCACATGTAGGCAGCTCTCCACTCCCATTCCATGTCCCAGCTTATAGGGACTGCTCCACTCCAAGCTCTTTACAGATTCGGTTTCCAGGAAAACAAAGTTTAACAGGGTTTTAACAATATTTACACAGATTACCAGGGCTATCATCACAATTCACTTTCTGTCTGAGAAATCAACTCAGAACAACAAACAGGACTTCGGTCTGAGAAATTAACACAGATCCAACATCACAGTCTCTCAGTTCTGCTCGCTCCCAGCTCTGCTTCTGCTTTCTGCTTCTCTGCTCCTTCCTGTTTGACCCTTTCTGTTCCACCCTTTCAGAAAGCTCCTTCCAGGATGGGCTCCTATGTCATTATATTCAGCCTATTAAGGGGCAGGGAAGATCTTCTAACTCCCTTAGGCCTATTAAAGACAATACAATGTATACTTTTCCAATCAAATGCTCTTGATACAATCAAAGGCACTTGATTAGCTAAAACTTAATCCAGAAAAATAGCAAAAAATCCTATTTTGCTTGCCATTACAGACCCCAGTGGAGTCTCAGCTATGTAAATTGCCTTAAAATCTTGATATGTTTCAAGGAGGAACTTAGCAGCACTGTAAGGGGAGAGACAAAGTTGACAATTTAGTCTTGACAAAAGTTCCTGTCTTTCTAACTTGGTTCAAACATATCAGTAGCTCATGATCAGCTGAATCAAAAACAACTGCCATATTAGTAACTATTTATTGTCAATTTGATTTTTGTAATATTGTTGGATACTCACATGTCCTACACCTTCTAAGTCTCCCTTCATTCATCAAGCTTGAAGTTTTTGAGCAGCCTACAAGACAAACGACTTATGTTTCTTCACCTTTGAACATATTTTCCAAAACATTTTGCTCCGTTCTCTAATTGGGGTACCTAGATGGTATAGTGGGTAGAGTACTAGGTCTTGAGTCAGGAAGACCTGCTTTCAAAATCTCACTTCAGACATTCATTAATTCAATAGCTGTGTGACCCTGTGCAAGTCACTTAACCTCTGTTTGCCCCAGCTTCCACATCTGTAAAATGGGGATAATAATAGCATCTACTGATTGTTGTGAGGATCAAATAAGGTAATTTTAAAGTGCTTGCATAGTGCCTGGAACATAATAAGCACTATATAAATGTTAGCTATTATCATAGCTATTAACTAAATCACTATGAATCAATGACTATGTTGACTCGTTTTCAAGAATCTTGTCACAGTCTTCAGAATATTTATCTCTCTCTTCATACTTTGCAAAACATGTTGGCCTGCGAACTGCATTTATCTTCAAGAAGACTTTTGTTTATGATCATTCTAGGTACTGTAAGGTGAGACAACCACGAGTACCACAAAGACACATTTCTTTGCTTCTTTAGGCTCACAGTGAAGCCAACTCTGTCACCACCCTGATCTCTCTTCCCAAGGAGAAATTTTATACTATTACATAGTGTAATATAAAACATTTATTGATACCTATTCATTTAAAATTCACTAACAATTCATAAATAACAAGCCTTTTCTAAAATAGACCACCACTGGGTTGTTTGGTTGGTCGGTTTTTTTTCTGTTTGGCAATGTTTATTCCCCTTTCCCCTCTCAACTCCTACCATTAGATCACTTGTTATCTGAAGTGCAGCAATCCATGCTTTTTATTGTAGTGTTACTTTATGACCTTAGAAAGCAGACTGTTGCTTTGTTTGAAAAAAATCTAATTACAGTAGGTAAATGAACTGGAATTAATTAAGTTGTGGATACTTGACATTTATAGTTAATTAGTCATATCTATCATAAAATGGAAAACCAGACCCTTTTTTTTTAAACTCACTGTTTTATCAACCATGCTGAAAATCAACAGTTTTTAGAAGCAGCATCTCAATAGGGCTCCTCTGCCCCACAGTCTGTTCACCCCAGAAAGAACACAAACTACTCTTAAATTCCAGTTGAAATGTCCTTGGTCAGCACAATGGAACATGCTGCCATAAAAGTTTGTTCTTCTCCTATTTCCCAAAAGCAATCTTTAGCTTGGACATTGTAAAGAAAACAAAACAAACCAAACAAATAAAAAAACTCCAAGAAAAAGAGAGAGAGGTACTTTTCCCAGTGAATACTTTCCTTTCTTACATTAGCCTCCCATTTTCATCTTCATTAACTTAAAATCAAAATAAACTCAAGAAAGTTATTTCTCTGCACCTCAGTTTTCCTCATTTTAATAGGAGTGAATTATTTTTTCAAGATCAAGCTGCTAATCTTAGTGGCTTCTCAGATATGTTTCTTTTCTTAGAGCAATGAAGGATATGCCAGTGTTATGTTCTGATTCAGATGTTTCTTTGGGTTTTCACATAGAGAATATTTAAAATGCATAAACTATCTGGTAGTTACAGGATATACAAGCTGCAAGGTATCTTGATATTGCTGATCCAAAGCTTTCCATTTAGTAGATGAGTCACAGAAAGGAAAATCCCTTAGAAATAAAATTGAATATATTAATATTTACAAATACATGAAAGCTTAAAAGCTGTAGAGAAGCAAAAGTCATAGTCGTTTTGATGTGTATTGTTTCTCTTTTTCTCACTCTCTCTCTCCACATATGTAATATGTATATGTTTATATTATATACATACATATGTAGTGTATGTATGTGTGTGCCATGAATGCACCATGATATGGCCACCTCTTCATTTTGGCACCAAATGTAGCAGAAGTTGTATTGGTTTATAAGGTCCATCCTGCATAGTATTCCCAAAGTTTCCATCTGTTCGTTAGCCATGTGTAACTCTGGGTTAAATGGCTAGTACTTTGAAATGGTGATGAGTTCTCTAATTGACTGCAGAGCCAAAAAAAAAAAAAAGATGATGACTAGTGGCTCCTCCACCCCTTTCTTCCTTTTCAGGTGTGAATTGTGTCTGGACTGTTGTAAAACTGCTTGGAGTGTGGAGTGAGTGAGGATGGGGGATTGGGGAAAGGCTTTCTCTAGTTTCCCTCTAGCTTCCGTGTAGCTAGGTGTGCATGACATCTACAGCTTATGTCTTGCTTAGGCAAGCCTGCACCTAGGTTTGGCCTGCCTCTTTTGTGTTTGTTTTATCCTGATTTTAGTCAGCTGAATGTCCTGAGATGATTATGTTCAAGCATAGTGGTACCTTTGTGAATTGAAGGGATATGAAGAACTGAGTGCTGGCAAGGAGGATGACTGGCAACTACTCCAGCTTGGAGAGAAAAGCCATTGACAAGAGGATTAGCCCAAGCTTGGTAGCTTTTCCAGAAAACAATTACTAAGAATTATTTGGACAATGCAGAACTGAAGACAAATCTAAAATGTCTAATATCCTGAAAACTACTTTATGACATTTAAGTTTCAGCCTCTGAGCAGATTTTAATAGTAGCTATAAGTTAAGTTATTGAATATAAAATCCTGTTGTCTTTTATGTTTAGTATTGCCATTGTGTGTAGGAATATATCTCATCTGCTACCTAATTCATCTTATTCTGTGTGTACCTTTTTATTTCCCCTTTTGGGGGAAAACTTAGACATGAGCCATAATCTAAAATATACATAACCAAAGATACACAGAAAATTATCCTGGTATGGGAGTAGGAGTTTTAATAAGCCAAGGAGTGTAAAACAGGGAACCTAGCCCACCTCTCATTAGAAATTAGGCTCTTTAGGAATGAACCCAATCCAACCACATGTGTAGGGTACGAAATAGAATGTGGTCTAATAAATATTCCAAGCCCTGAAGATCTAGCAGTGGTCCTGAAGATTAGAAAAATAATGAACAAAATTAGTCACATAATGAGTTCAGTCATTTTAATCCCTGAGGAGTGGTATGATAGGGAAATCACTGGACTTCAAATCAGAATTTATAGATTTGAGTTCAAACTCTTCCACAGAGTAGCTATAGGACCTTGGATGGTCATTTCATCCCTCCTAGATCTATTTCCTCATATCTAAAATGGAAGTTACAGTACTTAGACTCCAGTGGTGATTAAAAAAATTTGAGAGACATAGTTATTTTCTGGGTAACTTAATCATTTTATTAATAGAACCAGCATGTTATTAATAAAAGGATAGTGATCTGGCTATTTCTCTTAGACCAAAGACAATCATGGGGTGGCTCAGAGCTTATATGTTCTTTTGGAAAAGGAGTTACAACTCTGATTAGTTAACACAATGGGAGGTGGGCTATATTAGAAAGAGGGGCTAAGAGCCATATCTTGTCATCCTTAGGAGTCTTATCTCTACCTGTAGACCACTATCCCTCTCCCCAAGCATTGGGCAATCTAATCAAAGAATTTATCCCCACCCAAACAAGAGTAGAACATAATGGGCTTCCCTACCTTAGATGAAATTCCTTGTAAGGTTGGGTAGGGCCTGATCAAAATTGAAGAGAGTTAATTCTATTTCATTATCAATAATGTCCTTCAAGAAACTGAACTTTTTCCTTTTTAAAATCAGGACTTTAGAAGAAGGGAAAAACTCTGGATCTTCCCAAATTATTGGTTATTAATAATCATTTCTCTCACTACCTGTGTCACAAAGCCATTGGGAGGCTCCAATGTGATAATATATGTAAAGTTCTACCATCACATAGACTGAGAGATGCACCATTACATGATGGATAGAGAACTGACCTTGGAATCAGGAAGAACTATGTTCAATTCTCACCTCTAACACATCCTGCTTGTGTGACCTTGGACAAGTCACTTGACTTCTCAATAAACCAGGAAAGTCTCTAAGACTATATGCTGCAAACCATGAGATGCTAATATGCACTGTTAGAGATAGTTCCTCATTAAGAGTGCCCTATACTGATGAAATCACAAGTCCTCAGTTGAAAAAAAAAAGAGTTGACAGTAAGATAAAGTTAACTTCATTTTTCTGCCTTTCAATCAGCTGTTTTGGTGCTATATAGATATTGGTTTTTATGTCCTATGCACAGTTTCTTTTAATGAGAAATATGCTATGTTCTAAAGAAATACCACTGGATTTGACATCAAAAGATCTGAATTTCAGTCCCAACCTCAATACTCACTACCTGTAAGATCTCAGGTAGTTGGTTTCTCTGTATCCCAGTTTCCTTATTTGTACAATGAAGAGGTTAGGCTAGATGATTTTTAAGGCCTCCTGTAGGCTTATATCTTATGATGGTGTCATAAAGGATATGGGAAAATGCTGACACTTCAAAATCTTCCTGCTTTGTTCACACAAAGGAAGACTTTGCTCAATCTATCATGGCAACTTAGCATTTTCCCCTCTCAGGGCATGTAACCATTTTTTGATAATGACCCTGGTACATCATAGTGATATAGTCTCATCTTGTTGTACTAGGATTTATGCAATGTAAACTACAAATATGCTATCCGAATTGGGGAGGGAATTTTTCTTGCTTAGCAGAAGTTCAATATGGTTTATAGAATATAAAATGGAGTAAATACTTATAAAATAAAAAATACCATTTACTGATGGAAAATCACATTTTGTATTGAAGTCACCAACTTCCTGACTATTAACAAGAATTATATGTTACCACTCTGCTCCTAAACTGTCTCCCACTAGTCTTCCAATCAATAATAACCTTTCTATCTCTGTTAAGTATTGAAATTTAGTAAAAAAAAAAAAAAAGAGAGAGAGAGAGAGAGAGAAAAGAAATTCGACTTGATTAACCTTGGCAATAATATCATTTAGTTGTTCTGATATTTCTTACCCAGAAGGCATGAGTAGTAAATAGCAAATGAAACATTAGGGTGAATAGAGAAATAATGTGAGAGGGAAGACCATCCTCTAATATTAACCTTCTTGTTCATTAACAAGATGCATACTGCACTTCATGATATGACAAGTCCAATGTTATTGATGCAAATCATCACGCTACAGGCCCTGCTAAAATTGCTAATTACAATGCTCTGGGCATTGTAGCCACTTTCCTGTCTCTGTCTTTGTCTGGGACAAGCTTCTCTTCATCTGCATTTTGTGAAAAAGAATTGTTTTGTGAAAAGAATGACAAATGATCTAAGGTTATGAATAAGCAGTTATTGAGAGAGAGGAAAAAAAAACCAGGGTATCTAAAGCCATATGGAAAATGCGTCAAATTACTATTAAATAGAGAAATGAAAATTAAGCAATACTGAGGTTCCATTCATATCCATAAGACTGGCAAAGATAACTAAAAAAGAAAATGACAAATGTGGAAAGGACTGTAGAAAAACGTGCATCCATGCACCATGGATGGAGCTTTGAATTTGAACAACCATTCTGGAAATCAATTTGGAATTAAAAAGTTACTATATAGTACATATCTTTTGACCCAGTCATAATGGTGCTAAAAATATACAAATAAACCAAAGAAATATGAAAAGACGCTCCATATGCAAATATATTTATGACAATTTTTTTTGTAGTGTCAAACATTTGGAAACTAAGGGAATGCCAGTTGATATTGAGGAACAAATTGTGATATACAAATGTATTGGAATACTATTGTGTTATAAGAAATGAGGGTGAGGAAGTTCAAGGGGAGGAGCCAAAATGGCGGAAAGGAAGCAGTAACCTCGCTGAGCTCCTCGGTCACTAAGGCTCAAAGGGTGAATCTGAGTGGAAACCAGAGTGATGGAGCCCACTGGAAGACTAAGTGTGGCAGAGTCCAGCCCAGGAGGTTGACCAGTGTGTCCGGACTGGTCGAGCGCAGAGCGCGTGGTGTCTGCACAGCCCAGACCTAAGAGCAGACAAGCAGACTACACCAGAGAGAGCAAAAGCCCCAGCCTGCAGACTTAGCGAGGACGAATCACAGTCATCTATCAGACAGGTAGGATCACTGGAGTCAGGTAGGAGAGCTGGCTTCTCTGGCTGCATTCAGCCCCCAGCCTGGAAGTTTAGAAACTGCCTGCCTGTATAATACAGGGGCTGGAATGGCAAAGTAAATTCTAGCTGCTCCAATCCTCCCATCCCTCCTTCATGAAGCAGAAAACCCAAAGATAAGTCTCCCACCCAGAATGAAATCCCAAGTTAATGGAAATAGCCCCAGGCTTGAGAGTCTCCAAGAAGGGGTATAGCTGAGATAGCCAGGAGTCTGAAGAGAAGAGAGGGTGGGGTCCCAACAAGCCCCACCTCTCCTTACCAACAAAAGCCTACTTATAGCCCAGGGGTATAGAGGCAGAAATCTGAAGGGATCAGATGCACCCATACCTACTCATCTACATCCCTCATTGACTTCCCTGACTTAGCCATAAACTAGCCACCCAGAGGTATTCAAAGTCAAGGATCAGGCCCTAAACTCATAGCCTGAGAAACTAAGAAACAGGAAGTCACAATGGGAAAAAAAGAAGCCGAGACGGAGAAGGGGAAGGCAAAAAAGTCTATTCGAGCATACTATGCAGGGCAAGAACAACAAAACACACAGGACAATATAGACTCTCTACCCACACCTGAGACCACAGAAGGAAATATGATCTGGTCTCAAGCCCAAATAGCATTCCTGGAGGAGCTTAAGAAAAAATTTAAAGACCAAATCAGGGAGGCAGTGACCAACTTGGAAAAATGTCTCAGTGAAGTAATTGGAGAAAATACCTCCCTAAAAAAAGGAACTTCAAAAAATAACTGAAGACTTAATTCGATAGAAATTAGAAACAATCAAATTGAAGCCCAGAACTCTATGATGCAGCAAGAGTCAATCAAACAAAATAAGATGATCGAAAAATTGCAAGAAAATGTAAAATATCTCACTGGAAAAATAACTGACCTAGAGAACAGATCCAGGAAAGACAACCTAAGAATTATTGGTCTACCAGAAAGCCATGATGAAAAAAGCAGCCTAGACAACATCCTCCAAGAGATTGTCAAAGAAAACTGTCCTGAGGTCCTGGAATCAGAAGATAAAATAACTATCAACAGAATTCACCGGACTCCTCCTGAGAGAGATCCCAAACTGAAAACTCCAAGAAATATAGTAGCCAAATTCCAGAATTACAAGATCAAAGAAAAAATTCTACAAGCAGCCAAAAAGAAACAATTCAAATATGGAGGAACTACAATTAGGATCACACAGGACCTAGCAGCTTCTACATTAAAAGAGCGGAGGGACTGGAATTTGATATTTCGTAGGGCAAGAGAGCTAGGACTACAACCAAGGATTAACTACCTGGCAAAACTGAGCATAATCTTCCAGGCAAGGAGATGGTTGTTTAATGAAATAAGGGACTTCCAGATGTTCCTGATGAAAAAGCCAGAGCTCAATGGAAAATTTGATCTCCAATTACAAGACTCAAGAAAGACATAAAAAGGTAAACAAGAGAAACACAGACTCACACATGCATAAGCGCACACACCGACACCCACAAACACACTCTCATTACTTGGGATGCAACAAGAGCAAAATGTTCACATCCCTATATGTGGAGCTGATAACTGTCAATACTCAAAATCTTTATGATTATCATGACCTTCAAAAGGGTTATACTTAGATAGAGGGTGTGGGTATGAATGCACTAACCTGATGTCTAAAAAACTAAACAAAACTATTAAGGGGATCAAAGGTACTGTAATGGGAAAAAGGAAAGGATGAGCTAGGAAAAGGTAAAATATGCCATCTGAAGGGACATTAAAACACACTATAGAAGAGGGGAAAGAAAGAGGGAGAGGAACATCATTTAAACACTATTCTCACTGGTTCTGGTTCAAAGAGGGATCAACTTAAATCAGTGAAGTTTAAGATTTTAATGTGAATAGACACATAAATTCACTAAATAGAGGAAAAGGAGGGAGGGAGAGGAGCAATGTTTGAAATTTACTCTCATTGGTTTGGAATCAAACAGGGAGTAATTCACTCTGATAAGTATAAAAACTTACTTCGTCCTATAGAAAGCAGAAGGGTAAGGGGGGGTGAAAAAGAGGAGACTAAAGGGGGGGATTAGAAGGGAGGGAAACAGTAATAAGGGGAGAGGGTAGGTTAAGAAGAGGGATCACTGGGTGGGAACACTGAGGGAGGGGGTGGTCAAAAGGGAAAACTTCAAGGAGGGGAAGGGAGAAGGGAGAAACAAAAACATAAACAGGGGAGGGAATAAGATGGAGGGGAAGAGACAGATAGTCATTATTACTGTGAATGTGAATGGGATGAACTCTCCCATAAAACAGTGCAGAAAGGCAGAAATATTAAGCGCATCATTCTCAGATCATGATGCAATAAAAATTATATGCAATAAAGGGCCATGGAAAGATAGATTAAAAACTAATTGGAAATTAAACAATTTAATCCTAAAAAAATGGTGGGTCAAACAAGAAATTATAGAAACAATCAATAATTTCATTCAAGAGAATGATAATAATGAAACAACATACCAAAATTTGTGGGATGCACTAAAGGCAGTTCTCAGGGGAAGTTTTATATCCCTGAGTGCATACTTAATTAAAGCAGAGAGAAGGGAGGTCAATGAATTAGACATGCAATTGAAAAAGCTAGAAAAAGAAAAAACTGAAAATCCCCAATTAAGTACTAAATTAGAAATATTGAAAACCAAAGGTGAGATTAATAAAATTGAAATTAAGAAAACCATTGAATTAATAAATAAAACTAAGAGCTGGTTTTATGAAAAAATCAACAAAATTGATAGACCCTTAGTCAATATGATAAAAAAAGAAAGAAGAAAACCAAATTATGAGTATCAAAAATAAAAGGGTGAATCTACCTGCAATGAAGAGGAAATCAAAAAAATAACAAGGAATTATTTTTCCCAATTGTATGCACATAAATATGACAATCTTAGTGAAATGGATGAATATTTACAAAATCACAAGTTGCCCAGATTAACTGAAGAGGAAGTGAATTACCTAAATAACCCCATCTCAGAAAAAGAAATCAAACAAGCCATCAAAGAACTCCCTAGGAAAAAATCTCCAGGGCCAGATGGGTTTACTAGTGAATTCTATCAAACATTTAAAGAATAATTGATTCCAATACTCTACAAACTCTTTGGGAAAATTAGTGAAGAAGGAGTCCTACCAAACTCTTTCTATGACACAAATATGGTACTGATTCCTAAATCAGGAAGAGATAAAACAGAGAAAGAAAATTATAGACCAATTTCCCTCATGAATTTAGATGCAAAAATTCTAAATAAAATATTATCCAAAAGACTCCAACAACTCATCACAAAAATAATACACTCTGATCAGGTAGGATTCATTCCAGGAATGCAAGGATGGTTTAATATTAGGAAAACCATCAGTATAATTGAGCACATCAACAATAAAACTAGCAGAAACCACATGATCATCTCAATAGATGCAGAAAAGGCTTTTGACAAAGTACAACACCCATTCCTACTAAAAACACTACAAAGTATAGGAATAAATGGAGCCTTCCTCAAAATAGTTGATAGCATCTATTTAAAACCATCAGCAAGTATTATATGCAATGGGGATAAACTAGAAGCCTTTCCAATAAGATCAGGAGTGAAACAAGGGTGTCCACTATCACCCCTCTTATTCAATCTGGTACTAGAAACACTAGCAGTAGCAATTAGAGAAGAAAAAGAAATCAAAGGAATCAAATTAGGTAAAGAAGTGACCAAGCTATCACTCTTCGCAGATGATATGATGATATACTTAGAGAATCCTAGAGAATCAAGTAAAAAACTACTAGAGACAATAAATAAATTTGGCAAAGTTGCAGGATATAAAATAAACCCACATAAATCCCCAGCATTCCTGTACATCTCTAATGAAACTCAACAGCAAGAGATAGAAAGAGAAATCCCATTTAAAGTCACTGTAGACATTATAAAATATTTGGGAATCTACTTGCCAAAACAAACCCAGAATCTATATGATCACAACTACAAAACACTTCTCACACAAATAAAAGCAGATCTAAATAGTTGGAAAAATATCAATTGCTCATGGCTGGGTCGAGCTAATATAATAAAAATGACAATTTTACCCAAACTAAACTATATATTTAGTGCCATACCAATCAATTTACCAAAAAACTACTTTCTAGAGTTAGACAAAATAATAACAAAATTTATTTGGAAAAACAAACGGTCTAGAATATCAAGGGAATTAATGAAAAGAAACCCTAGGGAAGGTGGACTAGCTATGCCAGATCTTAATCTGTATTATACAGCAGCAGTCATCGAAACTGCTTGGTACTGGCAGAGGTGTAGAGTAGTGGATCAATGGAGTAGATTAGGTGCAGGAGACCCAGCAGTTAATGAATATAGCAATCTATTGTTCGATAAACCCAAAGACCCCAGTTTTTGGGATAAGAATGCACTATTTGACAAAAACTGCTGGGAAAACTGGAATACAGTATGGCAGAAACTGGGCATAGACCATTATCTAACACCATATACCAAAATCAAGTCCAAATGGGTGCATGATCTATGTGTAAAGGATGATACTGTAAGCAATTTGGGAAAGCAAGGAATAGTTTACCTGACAGGTCTGTGGAGAGGGGAAGACTTTAGGACCAAACAAGAATTAGAGAGCATTATAAAATGCAAAATGGATAATTTTGATTACATTAAATTGAAAAGCTTCTGTACAAACAAAGCCAATGTAACCAAGATCAAGAGGGAGGTGGGAAATTGGGAAAGAATTTTTACAACTTGTGTCTCTGATAAAAGACTCATCTCTAAAATTTATAGATAACTGAGCCAAATCTATATGAATACAAGTCATTCCCCAATTGATAAGTGGTCAAAGGATATGAACAGGAAATTTTCAGAGAAAGAAATTAAAGATATCTATAAGCATATGAAGAAATGCTCTAAATCACTATTAATTAGAGAAATGCAAATCAAAACAACTCTGAGATACCACATCCCTCCAGTCAGATTGGCTAAGATGACAAAACAAGAAAGTGACAAATGCTGGAGAGGATGTGAACAAATTGGAACACTAATACATTGCTGGTGGAGTTGTGAACTTATCCAACCATTCTGAAGAGCAATCTGGAATTATGCCCAAAGGATTATAAATAATTTCATACCCTTTGACCCAGCCATACCACTTCTAGGGTTATATCCCAAAGAGATCATAGAAGTGGGAGGAAGACCCATATGTACAAAAATATTTTTAGCAGCCCTTTTTGTGGTTGCAAAGAATTGGAAACTGAAGGGGTGCCTATCAATTGGGGAATGGCTAAACAAGTTGTGGTATATGAATGTAATGGAATATTATTGTGCTATAAGAAATGAAGAGGTGACGGATTTCATAATTACCTGGAGAGACTTATACAAACTGATGCTGAGCGAGAAGAGTAGAATCAGAAGAAATCTGTATACAATCACAGACATACCATATCTGTGATGACCAACTATGACAGACTTTTCAGCAGTGCAGTGATATAAGTTAATCTCAAAAGACTCAAGAAAGTGAGAAATGCACTATCCAGAGATATAACTAGAAAGAACTGAACCTGAATCCTGATGGAAGCAAACTAAATGATCTTGTTCTTTTCATTGTTTGGTTTTATTTCTTCCTTACCATCTTTCATCCCACCTAGTACAATACGCCTTTGTAATTGCAATAATGTCTAATATGAATGCATTTGCAGATCATATACTGGACTTTATGCTGTCGTGGGGGGGGGGGAGGGAAGTAAAGGAAATTTGAAAATCAAGGAACTATGGAATTGAAACTTGTTAACTGAAACTAAACTAATAAATTAATTAAAAAAAAAGAAATGAGGGTGATTGCAGAGAGCCATGGAAAGATTTATATGAAGTGATTCATAATGAAGTGAACAAAACCAGAACAATTTATAGCATGAAGTCACCATTATAAAAGCAATTTTCAAAGACTTTGTATAAATTAATGAATAATGAAATTAGTAGAACCAGAAAAAATTATGCAATAATGACACTGCAAAAACAACATTGAAAGCTGTAAGAACTAGGATCAATGCAGTGACTATCCATTTTCCAGAGGACTGATGATGTAACATGTTATCCATCTCCTGACAAAGAGGTGACAGATTTAGGGTAGAGAATGAAACATATTTTTGAAAATAACTAATTAGGGAATTTGTTTTGGTTTGCCATGCATATTTGTTACAAGAAATATTTTTTTCTCTTTTTTCCCCTTCAATGAGGTAGAAGGGAGAAAAATAAGATTTCTGTTTTGTTTTGTTTTGTTTTTTAAGATAAAGAATGGGAAAATGGTAAACCATGGAATCAGGTCATTTAACCCATCTCCCTCTCTCCCACTAAATCCACCTAGATACTTTACTCCGGTGGAAATTCCTTGATCAGAGTCATAGAACCTGAGACTGGGAAAGAACCCAGCACTGGTTCACAGTTGTCCTCATCCTTTAATTTGATCACAGTTGTTTAAATCCATCCTTCATCCTTGATAATTGCAACATTCACTATTTTTGTCCATCTAATATTCTGGGCAGGTGACATAGTAGATAGAGCACTGCACCTGGAGTCAGGAAGCCTCATCTTCCTGAGTTCAAATCTTGCCCCAGACACTTAATAGCTGTGTAACCCTGTTTACCTCAGTTTCCTCATCTATAAGATGAGCTGTAGGAAGAAATGGAAATCACTCCAGTGTTTTTGCCAAGAAATCTCCCAAGGGGGTCATGAAGAGTTGGAAAGGACTGAAAAAACTGAACGATATCCTAGCATTTGGGTTTGCCAATTCCATGAGCTTTATTGCCACTCTTCCTCAGCCACACAAAGAAAAAGCCACGTGTTTGATTTCATTCATCTTCTGAAACCATTCTGCCTTCAAGATCCTGAACTATGAAATTCTCCTCTCCAGTCATAATCTCCTTTTCTTCCTACTCTTCTGGTGATTTACTTCTTCTAAACTTGATCTTCATCTTCAGCTTGATAACCTCACTTTGGCTTCCTCAAATCCTCCTTTTCTCCCAACCACAGAATCACAGAATTTCTGAGTTGGAAGGAACCTCACTGGCCATCCAGTTATATTCTGAAAAATAATTTCCATGACAATATGCCTCCAACTGGTAAAGTAGCAATGTTGTATTGGTGCCATGTCATCTTTTTGTCTAAAGACCAGCTAAAGCTAGAGCCAGACATGGCTCTGGGTCTTTGACCAGAGTGTGCACCCCTCTGTGATTCCAAGTCCCTGCTTGGGTTTCTCGTGGGACTATGGGGCAAAGGAGGGCCACATACCTATACTACTCTCTGTCCTTATTTCTCTACCCATAGCAGTCAAGCCTATTAAACCATTCTTCCCTTGAACCACTTCTCTTTTGCCTTACAAACAGCATCAGTGACTTTATTAAGTGTTTGGCTGAAATCTAAGTACACTATATACTATTCTTCTGATCTACCAGTTTAGTAACCCTGTCAAAAAGAAAAAAATAAGGTTTATCTGGCATGGCCTGTCCTCTTTTGTGATCATTATTTCTTTTCCTATATATTCATTAAGAAATTTTTTGGTTTTTTTGCTTTTTGGTAGGGTAGGGCAATTGGGGTTAAGTGACTTGCCAAAGGTCACATGGCTAGTTTTTGTGGTAAGTGTCTGAGGTCGGATTTGAACTCAGGTCCTCTTGACTCTAGGGTCAGTGCTCTATTCACTCTACCACCTAGCCGCTCCAATAAAAAATTTATAACACAAACTAGAATTTTCCCTAGGAGTCACAGTCAGGTTCACTGACCTGTAATTTGTAGGTTCTAATCTCCCTTTTAAAATTAAAATGTAGGTATTTGCCCTCCTCTTATCACATGGTACCTCTCCTGTTATATGAAATCCTTCAAACATCACTGCCACTGCCCTCAGTACCGGAAGATAGAGTTGATTTGGGCCAAATGACTCTGAATCATCAAGGGCAGGTAGGTGCTCTTTAACTATCACCTTATTTATCTTGCCTCTCTATTACCTATTTTTATCCTGTCCTTTCCTGTCCAAATGTCATTCTCCTTAGGAAGTGTGTGTGCGCGCGCGCACACACACACACACACACACACACACAAATTGAGGCTCTGCCTGTTCTCTTTGTTGTGAGTTATCATCATTCAAATCCACCCTAAGCCACAGTACTATTCCTTCTTTGATCCTCCTTTTTCCCTATTAGAGATAGAAAGAAAACCCTCCAAATCCTTTATCTTGCCCTTTGCTTTCCTCTCTAGCTGTTTTAGCTTATTCTGATCTTTAGCACTCCTGACATTTCTTACAGGACCACGCCATGCTATTGTATTATTCTCTGTTGCCTGCACTTGTTTCCATCTTCTAAACATATTTTTAAAAAGTCTAAGTTGGTTGGTGGATTTTCTATATAATCACATCTATCTCTTTTGACAAAATTTCTTTTTTCTTCTCGTTGGAATTATTTCCTTTTTTTCCCCCTTCAGTGTCATTCTTAAAATTTCTCATCCCTCCTGGATTAATGTCACTAAATTTCTTTCCTTTCTCTGAACCCTTTGAAACCTGCTCTTCCAAAATCTAGAATATGTTCTATTTGTGCCTTGGATCCCCTTTCTTCCTAGAGATGACTCAATCCCTTCCCCTTCGCCCCCCCCCCCCCATTTACTCTCTCTCTCTTTCACTTTCAACCTTTCTTTATCTACTGGTTCCTCCCCTTGCCTATAAACACCTCATTCAAATAAAACAAACAAAAAAAGCAAAGAAAAACAAACAAAAAATCTTTTTTCAGGACCTTGCTATACCCTCAAGACAATGTGCTATAGCATTATCACCTTCCTGGTCAACCAGGCTTGAAACTTCAGTTATCTTTCCAGCCTTGCCTGTCCCTCACATCCACATCCAGTAAAGAGTTAAATCCTTTAACTTTTTCCTCCACACTAAGTGGAACAAAGTAAGTCAGTTTCTCAACCTCTGTCACCTATGCTAAGAATAACAGCTAGCATTTATAATAGTGCTTTAATGTCTGCAAAGTGCTTTACAAATATTACCTCATTTGATCCTCATGAAAACCTTCAGAAGTAGGTGCTTTTATTGCCCCATTTTACAGATGATGAAACTGAGGCAAACAGAAGTTAGATGACTTGCTCAGGGTCACATAGCTATTAAGTGTCTCAGGCTGGATTTTAACTCTTCCTGACCCCAAGTCTAGTGCTCTACCCACTGAGGCATCTAGCTACTTCTGACCTTTAAAAGAGTCTAATAGCTAATTTCTCTGGCAGCAGTCTTTTCCTTTCTCTAATCCATTTTTCACAATGTCACCCGGTTGGTCTGCTAAAGCACATACATCATTGATTGTATCACTCCCCTGCTCAAAATCTTTAATGGTCTCTATTGCTTCTAGTAAAAAAATAGAAATCCCTTAGGTTCACATTTAATGCTTACCATACCCTTGTTTCCACCCATCATTCCAGCTTTATTTCACATTATGTCCTTAACATAGTCTCAATTCTAGCCAAACTGGATCACTAGCTGTTCGATGAATTCGCCTCCATGCATTTGTACAGGCTGTCCCATATTCCCAGAATATGCTCCCTTTCTCATCTTGATTAATATCTTTCTCTTCAGTCAAGGCTAAGCTCAAGGTACCACCTCCTCCATGAAGCTTCCACTGATAATGAAGTATTTGTTTTGTTTTGTTTCAAATGAAGAGCTACAGAAAGGTTAACTGAGTGCTGAACAGGGAAATACTGAGATAAGTGATAATAATTATTTCTTATAGATACCTCCAGCCCAACAGAAAATAGTGGGCCAAACATTTCTCTTGAGGGAGCTAGGTGACACAGTAGAGAGACAGAGTACTGCACATGGAATCAAGAGCTGAGTTCAAATGTAGCATCACACACTTAGTAACTGTGTGAACCTGGACAACTCACTTTAACCTGTCTGCCTTAATTTTCTTAACTGTAAAATGGGGTTCTAATAGCACCTACCTCCCAGGGAGGTTGTGAAGATCAAATGAAATAATGTCTGTAAAGGATATAGTAGGTACGTATATGCTTGTTCCACCTCCCTTCTGCCCCCCCCCCCCCCCACCGCTTCAATAATAAGATTTATACAGCACTTTAAGGTTGTTCATACATTATTTTTTTCCTCCTTTAAACAACACTGTGAAGGAAGTAGCACAACTCAGGGATCACTTTCTACAGCAGAACTTTCCTATTTCCTCACACCATCAGAGTTCTCTTTCTCTTTGCATAACTTTGTAAATAACTTGTATTAAGTTATCTTTGTGTTTTATATAAATGGTCAAAGGCAAATTGCTTGAGAGAAAGGTGTTTTTCATTTTTTCTTTGTACCTTAGGACTTACCACAGTGTTTTGCACATGGGAAATTATATACATATATGTGTATGTATATGTATATATGTACACACAAAAATATATATACTATATATAAAACACAAATATATACACACATATGTGTGTGCATATGTGTATGTGTTTCTGTGTTGAATTGTTTTCCCTATTTTGTAGATATGTAAACTGAGACTCAAAAAGCTAACTTACTTCCTCATTTTATGCCTTGTGGCATAGTTAGAATTAAGTCCATGGTTAGTCAGCGAATAAAATTTGAGCAGTAGATACAGGGCTCTTTCCATAATACGGCATTGTACAACATCAGACAAGGGAGGAAGGGTAGTGCAAAGAGCACCAAGGGATCCCTGGAGGCGATCTGGGTCAGCCTTCTCATTTTACGGTTGAATAAACTGAGACCCAGAGAAGTTAAATGACTTGTCTAAAGTCACACAATAAGTGTCTGGAATAGATTTGAATCATGATCTTCCTGACTCTAAATCCAGCACTATGGACATGGGTTCCCTCCTTTGCCACTTTTCACCTGTGTGACCATGGGCTTCATCTTTCTGAGCCTCGGTTTCCTCACCAATTTAGTGTGGGAGTTGGACCATGGACTAGATAGTTTTTACAATCTCTTCCATTTCTGAATCCTTTGATCCCATATGCTAGTCATTTCCCCACTTGACAGAGAAAGGCACGGTTGACTTTCTACCTGTAAAAGAAGCAGGGAGGGCTCAGAGGGGCAAAGCTGTAAATATTGTCAAGAGAATAGAGCATTTCAGATCATGGAGGCAGAAGAGAGTGCAAGAAGTATTATAGGCAGTGTGGAAAAGATTTTGGGGGGGATCTTCCTGTGGGGGCAGAACAAGAGAAATGGCTGATTGATTATATTGACACTCTCTCAAAAATTTGTGGAAACCAGATAAGGAGAAGAGACCTGGTATATATATATCCCTGAAGTGGCCTAAACATGGCAGTGAGGAAGCGTGTGATGAGTTTAAGGATTGTAGAGAGACCCCTTAAATTTGGGAAGCATGGGATCACCTCTAGGAAGCACCTGTAGGGAGCACCTATAGGAAGGTCTTGGTCCTCTGTCTCCTTCCTTATGTCATTGTGGTAAATGGGACTACTCATAAGATAGGTAATGATGAAAATATTAGTCATATCCAACCAAAAGCTGCTAATCCAAATTGTATTATTTGAGTTTATAGCCAATTTGCCCCCCTGTTGATAAGAATTCCCAGTAGCAAGGACTCCTAGGCCCATAATACCGAGGACAATTTTGATTATAGCCCTTATGGCTTATTATCAACAAATAAAAGTTTCATGGGTTTTTGGGGTTTTTTTTTTGCTTTTTTTACTGATCTTTCCCTGTTGGGCCATGCTCATTTCTTCTCTCTCTCTACCTACTGAAAAGTAAGTTGGACTCACCAATAAGGTCAAGGCATGGGGTTGGGGAGGGTCAGGGATGATTATGATGACTAAAGCTAAACTTGAGTAATTTTAAATATTTGGAAAGAATATATTTGGGATGATATTATTTAATTTGAAAATTTTACATTTGACATTTTAAAATTCATGTTTCAAAAGGAAAGAAGGACAAGGAAATTTCTCCCCTACTCCCTTCCTCTCTTTGTCTCACCAGTGAGTTATCTAAAGGCTCCTCTCTGTCCCCTCATTTCTCTTGCAGCTTCAGGGCTATTACTGTCCTCTCCCCCTTCTCCCTCTTGATGACTTGGTAACTATTCATTGCTGTTTGCCTCCTAACCTTTGCTTGGGCACGAAGTCCACAGCCCAAAGCATTGCTAGTAACCCCTGGGTGCAATTCCAATGCCAACACATTTGCCTGGGTAACCCAACCACACAAACCTTTGATAGCTTTGAGGCCATACCACCCAGCAATGAGATGAAAAGCTAAGCTACCATTTGTCTTTCATGTTAAATTCTTCAGTTATTGGAACTAAAAAGCTTAGTTCAGAAATAATAAATGGTGATTAGGCTCTTTAGTGCTGCATTTATAGAACCCATTGGTATTTCAAAGAGCCAGGATCACAGCAGGAGACAGTATCAATATCTGAACAGTTGGTGCTTATATCTGCAGAGGACTTGGCCAGCATTGGTGACCCCCAACTGCTTCAATTCCAACCAGAGTTGCCCAGGGAAGGTAAATTCAGCCTTCTGGTCCAGTTTAAAGTGTGGAAATGTTTAACTCAGTTAAGCAGTGAGACCGTAGGCTAAGATTATAGATTCCTAGGTTCTGTATAGAGCCAGAAGGGACCTGAGGGGCCATGGAGTCCATCCCCATCATTTTATTAAGGAATCAGTACTACTGAGGGTGAATGATAAAGTGAAAGGTAAAGTCGGGTTTGAACCCAGGTGCTCTGACTCCAAAACTAGATCTCATCTCATTGGACCATTATACTTTGTGGATTTCTGTTCTCTTTCCTCCCAAATGGCAATGAGAATGGACCAGATTACTATACATAGCAAAGAAAAGGGAGTGTGATTTGGAGATCAGAGGAGAAATAGAAAGTATGAAGGGAAATCTGCACAAAAAAGCAACAGTATTGAATAGCATGATTATGGAAAGTTGGGGAATGGCAACCCAGGCCAGGAGAATGAGCTATGTTTCATCCTGCAGAAAGTCCAGATGGATGGACACCTGGAGTGTCCAGGTGAATGAGAAATAGGGAGCAGACTTCAGCAAGAGAAAGGAGCTGTTTTCAAGTGTGGCCATACTGACAACCTCAACCCCTCATGACATTTACAAAGAAATACCTGGTCCTCTCCACCCTGTGCTACTTTCATTTTTTCCCAAACTATTCTGAATGGAATGGTGATACTGTTTATTTGGAAACATAGTGGCTTTACTCTTCATTCATGTCTTAATTCAATGTTTTCCTGCTTCGATGATGTTCTTGAACGATACCTGAATCTGCTAGTAGAATGAACAGCTGAGTATCTTGGTATATTAACTTTAGAAGTTCCCAGTTTTCTAACTGGGTAGAGGCAAAGAAGGCCAAGTAGCTAAAATAAAATCCTTCACATTTTGAATCCAAATCTGTGAGAGTCCAAAGCAAGCAAGATCCTCGGGCAATAGCAAACAAGACTCTCAGTCAGAAGGAACAGACATTTAGCTCTATCCCTTTATGACCACAGAATAAGTCTCACACTCTGATGTCAGGGACAAGGTTGTGTTCACTGCCAGCAATCTGCCAGATGAATTTCGTTCTCCAGTCTGGATGACACTGGGGAAATAACTTCAATGTTTATTCAAAGCATGGAAAACCTGCTATGTGAAGGTTCTGTAAGATAAATTGGACTTACACACTTTGGTCTGCCACATGTGTTTTATTCTCATTTGATACTGAATAACATCATTTCCTGTGATTCTATCTTGTTGAGAATCATAGAAATCTGCCATCTCTGAAAAATCAAAATTGTAGGACCTAAATGTCAGTGAGAAATGTACAGTGAGCATAAGTAGGGTATAGCAGACTCCTAATCATAATTTGAATGCAAAGAGAGGTGTAAAAAGTAGTCTACCTACCTCAGTATTGTTGAGATAACATAACTCTTGGCAAACTTGAAAGTGTTATAAATATGTTAGCTAGTATTCTAGGCAGCTAGATGGTGTAGTGAATAAAGCACCGGACCTGGAGTGAGGAAGATCCTAGTTCAAATCCAGCCTAAGATACTTACCAGTTGTGTGATCCTGGGCAAGTAACTTAACCTCTGTCCAATTTCAACTATAAAATGAAGAGAGTATTAGCACTTACCTCCCAGTGTTGTGGTGAAGGTCTATTTAAATGCTAGCTATTATAATGCAAAAAAAAAGTAAGCTTGGGAAAGGAGGTGCACCAGTCATGTCACAAGAAGGAGGAGGAATAGCTAGGCAGCCCAAACTCTGTGACCCTTGGGATGTTTATTCTAGTGAAAGGACCTAGATGAAATAATATATCAGATACATTGGGTAGATCTATGGAGATTTTATGTCAAGGACATGAGCAAAGTATCTTACAGGATGAGAAGGCACAGATGAGTTTTAGTCCATACCAATGGAAAAATTACTTAAATGGATGAAAAATCAGATCTGTTAAAATATTAAAGTTTAAGTTTTGATGTAGCCAAGCTTTACTTTGGTTTGGCCACAGGAGATTATCAAATTTGTTCAAGAAGTCAGTGTGTGGTCTGGAGCCAACACTGCCTATTAATGTTTACATTTCTTCTTCCTTCTTCTTGCTAGTATGAGAAAATTCACAAAAACCCCAGTTACCTTTCTCTATAAATCTAGACAATGAAATGATCAATGGGAAGAAGTAAGTTATCAATACATTTACTGAGAAATTTCACAAGTTTTTCCTACCATATGACAGCACATATGAATGTTTAAAACCAATAATTAATGATAGTTTATCAGAAGTGTTTATATTTTGCCCAAACTATATGAGTCTCTGTGTACTCTGTTGGGTGGGGAGAGGGTACAGAGAAAATTCATGGATGGTCTGGCAATTAACAGGAATGGCAAAAGAAGGAATTAGTTATAGAATCACTGAGAGATCCTCTGACAGATCTTTCTTGTGGCCAATGAAGTCCCTTCTACCCCCTAAATTCTGTGATTCATTTAAACCAAGTAAATAGAATTCTTAAGAGTCTTTTATAATTTGCCTAGACTAGATGAGGTATCCAGAGAAGACCCAAGGAGGCCAAGTAAGGATGTAGAAGGAGAAGCCAGCTTCAAGTCATGAGGAAAGATGTATCTGGCATTCAGGGACTATACTGGCATCAGTATTTCTGTGCTAGTTGAAGGACTTTAGGTAGGTGGCACAGTGGATAAAGTCCTAGATTTGGATTCAGAAGATGTGAGTCCAAATCCTACTTGCGTGACCCCAGTCAAGTCAACTTAACCTCTCTAAGTTTTAGTTTCCTTATCTACAAAATGGGACCAATAATAGCACCTGCCTTACCAGGGCTGTTGTGCTTTAAAGCACTTTAAAGTTTAAAGCACCATATAAATGTTAGCTATTAGCTATGTTAATGTTAGTATTAAACTGGGAATTGCCAGTATGGTTCAGAATCCAAGGAAAAGACCTAATGATGGCATCTATACAAACTCTAAATAAGCAAGAGACTTATTTAGGGAATCTCAAGACTATGTTGTCTAAATCTCTTTGATATGTTCATGGCAATAATCAATATTGATATTGACTGACAAGAGGCTTTCACCCTACCTCCAGAAACTTTTGCTACCAGATCACAGCTGATTGGCTATTCTTCTTACCTTTCACTATTCAGGATAGTTATGTTGCTACTGAAATTTCCTTAAATCAAGAATAAAGCTAACAGTGTTACAAACTGATTATACAATAAAATAGACAAATCTTCACAATTGTCACATTTGCTTTTCATTTTTCATGTTACTCTTCAAAGCATTTGACATTTTAACATTCCATAGAGTTGTTATCCCTGGGAGGTACCTGGTTAAAGCTTTAAATTTGATACAGATGGTTCCAAATGGATTGTGGATGTTTGGCTTTGCCCTTTATTATTGATTAGTGATGCACCATCTGTCTCTATTGCAATTTTTTTCCATTTGGAGAGGTAGCAAATCAGCAATTCGATCCCTTTCACTTCTAGCAAATATTTCTCCACTTCTTTTCCTATTCATTTTGATTTTTTTAAAATATATTTCTTTGTTTGATAATCCCAAGAACACGATGTATTAGAATATTCAAAACCATGCAGTTTTGTTTAAATGTTAATCATAGTCCCTTATATTACTTTGGTTTGGTTTCATTGTCCTTCAACATAATTGCAACTTCATGTCAATTGAGGTGTTTATTAAACAAGAGTGGCTATTTGTCTTCTAGAATTTCATGCTCCCATTTTCCCCAGAATAAGGGAGTGGAAAACTAATTCACCCTAGACATACTGGACTGTGATCTTGATCAAGTTTTTAAGCTAGTTAGTTCCACCAGGCAACTTTCTAAGGCTAAAAAGTTGTAGAGTAAGTATTGATGTATAGTAAAAGGAATTTCCTCATTGGGAGCTTCCTAAACCAATGAAATCCCCAGTCTAGTTCACATAACAACAATAAATGATGCCTTCAAATACCTTTATGTCTCCCACATTTCCTACTTCTTAGGCTGCAGTTTCCTCATATTTTAAACAAGGAGATAAAAATATGAGAGCTTCCTACCCTCAAGGAGATTACACTATTCTGCAGGCGAAGAAGAAAATGTGTAAAAAGTAGAGGCAGACATGACAGTTTGAGGAGGAAGAAGGCACTTGTAGCTGGTGAGATCAGGAAAGTCTTCACGTAGGAGCGGAGCCTCAAAGGAAGCTAGTCTAGAGGTGAAGAGGGAGAGGTGAAGGAGGAGTACATCCTAAACACTGGAAACCATCTGTACAAGGACACAAAGACCAAAGAGGGAATATCTGTCATTTCTCACTGGAGGAACTGGAGGAATTTGATTTCTTGAGAAAACTTTCCTCTTGTATTCCATGTTTTTTGCCTGACATAATTTTTCAGGGAACCCTAGTGGGTAAATGACATGAGGAAAAGAGAGAAAAAAAGAAAAAAGGTATGTCTTCAGGGCAGGTGAAAGTATTTACAATTTTTTCCTGTTTCTAAGGGATGATATTGTGCAAGTTCATCGATCACTTCTGCCAAGATTTCACTTTCCTTCCTTCAAAATCTGAATGTCTCTTAACTACCTGTCCCATTGCCATTCATTGCTTTCCAAAACCTAATCAGTGATTATTCTTACCATCTTCTGTCTCTGCTTCTTCACACATGCTGCCTAATGCCATGGGAAGAAGTCATACAAAAGTGCTGGCTAGGACCGTTTTTATTCATTACTCTTCCCAGACTGGGTCGTTATCCCATTCCCTACAGTACTTGTTCCAATCCTTTTTTTCCCCCAAGCCACTTCTACCATTACCCTTATCCACATCCTCCTCCTCAGACTTTGCTTCATAATTCACTGGGGAAAAAAATGAGGCCACCCATAATGAACTCCCTTCTACACATTTTGATATATAAAATTTTCTCACCATAATTTCCCATTCTCACTTCCTTTGCTATGTATTTATTTCTTCCTTCATTAGAATATAAACTCCTTATAAATAGTGATTGTTTCATTGTACTTACAACCCCAACACCTAGCTCAGTGCCTTGCCTATAGTAGGCATTTAATTAATACTTGTTGATTGATTGATTAGAAGAGATGGCCCTTCTTTTTTTCCAATGCCAACTCTTTTACTTGTGTAGGGGGTCCCCTCTCTTCCTATATCCCATGCTCTTCCAGCTCCTCTTATAGCTATCCTTTTTATTGACCCCTCTCCCTAATTTTCAGTCTCTCTTTATCCACTGATTCTTACCCTGAGAGCTCTCCCATTCTAAAGAAGTCTTCATTTGACACCATTCCTTCAAGCTATCATACTTTTTTTTCTCCTCCTTGCAAATCAAACTCTTAGAAAAATTGTTTATATTCATCTCCAACCTCCTGCCGACTTCTCAAACCTTTGCAGTCTTACCTCCAGCCTCAGCACTCAACAGGAACTGCTCATTCCAAAGCTATCAGAGATCTCTTAACTGACAGATCCAAAGATATTTTCTCATTCCTCATCCTTTGGCCTCAATTACATTGGACATTGTTAATCACCCTCTTCTAGATATTCTCTCCTCTCTCTAATTTATCTCCGTCTCAATCTCTCCTCTCTTCTGTCTATCCTCATAACTGCTAGATGGTCCCAAATGTGTTTAATTTTTGAGGGAAATCCAAACCACAGGATAGTGCTACATTCCAGACTTACTGGCCCTCTATATAACATTCCAACTCCTGCCCCTGTGCAAAGGTACAGGTGTTCCCTGGACATCTCCACTGATTAGAATCTTTAGTTGCCATCAAAATTCAACTCAAAATATCCAAATATCACATAGGGAAGGCTACCCTAATCCTTCCAGTTGCTAATGCCACCTCCCACCCAGTTACTTTGTATCTTGTTTATTCTTCTATTTACTTTTCAGTGTGTTGCATCTCTCTTCTCAACAGAATAAACTCCTTGAGGGCAAAAGCTGTTTCATTTTTGTTTTTATTTCATGTTTATCTTTTTTTAAATCACTGTTATTATTATTTAATAGGGTTAAGTGTCTTGCCCAAGGTCATATAACTAGCAAGTGTCTGAGGCCAGATCTGAACTCAAGAAAATGAGTCTTCCTGATTCCAGTGCCAGCATTCTATCCACTTTAATAAGTGGTACTTATTAAATGACTGAATTTCTTATAGTGAAAAACAGAACTAGAACTAGAACAGCCTGATGTCTATGGGAGAGGGGTGATGAGCAGAGATGTCTATACATTCTGAATCCAGAGACTAGAGGGGAAGAGAACCAGGAATCCAAGTCCATGTGGAGGGTGATGGAAGTACCCACAGTGCCACAGTGAACCTTGTAATAGTTTTCATGAGTAGATCTTCCCAGGCTTCAGTTCAGGTTCCATTATCTCATGGCTTTCTCCTGCTGGAACGACTGTAAGTGCAGGCAAGGTGGGATTGTTGTTGTTTTTCTTTTTGGAGTTTAGTTTCCCAGGCTCAGGCTAAATTGTAAACATCTAAAGGATTAATTTCATTTGAACCTTGATAATTCACAGCTGTGCTGAGACAAGTAGGTTTCATACCTTCTGGCTCTGAGCCAATCAGGGCTTTAGTGTGGGAGGTTGGCATTTTGCTTTGGGGGTTCACTTATGAGAAGGATCTTTTGATTTTCTGGTCAAGACTCTGAGTAGCTGTATATTCAGAACCCCCTCTACTGCTTAGATGTCTGTGCTCCCTTGATCCAGTGATGTATGTAAAGTGTATAGCAATATTGTTCAGATAGCTGGAGTCTTGTCTTTTGGTCTTTCTGCTAATTTCTCTGCTTGTATTTTCTATACTCACTTCTTTCTCTGTAGGATTGTTAACCTCAGAGGTGGCTAGGTAGTGCAGTGGGTAGAGCACCAGTCCTGGAGTCAGGAGGACCTGAGTTCAAATCCGGCCTCTGACACTTAACACAAAAACTAGCCATGTGACCTTGGGCAAATCACTTAACCCCAATTACCCTCCCAAAAAAAAGTAAAAAAAAAGGATTGTTAACCTCTTTACAGCTGTCTTCCTTTTATAAAGCAGATCAAAAGAACCTGTGCTAGCAGGCCATCCTGGGTTTGCTAGGGTGTTTGCTGTTGTAGTCACATGGGCAATCCTCTTCTTTCTCCAAGATTCTGTTTGTTCAGGAGCTCCCCTTCTCTTTCAAGGTCAGATCTCTGAACTTTGTTCATTCTCAGTTCTCCTGGTTCTGATCTATAGTCATAAAGGGAAGGAGAAAAGCAGGAGTCTAGCAAGAACAGTAGGAACAGGAACTCCCTTTTTGGACCATCTAGGCAAACAAACACAGCTTACCATGAGCTTAGATGGAAAAATGATTATAGAGGTAGGGAGTTAGGAGGGAGAAATCCTCTCCCTCCCTCTTATTCCCTCATCCCTGTACTTTATTTTAGATAGATAAATAGATTATATAGAAAAGGCACAAGGAAAACAGATGAAAAGGGCTTATAAACATAAGAACAGTCTGATTATAGGCCATCATAATGAAGTGACTCCTCACTAAGAATTTATCTTCCCAAGAGTCCTGGACAACCAAATCATCTTGGGGGAAAGGGAGTAATAGTTGGGAAGGGAGTATCACCGAAATCCATTTTCTAGGAGGTGCCAGAGGGTGGTTCCAAACCAGTCAATAAATCTTTGGAAGGCCTCAGTCTCTAAAACAAAATTGTCTTTGTCCTTTCAGCCAAGATGTCAATGGTCATGTCCATAGTCTCTATTAAGAGCCACTTATCACATTGACAAGGAACTCCTCTGGTCGATACTTTCCTGTATAGAGAAAGATAGAAAAAATAAACACCAAGGTATCATTTGGTATTACTATCACTGAACAAGTATAATTCCTTGTCCTTCCTTTGTTTTCTCTTTGCAGTTTCAAAGGGAAATGCAGAGTGGTTTAGAAAAAGAATTCCTGAAAATTAATTTCTCAAAAAACAAAAGCTTCTTTCTCTACTGGGAAACTTTTGAAAACAATATTTTAAATATAAAGCTTTACAAGGTTTTTGCAGTTTCATGACAATCTGGATTGTTCTGTAATGATATTCTGAGACAGATATAAGAAAAAAGGCAGAGCTGACCTCATCCAAATGTATTATGGGCAAGCAGAGTAAGTGATCCATTACCGTGAAGGTTCCCCATCCCACAAAATGACTCTTTCACCAAGTAGCCTGATATTCAAAATTCAGTCATAACAATTCCATCCTTTTAGTTTTAGCTAAACTAGACCTTTTGCCTTTGTTCCAATATGAATACTCCTGGGAGGGTTAACATGTGAAACTTCAGCTGTCATTTATACCTCCCTGGAAATAAGACTAGGAAAGGAAACAGGAGGCTAGAGGAAGGTAGAGAGAGAATAGACACTGAGAGTAGGGGAGTAGGTGTGATTCTGCAGAGGAAAACTGGCAAAATCTGAGCTATAAGGGAAAAAAAATCATTAAAGTGAGGATTTGAAGCTTGGCAGCTGAGCTGAACTAATATGAGCTATATGAGCAGCGAGGGAGGGAAACAGAGCAAGAGAAGATTCACAGCAATCTCATTTTCTTTAACCTTATGTCTTATTCATCTGTCCTTCCTCACCCCTTACAATTTTCTTCTGGCTCAACTGGCCCAGGAAGAAGCATGCTTGTTTTGCATTGGAAAACCGGTTCTGTGAGTCCCTGGAGTTCCTGATTACTTTGAGACATTCTGAAAAGAGAAAGAAATGAATCCTTCATGCCCTGAGAAAGCAGATTTCTGGAGACTACACAAGAGAAACTGTTCTAGGGGAGCTGCATCAAGCGAAACTCTAAATGTAGCAATACTGCCAAGGCTAGTGAATCCTTGATGATTTCCCCGTGGAGATGCAGCTGGGGTATAAGCAAACAGGGCCATGTTGGTACAAGGCCCATCAGCCACTGGGGTCAATACTTTAGTTCTAATCTGCTGAGGATGTTGTCTGGTTTCTTGTTAGGCAGTTGACCAGAAACAGTACCAGATATAATCAACTCTATTATAAAGGGGCTCATTATCCAACATCCAGGCCTTTTGCTTTGCTCCTGCTCCTTCCTTTTTTGGCCATTTCACTGCTCATTAGTATTTCCCACTGGAGAATTATGTAGTGGATGAATTTGTAGTCAGAGGACCAGGGTTCAAATTAGACAAGTCATTTTTATCTCACTGAACCTCATTTTTTCCTCATCTGTAAAATTAGAAGTTTCAACTAGATCATGGCTTCTCAGAATAGCATGGATACAATTCTTGCCTCCTTCTTTCTTCCCAAGGAACTTGAATTTCTGCCTATGGGATGGTGGGCTGTGACGTTTTTGCTTTATCTGGTCCAGAACCAAGCCAATCATACCTCTTAAGTGGCTTTGCCTATAGGTAGGACTTGCCACAGATGTAGTCAGAATACGTTTATGTTGAGGAATTAGAATTATTTCCCTTCTATAACCCTATAAGAAGGGTCAGTTTATAACTTCCCCCAACCTAAGCTTAGGTTGCCTTAGAAGTAAGAATGACATGGGATTAGGACAGAGCTGGAAAGAATGCCCAGTGAGTGGCCCTCTAATTATGCTACTCTGACCTCAGGCTAGGGTGGATCAATTAGAACTTTGCTCCAGGGATGCTGATATTTAGTAGGTGCTTGAGAGTATTTATAATTCTTCTATAGTATATACACATCTGAGCTTATTGCCTAGTTTTCAAGAATAATTAAGTAAAATAGGAAACTATAAGACGATGTTTATTTCCCCAGGACTTCATTGCTTTTAAACCTCCAGGTCCCCCCTTCCTGCCCCCTGTTGGTGGATTGCAGAAAAAATGCTTGTTAGGGCATTGATACCATAACAAGCACATTACAATAGGGTTTCCCAAGGATGAGAGGAACTGGGGCAAAGAAAGAGAAATGAACACTGAAGGAAGATTTTTCTCGTCCATCCCTAAGTGGGATCTTCATTTACAGCAACTAGTTCTGAAAAGAAGAAATCAGAAGAATGGCCAGATAAAAGGGAAGGTAATATCAGAGAAAGCACCAAGGGAAGGGACACAATTTTCTCATTTACAGTTTTCATCAAAGGCATGAAACAATTGTAAGCACCTTCATTGCAACACTTAGATAATTCTAAAATGCATTTGGAAGACTAGGAAGAGACTATCTACTTTCTAATAGGGCAATAAAGTCAAACAAGATCATTCAATCATCAAAGCCAATTAAGTTTTTAAAAATTCTCTCCCAAGAAATAAATGTCAATACTTTTTATCATCAGTTCATTGTATTACTAAATCCCTCTATACTGTCACAAGGGACAAGTGTATTTTATCTTGTTTCTGCTATGACTTGGAGATGGTTTAATTTCTAACTCAAGCTGCATAGAGCTGAATGCATATATTTGGATGGTTATTTCTTTATTGGTTGGGCAAATATATTTCTTTCTGTTGATGTGAATGTCCATAACTACCTTAGGGCCTAGTGCATTTCACTTAGATGGGAGTAAGAAATCATTCCTTCCTTTCCCAATTCTCTTGGCTCAGACCCCAGTTTTAAATCATTGGGAATAAATGTAATTGGGTGGTATGACAAGATAGATTGGAGTGCTGTGGGGGAAAGGCAGGAAATATTAATGAAATCAAACATCTCTATATAAAAGGGGGGAGTAAAAATTGAGGGTTAAGTTCAATTGTTTCTAGATGAACATTTGGAAAATTTAAAGTCCTTTTTCCCTATAAGAATCTCTGTCATTGAGGGCCAGTGTTCTATTTATTTTTAATGGAGGGGTGAATCAAAGGCTATGGCTATAACCCAGCAAATGGACTGTAGTATGGGTCGAACCACTCTGTTAGAGTCTTAATGAGCCCTCTGGATTACTGCCCAATCAATTCATTGTGCTAAAGAGAGATGGAGGGGAAAATCCATGGCCAACTGTGTATAAGGAGTCCACTCTATTGTTGGCTATTTGGCTTGGTCACATTGGCATGACCATAGAGAAAGTTGGAATTTCAATAGTTTTAGTCTTGTGATCTACAGCATATCCAGCCTTCATCAAGATGAAGTTGATCATCAGTGATAAGCAAGATCAATGTCTCTCCCTAAAGCAGACCAGTCCTATTCCCATTGATTCAAAGCCACTGAGCACCAGTGTGAGGGTTGGTAGCCTTCTATTGCTCTTGCATCCTAGAAAGCTGTTAAATGTTTTTGGTTCCTCATAAGCTGAGGGAAAAGCCTAATTGTCCTCTGGCTTGGTTTTATGGCAGTAGCAGGATTCCCAGGAAAGTTTGAAATGAGGGACTGAGAAGGATGGAAGGGAATTAACATTTATTAAGTGCCTGCTATGTGCCAGATATTATACTAAGTATTTTACAATTGTTATTTCTGTTGATACTCACAACCTTGTGAGGTAGACGCTATTATTACCCCCATTTTATATTTGAGAAAACTGAGAGAGACAGAAGTTAAGTGACTTGCCCAGAGTCTCACAGTTAGTAAGTGTCTAAGGTCAAATTTGAACTCTAGTCTTCCTAACTTCAGGCCCAATGCTCTAATCATTGTGCCAACTACCAGCTACAGATAAGCATTAAGCTAACACCATGTCAGATTGCTGAGAGCTCTGGAAAGAAGCCAGCCATGAGAGGAAATAGCAGTCTCTATCATGTTCCCTATTCCCATCTTGCTTCACTTGAGTTTTGGGGGAATTTCTCGTTGGGTGAGACATGGGACTCTATCTCTTAGAAGCTGAGTTACCTCACTCTCAATAGGAGAGCTCCTTCACCCTGTATTGGCTGGTATATATTCTCCTATGTCTACTTTCTCTGATTTCTATTTTGCTACCAACTTGGATAAATAGATTTCTTTGCTACTTTCTATGTGTGTTTATTGTGGAATTGGTACTATGTGAGAAGGGAGTCAAGCCTTGAATATAAAGCCCAGATCCACCTTTCCCAATAAATGAACAATAAGAAAGGTGAGGTGAGAATACGTTAGAGATATCTCTTCTGCTTTTCATCAATGACACCCCCATGTTACATGTGGGGGATAGCCTCACTACAACCATAATCTAGCCCTCTCACAGCATTCTCTTTTACCTCCAAGATCACCATCCCAACATTTCCATCTTTGTAGGCCAGAGTGTGTCTGAAGGTGGGATGTAAGCCCTGAACTGGGCAGAACTGGTTAGGAGTGGGGCATGGGAGGTGGGAAGTAGGAGAAATTTTGAAATAGAGGAAACCTGGTTTGGGTAACCTCCTGTACTCTTTTTATGGCATCTTTTCACCATTCCACCTTTTCATGCCATATTAATGCACCCCCATTCCCCATTCTTAATATTGTGTTCCACCTAAGCCAAGCATTCTGGACCCCCTTTAAAATCCCCACCCTCTAAAGCAAGACTTATTCCAAGTCTTATTCTGATAGGAACATTTTCTTAGCTATCTGTGGTTGAAAAGCAATCTGATAGACTAAAGCTTCACTAAGGTATTAATATATAACTGTTTGATGCATTATCCCTCTCAGGAATCATATATATTTATATTCTCTCCCTCTCTTCCCCCCTCACTTTTGAATTTCCATTAAAGTAGCTAATGAATTCCAAGAAAGGCCATCTAGTTAACTTTAGGGGTGCATATACTTCAGGCTTTTTTTTTAAAGACCATTACATCTCCATCTTAAAATGCTCTCTATAAAAGGGCACCAGCATTGAGAGTTCAAAGTACAAGACAGACACTCATGCTTCTGAAGTGACTTAGTTTAGCCTCAAAAATAATAACCCACATTCATAAAGCACTTCTGAATTCATAAAGTGCTTTCCACACAGTAACTGTGAAAAAGGAAGTTAAATACTATTGACCCCACTTTGCAGATGAGAAAATGGAGGCTCAGAAAGAGGAATTGACCTGGCTCATATTTGTACAGTGAAGCTGGTTAAGTTTCTTAGACTGGATTTGAATTCATATCTAACTTCAGGGTCTGGTACATAAACCCAGAACCTAAAAAAGAATCAAGCAATGTCCTTAAAGAAATCAACATCAAAAAAAAGTAAAAAGAAATCAACATCAGTAAAAACATCACCAATAAAGAACCAGCATTTACGTAGCACTTTTTATGCTCTGGACCCATTATCTTGTGTCATCAGGCATAATGAAAATCAGGAAGCAAGCCGAAAAAAGAGTTTAATTTCCTTAACTCTCCCAAGATGCACATCTCTTTATGATTAGATACAATTAGAGCTCCAATCAGAGAAGGACAGCCACAGCAGGCTGGTGAACCAGCTCTGTGAAACCCACCCCTGGGACAACCACTACTGACCTCTGTTATTACTTATATTCTGTTGGTTCTACAATTCAATTGGAAACTGAGGACAAATAAACCAAATAAGATTTTGATAATATTTTATTTTTTCCCCCTTTTCTCAAGTCCATGTTTATTTCTCAGCTCCATAGAGGGAAGAGAAGATATTAGGCAGATTACATATGCAAACTGGAAGATAAAGGCAATGAGGATGATTCCAGACAAGGCAGCGGAAATGGGATTGTGGTTATCTTTCCTGTGACATAGGGCATGGCTCTGAAAATGAATGTCTCCATAGAAAAATCGAAGCTCACCCCTAAGATAAAAATCACATTAATAATTCTTTTCCTGAAAGGGAAGGGGGAGAAAAGAGAAGGAGATTTGTTACAGAGGGAGACTTTGGGAGCTGATAACAGCTGCACCAGCCCACTGTGTTCTGAGATACTTAGAGGAAGGGACTGAAGGTTATATGAATAAGAATGGTTAATATTCAGGGCAGCCTCTCCTGCTTGGTTGCCAGGAGACAGTAATGAGCATATATCCCATCCAGGTTTGATGATACTGGGGCTGCCACATCAATCCTGACATGATCCACAGAAATGAGATCTCTATCATTTGCACACATGGAAACTTCTGCAACATAGCAACCGTTCATAAAGGTCACTAATAGATACGTAGATGAGCAGGCTATATTTTACCCATTGACACTGAAGGCATTCTCCAGGCATCTTTGCATCCAAGGGATACCATCAGCCAAGTAAACATTGGAAACTACAAAAAACAAACAAATAAGCAAGCAAGAAAACAAAAAAAAAATCCCAGCTCTTTACTCTCTTCCACAGAGAAAGTTTCAGAGACTTTGCAGCATAGTTATTATGCATTTGCAGTATCCATTATTTCTTTTTCCTCTCAGCAGCAGGAAAGGCCACTAGTTAAAGATAGAATTGTGCTAGGATTTCTTGGTCTTGTTGAAGTCATGCAATGATTCATGATTCATCAGTGCCCACAAAGGCCAACATGTTCCTATAGAATCCTAGCATATTTGCCTTTCTAATGCTTTTATGTATTGAGAAGCACTTTGCCAATACAGTGGAAAAAACATTGACCCTATGATAAAAGGACCTAGGTTCAAAGTCTTCCTCTACTACTACCTTTGCCATTTTGGACAAGTCACTTAACTTCCCTTGGCCTCACTTTCCTCATCTGTAAAAAGAGGATTGGGCAACATTTCCTTGGAGAACTCTTAGATTATTGGTGAAGGGTCTGATATGTTGTTGTTGCTCAGAGAGCCATCTTCCCATTGGTTTGTTGTTGTTTGATTGTTTCAATCATGTCTGACTCTTTGTGACTCCATTTGGGGTTTTCTTGGCAAAGATACTGGAGTAATATACCATTTCCTCTCTAGCTTATTTTACAGATGAAGAAACTGAGGCAAATGGGGTTAAGTGACTTTCCCAGTGTCACACAGCTAGTAAGTGTCTGAGGCCAAACTGAACTCAGGAATATGAGTTTTCCTGACTCCAGATCCAGCACTCTATCCACTATGACTTCTAGCTTCCCCTTCCCATTGATGGGCTAACTTAATTAGGTAGAACTGGCACCACACCCTACCTTACTTAGAGTTAGAGAACAGCAGACTTTTAGGTATGGAAATGATCTTCGAGAGCATTAGAACCAACCCCATCTTATAGAGAAGGAAACTGAGAATGCTCCCTAACTCCCTGCAATTGTCTGGGAGAAAAGGGTTACTTCTAAAACCTTCAAAAGGAACAGTTAACAAAGATGAAGTCCCTTTGGTGGAAAGCAACACCTGACAGACTGTCTTCCAGCTATACTTGTGATGTCCTTGCCAACATCTCCATTTCTGTTGTGACAACTCTCAATATCTCACTTCTTCCACAGTTAGCTAACACAATGATTGACATTTATATAATGATGATTACAATAGTTGTACTTATATAGCACTTTATGGTTTGTAAAACACTTTATGACCAATCAATAAACATTTATTAATCACCTCCTATTTGTCTTACATACAAAAAGAGGCAAAGGATAGTCTCTCTCCTCAAGGAGCTTACAATTTGATGGGAATGATAACACACAAATAAACACGAAGCAAATTATATACAGGATAAATAAATAATTAACAGAGAGAAGGCACTAGAATTAAGAGAGGTTGGAGAAAGATTTTAGTAAAAGATAGGATTTTTGTTGGGCCTTAAAGGAAGCCAAGGAGGTCAATAGGTAGAATGGAAGAAGAAAAGCATTCCAGGCATGGGGGAAAATGCAAGGAGATGAGAGATGGAGTGTTTGTTTAACAGCTAGGAAACCAGTGTCACTGGATGGAACAATATGTGTTGGGGAGTAAGGTGTAAGAAGACTGGAAAGGGCTTTGATTACCCAACAGAGCATTTTGTATTTGATACTTGGAGGCAATAGAAAGTCATAGGAGTTTGTTGAGTAGGAAGGTGGCATCATCATATGTGTGCTTTAGGAAAATCTCTTTAGTGATTGAATGGAGGATGGGTTGGAGTGGGGAGAGATCTGAGGCAGTCAGACCCACCAACAGAATACTATAATAATCTAGGCTTGAAGTGAGAATTGGGGCGGGGAGTGGGGGGTGTCCAGGATGAGTCCTAAGCTATGAGCCAGAGGGACCTGGCAAATGGTGTTGTCCTCTATAGTGATAGAGAAGGTAGGAGGGGGTAAGATTTAGGAAGAAAAATAGTGAGTTCTGTTTTGTACATATTGAGTTAAGGTATCTACAAATATCATCTCCTTTAATCCCTCACCACAACAACCCTGTGAAGTGGATGGATTGAGGCAAACAGAGTTCAAGTGAATTGCCCAGGGTCACACATCTAATAAGTGTCTGAGGTAACATTTGAACTGAAGTCTTCCTGACTCCAAGTTTACCTCTCTATCCACTTTGGCCTTTTTGGAGTTCAGGTCCATACTCCCAAGCCAGTTACTGCCACTAGAAGAAGTCATAAAATTGTGTTCACTGTATCCATTAGAAATCTATGCTTTTTCATCTCAGCTGGGCACTTAGCTATTAGATTCTGAGGATACCTCAAACAGATAGCTGTGAGAAAAAGATGCTATTAGTCATTCTCTGAAAATCCTCCCTCTGTTTAAAAAAGCATCAGTATGTTCTTTTGATGCAGATTATCAAGCATTTTTGGCATGGTGGTGAAAGATTTGGCCCCTGGGTGTTTGTGGCAGGATCAGGGGTGAAGTATTAGAGTGCAAAGAATAGAGTGTGGGGGCGGCTAGGTGGCACAGTGAGTAAGAGCGCAGGCCTCGGAGTTGGGATGACCCGAGATCAAATCCGGCCTCAGAAAATGAGCACCCACACATAAATAATGACTAGCCGTGTAACCTTGAGCAAGTTACTTAACCCCAATTGCTTAAAAAAAAAAAAAAGAAGAATAGAGTGTGGACAGAGTTTAACAACATGGCCCAAGCAACTTAATTGATATGGAAATTAGGGATAGGAGAGAAGGAGTAAGCAAGTCCCAGGTGAAGTATGAGGCAGGTAGGTGACTCAGTGTATGGAGTGATGGGCCTGGAGTCAAGAGTTCAAATTTGACCTCAGATACTTACCAACTGTGCGACCCTGGGCAAGTCACTTAAACTCTGTTTGCCTCAATCCACTGGAGAAGGAAAGGGCAAACCATTCCAGTATCTTTGCCAAGAAAATACCATGGACAGTATGGTTTATGTGGTTATGAAGAGTCAGACACAACTGAACAACACCAAATTCCAGGGGAGCCAATGCACCATTTGCCAAGGGGAGTGACTAAACAGGAGTCTGGTGTCTGGATTTGTAGGAGTGAGGAGAGAGTGGCTACTGTGCCTGGGGCAGTTAGGGGTCAGCAAACCCCATCACAGGGCTGTTTTTTGTTCTTCATTTTGGAGAACCATGACATTGAGGAGGTAATACCATGACATGCAAGTGAATTGGGTTTAAGTGAAGGAGGGCTATGCAAAGCCACCAGCCTCATTCTATCCTCCAGGGTAATCCTGTCCAGAGTCCAGTGACAAGATAGAGATCAGGACAGGGCTGGAGGAAGGAAGGAATCTTAAAAGCCATCTAATCAAGACAGAGGCCCTAATACCACAGCATGAAGACAGAGGAGGCCCGGACAAGGTCTGATCAACACACTGGCAAGTTGACCTATCAATTACAAGGGCCCCTGCCAGACCTATCACCACAGGGCCGAGACTGGACAGAGTAGGTTAAGAATCAAATGCAGGGCCCCTGGCAGGGGCAGCAGCTATTCCTGTGACTATCAGTCCACAGCCCAGAAATTTCAAAAGCCCCTATCTGGACTTCCAGGGACCAGGATGGCAGAGTGAACCCTGGCTTCTCCAATCCCCACCCGGACCCTGAAAACATAGTAATTATTGTCCCAGGGCAAAACTTTAAACAGTAAAGGCTTGGGAACCTTAGAGGAAGGTCTCAAAAAGGCAATGAGGAGAAGAATGCCTTAAAAAGCCGACTTTACCAGATAGAAAAAGAATCTCAAAAGCTCACTGAGGAGATTCATTCCTTCAGAATTAGACTGGAGCAAATGGAAGCTAATGACTTTATGAGAATCAAGATGCTATTAAGCAGATCCAAACAAATGAAAGAATAGAAGGCAATGTGAAATATCTCATGGGAAAAACCACTGACCTGGAAAACAGATCCAGGAGAGACAATCTAAAAATTATTGGACTACTTGAAAGTCATGATCAAAGAAAGAATCTAGAAATCAAACTTCAAGAAATTCTCTTTTTTTTTCTTTTGCTTTTTTTTTTCTTTTGGAAGGCAATTGGGGTTAAGTAACTTGCCCAAGGTCACACGGCTAGGTTTTTTGTTTGTTTGTGTGATAAGTGTCTGAGACCGGATCCGAATTCAGGTCCTTCTGACTCCAGGGCCAGCGCTCTACTCACTGCGCCACCTAGCTGCCCCACTTCAAGAAATTCTCAAGGAAAATTGCCCTCATGTTTTAGAACCAGAGGGCAAAATAGAGGTTGAAAGAATCCACAGATCACCTCCTGAAAAAGATCCCAAAAAGAAAACTCCTATGAATATTGTAGCCAGGTTCCAGAATTCCCAGATTAAGGAGAGAATATAAGCAGCCAGGAAGAAACAATTTCAATATTGTGGAAACACAATCAGAATAGCGCAGGACCTGGCAGCTTCTACACTGAGGGATCGAAGGGCATGGAATATGATATTTCTGCAGATCAAAGGACCTGGGATTAAAACCAAGAATTACCTACCCAGCAAAACTGAGTATCATGTTTCAGGGGAAAATTTGGTTATTCAGTGGAATAGAGGACTTTCAAGCATTCTTGAGGAAAAAACCAGAGTTGAATAGAAAATTTGACATTCAGATACAAGAAGCAAGAGGTGCTTGAGAAGGTAAACAGGGAAAAGAAATCACTATGAACCTATCTAAGTTGAACTATTTACATTCCTACAGGGAAAAACAATAACTGTAACTGATGAAACTTTACTCAGTATGAAAATAGTTGAAGAAGGGTATATGGGCATATGAATACATATGTGAATGTGTGTATATATGCTTTCAGGTATACATAGAAGGCACAGGTCTAATTTAATAGGAAGGGATGATACTTAAAAGGTGAGGTTAAGAGGTGAGAGAGTAATGTGGTGAGGGGCAGTGGGGAGAGACAATGGGGTGAACTGTCTCATGTAGAGGAGGCAGGGAAAGGTGGTTGCAGGGGAGGGGAAGAACAGGAAGGCAAAAAGGCAAAACCTTATTCTCATTGAATTTGGACCAGGGAGAGAATGACATGCATACTAAATAGGGTGTCCCACCCTACAGGATCTTGGGGGGGAGGGGGATGGGGGAAGGTGGTAGAGGGGAGGGCAGGCCAGGGGGGAGGGATGTTGGAAGCACCCACTTTTGAAAAGGGACAGGATCAAGATGGGGAGTGGACCAGGTGGAATGTGGGATGGGAGGGAGGGAAATATAGTTAGTCTTTTACAATATATCCACTATGGTAATGTTTTACATAGCTACACATGTACAGCATATACTGAGTTGCTTATATTCCTTTTAAAATCAATTTAAAAAAATATATAAATACTATGATTAATACTATTTTACATATAATTGGGAGATAATATGTGCAGGCAATAGGGTGCGGGGATTCACCTCCCCCTACTGGAAGTCGAAGGGGGTATGGGAGAAGAGATGGGAGAGAGCAGATTGGATGAGGGTATATCCTGTATGACTGTTATTCTGGGGTGGTGGGTAGGGGGGAAATGGGGAAAAAATTGTAACTCAAAATCTGATGGAAATGAATGATGTAAAACAGAAGTTAATAAAGCATTTGGGAAAAAAAAAAACAAACCATAACCCTACAATATACTGTTTACAAGAAACACATCTGAAATGGAGGGATATAAACAGGGTAAAGGTAAAAGGCTGGAGTAAAATATATGCCTCAGCTAAAGTAAAAAAAAAAGCAGGAGTAGCAGTGCTTATCTCATATAAAGCAAAAGCAAAAATTGATCTAATTAAAAGAGATAAGGAAGGAAACTATATCCTGCTAAAAGGCACCATGGAGAGTGAAGCAATATCATTACTTAACATATGTGCATCAAGTGGTATAGAATCCAAATTCCTAGAGGAGAAGTTAAGGGAATTAGAGGAAGAAATAGATAGCGAAACTATACTAATGGGGGACCTTAATCTTCCCCTCTCTGAACTTGATAAACCCAACCTCAAAATAAACAAGAAAGAAATTAAGGGGGTGAATAGAATTTTAGAGAGGGTAGGTATGCTAGATCTCTGGAGAAAACTGAAAAGGGATGAAAAAGGAATATACCTTCTTCTCAATTGGTACATGGCACATACACAAAAATCTTCCATGTAGTAGGACATAAAACCTCACAATTCACTGCAGAAAGGCAAGAAATATTGCATCATTCTCCCATCATGATGCAATAAAAATCATATGCAATAAAGGGCCATGGAAAGAGACAAAAAACTAATTGGAAACTAAACAATTTAATCCTAAAGAATGAGTGGGTCAAACAAGAAATTATAGAATCAATCAGTAACTTCATTCAAGAAAATGACAATAATGAGACAACATACCAAAATTTGTGGAATGCAGCAAAGGCAGTTCTTAGGGGAAGTTTTATATCACTGTGTGCATACATGAATAAATTAGAGAAAAGGGAGGTCTATGAATTGGGCATGCCATTGAAAAAGCTAGAAAAAGAACAAATTGAAAATCCACAATTAAATACTAAATTAGAAATAGTAAAAACCAAAGGAAATATTAATAAATTGAAATTAAGAAAATTATTGAATTAATAAAACGAAGAGCTGGTTTTATGAAAAAACCAATACAATTGATAGACCCTTAGTCAATATGATAAACACCTAACCAGAGACTTTCATTGACCTCATTATCTCCTCCTGAAGACCCTCCCTAAACTCCTCCTCTGGACCACCCCTAGATTCCTCCCACAACCGTCTGTATATAAGACCCCATCCTATCTTCATGTTAGTGAGAGCACCATAGAATAACCTAGCACAGACTTACTCTAGGTCTAATACAAGCGAACTTTTAGTAAACTTTACTTTTCTTTGGCTGAGAAGATTTGAGTCACATTCATTAGGCAGGACCCGGCGTGTTAGTATTTTGGGGTCTCCAGAGCAACCCTAACCCTCTTAGTGTGTAACCTCTTCATTTGGGTTTATCAAATAGTAGATTACGATAGTCATTGACTACTGTGTCTCTCGTACCTAACCTATTCCATTTATCAGCCATTCTATTTCTTAGCCAGTCAGTACCAAGCAGTTTTGATGGTTGCTTCTTTATAATACAATTTAAATACATTGGCTCCCCTGGAAGTTGGTTCTTATTTTTTTTTTTCAATGCTTAGGGTTTTTTTTTTCAAATTTTTATTTTTTTATTCTAAACTTAAGAAATAAAACAAGCATTTCCGTAGCATAGTATAATAGAAAAAAGGATGATTGCACATGACCTGCTAATCTTTTATGTACAACTTGCTATTCCTTTTAAATTATAATAAAGTTATCATGTAACTTTCTTTCCTTTTTTTCTCCCCCCTCCACTTTAGGGACAGCTACCATTAGACATAAATATATATGTATATACACATAAACATGTAAAACCGTTCTATACATACTTCTATTTATACATACATTCTATACATACTTCTAGTTTTGAGGACCAAACAAGAATGCAGGTAAACTCAAACCTAGAACCTTGCTCAATCTACATTGATATGGAAACCAGTTCTAAAATGGAGTGACATGTTAAGAGAAAGAGAACAAAAAAGATAGGGCCCCTCTCTTTTTTCTTTCATACTCTTCACATATTCTGTTTGGACCAAACTGGAAGACTAGCTCACTCTAGTCTTGTCCTATATCTCTCTTCCTTCTTCATCCATTTAAGATGGCACCACTCTCATGCTCTTCAACCAACCAATTGATATACTTCTCTTGTTTTCAAAGCTCAACTGGAGTGCCACCTCCTCCCTGAAAACTTTGCTCACTTCCCAGCTGGCAGGGACTTCTTTCTCCTTGTATTTTTTTTTTTTTAAAGCAATTGGGGTTAAGTAACTTGCTCAAGGTTACACGGCTAGTCATTTGATTTATGCGTGGGTGCTCATTTTCTGAGGCCGGATCTGATCTCGGGTCATCCAAACTCCGAGGCCGGCGCTCTTACTCACTGCGCCACCTAGCCGCCCCTTTAGGGCAATTGGGGTTAAGTAACTTGCCCAAGGTTACACGGCTAGGTTTTTGTTTGTGCGGATTAAGTGTCGGAGGCCGGCTCCGAACTCAGGTCCTTCTGATTCCAGGGCCGTCGCTCTATTCACTGCGCCACCTAGCCGCCCCCTCTCCTTGTATTTCTTACAGCACTTTTTTCTAGACCCCTCTCTTTTCTGTGTCACATGTGACTTTATATTAGTTTTCTGAGTATAAATGAATGAATAAAAAGGCATTTATTAAGCAGTGACTATTTGCAAAACACTGAGGATACAAATAAAAAAAGTTCAGACAGTTCCCAGACTCAAGATTCTAAGAGGGGAGACAACATATAAACAAGGTTTCAGCTGCAAGGCTGAGAGAAAAGTCAAATGATCCACAAACAGATGCTAATACACCCTTTTTAATGTCATTTCCATTGATAAAACCTTATCTATTCCTGATGTGGAGCCATTGACAAATCAGAGGACTAGGCCAAGGTGGTGAGAACTTTCTTTTCATGGCCTGACCTTAACTTAGAAGGGCCAAGGTCATCTACTGCATCCTGGGCTACACCAGCTGTCTTACCATTGGACTTCAGTGACTCTGGAGGAGAGAGTGAGGCTAATGAATTTGCACAGCTCTGTCTCACTTAAATCCAATTCATGTACATAAGTCAAGACAACACCCTCATGATATCATTGGTCTTCTTCTAGAATGAAAGATCAACAACAACCAACAGTAACTGTGGTCAATGAGGAGGCAGCAGCTATAGCACCTGCAGAGAAAACTGACAGGTCGCATGTCTACGGATCATGATGGCTGTGGGGGGCTGGCCTGATTTTAAGGTTAGTAGTCTTGAAGGCACTACTATTTGCTGAATTCATGAGCTTACTGGCCCATCAGTGGCAATGATTAGAGTTGTTGTTGGAAGGGATGGTGGGCTTCTTGCTCCCCTGGATGATGACTGTTGGGGTAAATCTAGAAACAGAACCAGTGGTCTATGGGCACATCAGTTTTTAGGACCCTTATGCTCTAGGTCCTAAACTGCTTCCACCAAGTTCCAAGGGTAAGTGGTGGTCAAGCCACTGGCAGTGGTTTGATCATCCTAGCACATGCCACTTACTAGCTCTCTCAAAATGCCTTGCTGTTTCAGGATGCTCCTGCAGCCCCCAAAAGATTGCAAGCTCCTTAAGAAAAATGGAATGGGTTGTTTTTCATATCAGCATAGTGCCTTGCATATAAAGTATAGTTAATCAAGTTTGCTGAATTGAGCAAAATGAATTCCATAAATAATCCTTGGTCCTAATAACAAAAGCTGATATTTATATAGCCTATTAAGGTTTTCAAAATGCTTCACACATACTATTTGATCCCCACAACAACACTTTGATATAATTAGAGCAAGTAAATATTAGTATCCAATTTTACAAATTAGGAAACCAAGTTTCAGAGAGGTTATGAAACTGATCACATCACTACTCAAATGGCAAACTTAGGTCCTTCTGTCTCCAAATCCAATACTCTTTCCATTTTGCAATGGAAATGCAAACTCTTCCTTATCTGAGTCTTTTTTTTATCACTGCCAACATCTCAACTCATCATTCATTCTGTTTCTAAAGACACCAGGTTGGCATTAGGTTTTAAGCATTATGGATCACATAGTATGCTTTCTTTTGCAGATCCCAGGTACAAGGAGACAATGTTCCAGCTTATTTAAACAAAAAATGGTAATAGAATATGCCCAAGTAAAACCAGGGGGATAAACAAATTAATTTAACCTATCTGGCACCTAGTTTGTATAAGGCACTGTGCTAGGCTATGAGAATAACATGATGAAAATGAAGCTGTCTCTCTCCAGAAGTAGCTTACATTCTACTGGGAGGCCATGAAATGGACACAGATAATATAATAGGAGATGAAATGGTAAGAAGTAAAAGGAACAAGGGAGAGATCAGGCAAGAAATATTTGAGGTTGGTGAAAACACAAACGACTGCTTCTGCCCCATGTGGTTATTGTTCTTTCCTTCCTTATATTTAATGGGGCTTCTGAAGCACGGGAGAGTGGAAGGGAGAATTAGCATGGAAATGTGAATACCTGTTTCATAACTTGCCTCTGATACTTAATGCCTGTGTGGCTATGGGTAATAGCCTCCACCTCCCTTCACCTCCCTTCACCTCCCTTCACCTCCCTCCATCTCAATTTTCTGGTAGAAATGTTCAACTACAAGAGAATGAAATCAAAGAGCTCTGCTTAAAATTATAGGAAATTTTTCTCCACTGGTCTAGCCTACTAAACTTTTAAATACTTAATAAAGTATGTGGTGATATGTATGGACAATATTATGATTTGATTTGACTTTTTGAAGATGGTAGTTATTTCATAAGAAAACAACTACCTGTTTTTTTGGAGATCATGTGGACCCAGGAAAATAAGACTTTGGAAACAACCTGGCTATAGCATCAATTACCCAGAGAATCTTTTTTCTGTTTTAAGAAGGTTCCATGGGGGCGGCTAGGTGGCGCAGTGAGTAGAGCATCAGCCCTGGAGTCAGAAGGACCTGAGTTCGGATCTGGCCTCAGACACTTAATGCACACATAAACAAAAACCTAGCCCTGTGACCTTGGGCAAGTTACTTAACCCCAATTGCCCTCCAAAAAGCAAAAAAAAAAAAAAAAAAAAAAAAGAAGGTTCCATGAATGTGCCAGCAACCATAGAATTTTTTAGGTTTATGATGAATTTCAAAGATGCAACATTAAAATGTAGAAAACTTCTATAGATTATTTTAACTGGTTGCAAGTTGTATAAAATACTAGGCTGATGTAAAGGTTAAAGATCAACAGTCTTTAATCAATGGAACAAATTGATTGAATTTTGGGTAGCTTGGTGATACAGTAGATAGAATCCTAAGCCTGGAGTCTGGGAAACCTAAGTTTAAATTTGAACTCAGCAAAGAATCGGAAATTGAGGGGATGTCCATCAATTGGGGAATGGCTGAACAAGTTGTGGTATCTGAATGTAATGGAATACTATTGTGCTAGAAGAAATGATGAGCAGGCAGACTACAGAAAAACCTGGAAAGACCTGAATGAACTGATGAACAGAACATTGTACACAGTAAGAGCCACATTGTGCAGTGACTGACTTTGATAGACTTAGCCCTTCTCAGCAATGCAAAATCTAAGACAACTCCAAAAGACTCATGATGGAAAATGCTCTCCACATCCAGAGAAAGAACTTTGGGGTCTGAATGTGGATGGAAGCATAGTATTTGCTCTCCTTTTCTTTTGTTGTTTTGTTTCTTCTTTCTCGTGGTTCCTCCCATTAGTTCTAATTCTTCTTTACATCATGACTAATGTGAAAATGTGTTTAATATGAATATATAAGCAGAGCCTATATCAGATTGCATGCCGTCTTAGGGAGGGATGAGGAGAAGGAGGGGTGTTATGGGAATGGAAATTTAAGATCTTCCCTGCCCCTAAGCCCCTAAGCCCTTTGATAGACTTAAGTGACTCTGAGAACCTTCCTTGATTTGAAAATATACTCTGCCCCCTAATAAGCTGAATGTGGTCACGTGGAGTCTGTGGTAGGAGGCTTGTTTTTCAGTAACACCTTGTTACTCTGTGATTGGGCAGTGGGTCAAGAGGGTTGTGACATTCTCTGAGCCAGGAGAAGGTTATAAATACCCTGATGTGAGGTTTTGTTTTGGGGCTCACTTTTAGAAGTGTTATGTGATTTGACCAGACAAGACTCTGGGCAGCTGTCAAGCTTCCCAGCTTAGAAAACCCAGATGTTGGTGCTTCCCTCTCTGGTAACTGTGACTATGTATGGATTTAAATGGTCTGTCTGCTGATCTGTTTCTCTGTCTTCTTGTAACTTCTGCTTGTAACTTGTTTGTATTTTCTGAAGGTCAGGGTGCTGACCTTTTTCCCCTGAACTAGGTAAATGACATATGTTTGGTTAAAGCAAAATTGTTAGACCATTTTGAGTTGCTTTCCTTTAGAAAAGCAGATCTAGGAACCTGTGTTGGCAGCCACCCTGGGGATGCTGGGATGCTTGCTGCTACAAGGGGGGAGAATTTAAAACTCAAAATATTATGGAAGTGAATATTGAAAACTAAAAAGAAATAAATTATTTTGAAAAAAGGAAAGCAAATAAATTTGGCCTCAGAAACCTATAAGTTGGATAACCCTGGGCAAGTCACTTAATTGCTATTTGCCTCAGTTTCCTCATCTGTAAAATGGAGATAATAATAGCATTTATCTCCGAGGATTGTTGTGAGAATCAAATGACATAATTATTGTAAAGTGCTTAACATGTGCCTGTTACATAGTAGGTGCTATATAATATTACCTATTATTATTAATTGTGCAATTACTTCAACACCAAATGTAAAGGACATGCCTCTGTCATTCGTACTCTGGCCCAAGATATCTTTGTGGGGATCAGACTACAATAGGTAACAATAGATTATAAATGGAGGGGGTTAGATAAGATAGTCTCTAAAAATCTGTTTCAGCCCTGTATTTATTATGTTACTTTGTTATTCAGTATATTTATTTTATGATCCTATGAACAAGAATTTTCCTATCCTTCTTCCTTTTACTTTAGAGCCTAGTATCCCCATCCTCTAAGCTGAAGGGACAGTCCCCAGCTGGGCAAAGGTTTTACATCGCCTTGGAGGTGCAGCCATTTCCCTTTGAACTTGCCTCTACCATAGGGAAAGAAAGAATTGTACATTTAACAAAAATGATGTGCACTCAGCAGGGAACTTCCTGGCTGGACCATCTTGCCAACTCACTGGAAAAACTGTGGTGCCAAGAACAGTATTCTTCACATATCTTCAGAAGACAAATTTGGTATGGAAATTAAGGGGGGGGGGAAGCCCTGGCGGTTTCTATGAATTAGGACGCTAAATGCTTTTGAGAATCAGCAGTAGCTTCAGCAATTACAAATCTAAAGATTAACATCATTTCAAAGTTCAAAAAAGAGTTTTCTCCTGACACTTAAGTTCTTCCTTGCCTAAAAAAAAATTGTACAACATGAAAGTTTTATATGGCAATTGCCCATTTTTCAGGTTGTTCAGGACATTTGGATTTTTAATGTGCCTAATAAAGATCAAACAGGTATATTATTGAAAAGAAGGCTGAAAAAATCAATCAATGAAAAATACTGCACATTTAGACTAATAGCTGTTTCTGTCACTTTTACTTAATGTCTATAATTACCAGGATTCCAAGTAACCATTAAAAAAGAAAAATAAGAAGAGTGCACAACTTTAGCCCACTGAAAAGATGGGGTAAGAATCTTATGTACAGTCATTTAAATCCTACATGGAATATTTCTAGCTACTCTGGGACTATGATGTCTAGAACAACATCAAAATGTTAATTCAGCTGTTGACACGGGATTTTGTAACTCAATTGCTTGAAGAGATGTTGGTGGCAAGGCAAGGTAACATAACAAGAATTTATTCAGTATTTACTATGTGCCAAGGACTGTGTCAAATTCTAGGAATACAAATATAAGCAAAAAGGAAGACCTTCCTGTCCTCTAGGAACTTATATTCTAGTTGGGGAAAACAGCACATAAAATGAAGGTGAAAATGGAGACAGGGGAAGGAAAAGTACTTGTGCTGAGCATGGTGTTGAAATCTGAAAAGTCAGAAGCAAACCAAGGAAGGGAATGAAGTTTGGCCAGCCTGGGCAACTCCTCAAAATGGAGAACCCACAAAGAACTCACAACAGGGGACTGGCAGGGCAGAAGGATATTCTAGGGTGAAAAAACAGAAGTAGATGGATATTCTGGATGGAAAGGCTGGAGCTGCTGAGGGATCCAGGGTGAAACAGCAGCTGAGAAATAATGGCAAAGTATGGAAATACTGAAGCCAAGCCAGGAGAACAAAGATGGGCTGGCATAGGTCCCTCCTAAAATGGAGGCCCTAGAAGAAACTCACTAGTGGGAGAAGGTTCAGAGACAGCTGATGTAGTAGACCTGAATGAATCTCTGAGAGGCACTGCCACCATGGCAGAAGACCAAGCACTATAACTAAGTACTCCTTGTACTGTTTTCTGATATGATCCATCTGATCAAGGACAAAAGAATCAAGATTTTCCTTAGTTTATTTAAAAAAATCATTTGTGTTTACATATTTTGCTTCTATATCACATCTTCATTCCAAATTCATTTTTTCCTCCTCCCCTATACAGAAAGCCATGCCTTTATAGCAAAAAATAAATGGACTAGGAAGAAAAAAAAGCAATTAGCAAAACTCACTGATATAGCAACAGAGTGTGATGGTATATACACCTCCATCATCTCCTACTTTTGCAAAGACAGGAGGGGAGTTTGTTTTCTTTTCTCTTTTTTATTGCCAAGCTTAGTCATTACAATTATATAGTGTTCAGTTTCGATTTTGTAGAACCAGGATTTTCCTAAGAACAAAACTACACTGGATATTATCTTTCATCATGAGGCCAGTTTTACTGATAAGCATATTAGAGGGTAGACTCCCACTCCCACCCCTAATCTCAGAAGGGAACCTTTCCAGAAGTGGAGCAAAGATTTCTCCTCATCCAAACTCATTCCCTGTTCTTTGTAACTACTTCAGAACTGGCAATCAAAAATCCTCTACTTGACACACTTAAGCATAAAATTTAGGATACTTTAAACTTGACTCATTTTGATCTTTACAACAACCTATAATGTTAAGGGAATTTGAAGATCTCCCTTGCCCCTTAATAGGTCCATGTGACCTGCTTTGAGCTCTAACCCAACCTATAGTTTGAGTCACATGGAGCCCATGGTAGGAGGAGCTTGCCAAATGGGTGGAGCAGGAAAGGTGGAGCAAAAAAAAGAGAGTGAGGCAGAGCTGAGGAGAGGGAGGCAGAGCTAAGGCTCAGCAGCTAGTGTGAATGAGAGGGAGGAATTTTGCCTAGGGGAGCTTGTTTGTGGAGATGCCTAAGGGAGGGAAGGCTTGGGGATGGTGGTGCTCCCTGGATTGATGATGTGTATAAACTTCTTTGTTACCATGGTGGAGTTTGCTTTCTAGTATATGAATAAATATCTTGGTTTCATCTTTGAGGAAGAGAGTTTGTTATATTTTGTGGTTCAACCCTGGAAATTCATTAGCAAATAGCAGCTTCTGTGGGTATTGCTTTGGTGAGATACAACCCTATAAGGTAAAGTGCTAAAGGTTTTATTATCCTCATTGTATAGATGAATAAACCAAGGCTCCAAGAGACTATGTGACCCAGAGTCATCCAGAGGCACTCAGAGGCAGAATTTGTGCCCCTGTTTTCTTAACTTCAGGTTTAGAATACTTTCCTCTATACTACCTTGATTTGGTAAACATTTCCAAAAAGCTCCACTGATCTTTGAATGACCGTTGATCTGCTCAGGGTAGAGTTTGGCATCTAGGGAGCAAGAGTATGTTGTTAAATGTTCAACAACCAGCATTTGGGGTTTGACAGGGGTGGGGGGAGGACACAGGAACAGTTTAATCTGCATTATTCATATTTTCTTTATAACTTTCTTAAATCTAGGCAATCAGTAGAACAATAGATTGAACCCTGATATGTTGTGTTTGCTGATTTCTGAGGTGGAATTGCTCACATTGAAGATTTTACAATGGCCTCTTCAAGCAGTTGAACTCTAACATACCATGTGACAGGGAAATACTAAGTCAGATGGCAGGAGAGAGAAGATAGACCACTTTCTTATGTTTCTTTTCTTCCTTTTTTGGGGGGGAGGAGTAGGGGGAAAGGCAAAGCAATTGGGGTTAAGTGACTTGCCCAAGGTCACATAAGTAGTAAAATGTCAAGTGTCTGAGGCCAGATTTGAATGCAGGTCCTCCATACTCCAGGGTCAGTGCTTTAGTCACTGCAACCTAGCTGCCCCATTACATTTCTTATGTTGGATAATTTTAACACCTTAAGTCCCAGTCATGCCTACTGTATTGGTTCAAATATAGACCACACCTTTAAAATACGGTTTTTTTTTAAGTGTGTGTGTGTGTGTGTGTGTGTGTGTGTGTGTGTGTGTGTGTGTGTGTCTCTCTCCTAGACTCTTCTGGTAGGTTTAGGGACTTAGGGAGTTTTTTGTAAAATAGGCCAAGGATGCTAAAAGTGATGAGTCTTTACTGAGTACATTTCTTATTGGTATAAGGGAAGTCTTAAGACTTTTGGGAGTCAGCAGGGGTAATCAAGAACGATACAGCTAGAGATAAAAACCAGGAAAGTTGCAGAAACCTCAGGTGAAATGATCTTCAGACTTTAGCAAGAAGCGGAGGGAGTCGACAGCAGTCCTAACAGAGGCTGCCCCTCCAGACTTGACACCTCCAGGCTTATAAAACTCTCACTGACAGGTAGAACATCTGAATCCTTCCTCCTCTCCACATCAGGGTAGATCAATATGTGTGTGGAGGGCAGGGGGAGGAAAACAGATTACAGGGGAAGAAATGAGTATTTACATAGCACCTGTGTGGGCCAGGCACTGGACTGAGCATTTTTAAAATGTTTTATCTCATTTGACCCTCACAATAACCCTGTGAGGTAGGTGCTGTTATTTTCCCCATTTTACACTGAGGAAACTGAGGCAAACAGAGGTTAAGTGACTTGCCCAGGGTCACTCAGCTAGTAAGTATCTGATGCCAGATTTGTACTTAGGTATGCCTCTGACTCTAGGCCTACTACTCTATCCACTATGTCAACAGCTGTCTCAAATCAATGACTTGGGGGAGTCCAGTAGATTTATAGGAGAGGAGGGCTTGTTTTCCTGTTGCTGATGTCCCAGGCAAAGATGCTAGGGATCAGCTGGGAAAGCTATGCTAATTATAAGCTTTTGGGTTTGGAAGTTTCCATCCTCCAGTGCTCCACTTATTGATAATTGGAGAAAAGGGACAGGACAGGAGGAAGAGGAGAGGGCTATTTAGATCAGGGGAAATTTGCCTCACGAGAGGCTAGGCCCACCACAACCAGAAAAGTTTTTTGGATTACCAAAATAAATATATATAATATCCATTAAAAGACATTAAAGGACTCACTCAGCTTTTTATAAGCCAGACGGAGGAGGTTTGATCTATATTCAGCCCCAAATTATATCACACAACACAGTGACAAACCACAATTTCAGAGAACTAATGATGAAGTCTGCTACCCACCTCTTAACAGGGAGGTGACGGAATATGGATTCAGAATAAAACTTTTATTTTTTTGGTATGAGTAATCAGGGTATTTGTCACTCTTAACTATGCATATTTGTTACAAGAATTTTTTTCTTTTTTCTTTTCCAAAGTGGCATTATTGAGAGAGAGGTAGGATTGTTCATTTTAAAAAAAAAAATTTAATTTTAAAATGGTCTCACAATTGAACAACAAACATGAATTCCAAAGCCAAATACAAATTCTTTTAATATTTTTTAATCATAGGATCACATGCTTAGAGTTGGAAGGGACCTTAAGGGCCCTCAAATACAAATTACAGATTAGGAGACTGAGAGTAAAAGATGTTAAATGGGTTGTGTGGGGTCATGAAACTAATAAGCAACTGATACATTCCACTGATAATCCCATTTGTTGCAGATAATCCAGAATAGACTGATTCTCAGAAATATTTGAGTCAACAGAATTTGTCTGCAGGCTCCCCTTTTGTGTTCTTCCTTTTTTCCTTACCTCTCCCTTTTTCCTAAGAAAACTTACTCCCAAATCCTTCCTTCCTACCAAGATATTAAAGAATGATAGCATTTCAATTAATATTGATCCTTAAATCTAAATAAATGAAGCTCTGAATTGGTCTCTGGGGCTGTCAGCTAAGCCCATAGGGCCATTATGGGGGATGAGGAACCCCTGAGATTGTGTCATGTAGACCACTGGGGCTAAGACTGTCCCTGATCACCTACATCCATTCAATCAATGTCCTGACTGACTTTCAGAGGTATACCATAATTCCCAACATGCATCCATAAATCAGAATCCCTGGCCACATATTTGCAAACTCCTATTTTATCACCTTTAATATAAAATAAAGTATGGAGTAGAGATAAATCACAAAATTTATCCAGCTATGACCCAGCATTATCCAGAATTCAAATATCATTTTACATAAATAAAGTGCTCTTCCACAGCAATCAACAATGCACAAATATTATGAATCTCCTAAGCTTAGTGTGAGCTCTGTCATTGCCTCTAAGACTTTGATAGTTCAGGCATTATTCAAGATCAGACTGGACAAAATTTGAGGTTCCTATAAAAATGTGCCACTAGAGGGAGAAAAAGTTGTATATTTGTTTTTGAATGCATATTCCAGAATGATGTTTTTATTTCTTCAATTGCTGAAAGTAGGAGCTCTGAGTGTGATTGCATTGTCATTTCATCCTAATGCTGATGACCCAGATTACACTGCAAATCTAAAGTAAGCATATAAATCACAAGCCTTACTCTTATTAAAACCACATTGTTTGGACAAAGATGGGGAATTCATGAGAATCCTAATGCAATTTTTAATCATTGAGGTGCCAACGCTACCTTAAAAATAAGACTTAAAAAAGATCTTGTTTGGGCAAGGGGGGCAAAGGACTTTGAAAGGAGTGACCCTATATTATGGCCTGCAGAGGGGACAAAGGGTTCTGGTAAGGTTCTCTGAGGTAGACTTCAATTGTGAGCCCAATCAAGGCACAGTTGAAGAATGTCTTAGTCATCTAGAACCAATAAAGATTAAATTGTGAAATTCAGATTGATAAAATGAATGAAATAATTTTTAAAGCATTTATGAAGCACTTACTATGTTCAGTTCTGGTAATAAAAATACAAAAGTGAGACAGTCCCTAATCTTTCAAAGAGCTTGCATTCTAATGGAAGAGAGAATATTCCTGGGGCATGTGGGTTAGAGAAGGGAGTTTTGGCTTAGGCCAATAGTGTGTGTCATGTAACCTTTAGTAGTCTGGAAAAGTCTGTAAATTTCCTAATCTGGATCTGTTCTCAGAATGATATTTTGAAATACATAAAATAAAACATATACAGTTACAAAGGAGGTCAACTATATTGAAATACAGTTTTCAAAATATTAAAAAAATGAATTGACAGACCCATTTGGGGGTCCATGAACCCCAGATTAAGAAGCTCCTGGTCTAAGCAGTTATAGGGGTTGTGAGTGGAGCCAGAGGGCAATTGATTTTCATAATATCTAGTAGCAGTGGTCATATTGATTTGGTTACTGTTCCCAGAGCAATAAATAGAAAGTGAGAAAGGGGAGCTTGATAGGGAAGATGGCAAGATGCCCAGGGAAGTCATAGTGGATGACTAGATGAGATGTGAAGAATTGTCAGTCAGTTGGTAGAGATAAAGGAACAAAATGCCAGTAAAAATGCCCATATTCCAGAGATGGAGTGTCTTGTGAGAGGAACAACAAGGATCTAAGTCAGTAAACTGGCTGAGTATGGGATTTTGGGGTTAGAGGGAAATGTAAGATGCAAGAAGACTGATAAATTAGGCAAGGGCTAGGCTATGACTTTGAACACCAAGCAGAAAGTTTTCTGTTTGACCTTAGGGATAACAGAGAATCACTGGAGATCATTGACTGAGGAGATAACATGGTCAGTCCTGAGCTGTAGGAAGATTAATTCAACAGCTGAGTGGAGAATGGACTAGAGCAGGAAGAGATTTCACCAAATTATCTGGGACTGGCTAGATATAGTGGGAAATACACTGTAATAATGTCTCCTAAAACAAGACTGTATTTCCCAACCTACTGAATTTCAAGTCCAAGTGTACTCAAAATATGTCCTCTTGATTATGATCCACACATTGCTTTGAAGAGATTAAAAGCCAGATCTGGCATTCCTGGGCTGTTCAGGCCTGGCCACCTGCTACAAAGGAGGCCCTGCTGAAATTTGTAAAGCCTCCAGGAAAAGTTGCCAACCTGCCTTTGAGGCTATAGACATGGCCTGGCCCCAGTTCTGAACTGGGGCCATTTCTTTGTCAGAGCAGAGGAAGGATGGTATAACCCCTCAGAAAAGTTGAAAGGAAGCATGAAAGCGCCCGCTGCCAGATGCTCCCACTGCCAGATACGCCCTCCACATGCATGCCATTTGTGCACTGCACAGTGCTCTCACATTGTCATGACCTATCACATTGACCATAGTTTTGATGGGAAAGACCTTTTCATGGTCAAATTTTTAAGCCAAGCGTCCAGCATGAATTGCATAAACCAAGACCAAGATGTACTGGCAAGATGCACCAAAATGCAGTTTCAAGGAAGGGAATTCTAGCGCAACTTGCCCAGTACCATGTTCTGAGCACTTGCTGGGCATCCAGAGATTACACTATTTGATCAATAGCAATAGGATTCACCCAATACTTTCCATCAACCGTAATGACCAGTATGAGGTTGTTACAGAGATTGCAGCCTATAAAGTAGAAGGTAAAACTCTAAGTATCTGGGACTCCACTGTCCATTTATGGACCCGACTTCTGAATTTTTACCTAGCTGCAAGTACGCATGGAATTCAGAACAATCATCTCCCATCCTGTAGTCTTATAGGAGGGGTAAGGTGACAAGATCAAAGTAGCCAAAAAGTAGATGAGGACTATTCTCTTATGTCAAATGAGGTATTTGTAAACTGCTTAGAACTGTGCCTGGCACACTGTTGTTGTTTTTGTTATTGTTGTTGTTAGGTCATGACCCTGTGGACCATGGCATACCAAGACTGTATGTGGGGTTTTCTTGGCAAAGATACTGGAGGGGTTCACCATTTCCTTCTCTACTAGATTAATGCAAACAGAGATTAAGCACCAGGGTCACACAGCTATTAAGTGTCTGAGGCTGGGTTTGAACTAGGGTCTTCTCCAGGTCCATTACTCTACCAACTGAGTCACCTAACTGCCTCTTATGTCCCTGGCTCATAGTAGGCACTTAATAAATACTTTTTCTCTGCCCCTAAGCCTTTCCTTCTGAGCTGGTCTTCATTTAGGTGACTTGTCCCTGCTCTCAAGACTAATGAGTCAATATGTAAACAACCATGTACAAATAAGATAAATACTGGATAAATTGGAGGTGATGTAAGAGGGAAAGTTCTAACATTCAGGGGGAATAGGAAAGACTTCTTCCAGCAAGTGAAGCTTTAGCTGAGACATAGAGGAAGCCAGGGAATCCAGGAGGAGAGAATTCTAAGGATGTGGGACAACTTGTAAAAATGAACAAAATCTGTAGATGGGAGGTCTTGAGCAAGGAACATCCAGGAGACCAGTGTCACCAGTGCATGGCAGGAAATATAAGAAGACTAGAGAAGTAGGAAGGAACCAGGTTATAAATATCTTTAAAAGTTAAATAGAGGGGGCTGCTAGGTGGCACAGTGAGTAGAGTTCGGGCCCTGGAGTCAGAAGGACCTGAGTTCGGATCCGACCTCAGACACTTAACACACACAAACAAAAACCTAGTCATGTGACCTTGGGCAAGTTACTTAACCCCAATTGCCCTCCAAAAAGAAAAAAAAAGTTAAATAGAGGATTTTACTTTTAATTCTGGGGGCAATCGGGAGCCACTGGGAGTTTATTGAATAGGGGATGACACACATGGTCAAACTTAGGCATCAAGAAGGCCTAAGTAAGTGACTTACCCAAAGTCACTTGGGTCTTATAAAGTTTAGAACTGGGATAACTTGAATCCAAGTTCAGATTTATCCCTCACTGGTCTATACTGCCTGGAGTCAAATAGTCAGGGAAATAAGCAGCAGGGCAAGGAGTGGAAGGGTGGCATCTCATTTTAATATCCGCTGTAGGCTACCAATTTCTCCTGCTCTCCCATTTGACAACATTGTTGCAGTAACTCACTGAATATTATTAAATCTTTCCAGTTCCTGCTTCCATGCCAGCTTGTCATCCCATATTATCTCTTTATTACTTAACCATAACAAACGGTCTTCCCATTACCTGAACGGCATAGCAACAGCCTCGTGAACAAGAGAGACAAAACTGGCTGATAGGAGAAATATATTGGAGGAAGCAAGAGCTCTCCAACAAAGAGTTATTAAAACATCTCCCTGGCATGGTCGAGAAAAAAAAAAACCCAACAAATTGTTCCATTTCTGGATGTTTGGAAAGAAGTAATGAATGTGATACAGACAATCTCATTTTTTCTCTCCCCAGCTGGGTAGAAATTAGATGTCAAACACGGACAGTTATTCTTCATTTATGTTCCTACATGTTTATCTCCAGTCAGCATTCTTGACTGAAATTGGAGGACTGGGAAAGGTGGATCCTTTCTTTCTTTCTATCTTTTTTTTTAGGAAATGAAAGTTAATGGTCAAGTGTAAGTGATAGACAAACATTCCTCATGGTAAAAAACAAGGCCCAGAACTCCAGGGGCATAGTTACCTCTCTCTGTGCACAAACATTTCTCCAATTAACATTAACAACAACAAAAATCGGTAGCTTCCAGGGGAGGTGTGTTTAGAACAGACCGATATAGTCAATACATAAGAGATTTGTACCTTCTCTAGCTGTGTATGGAAAACATAACCCAGTAGGTGAGCCCCGCCAGTACAGACAAAATGAAAATCTCAAAGTGAGAAACAAAAAGGGACCTACTCTTTGTACCTGTCTTCCATAAGCTTAGGCCCCACCTATTTTATTTGCATCACTGTTAATGAGAACTGTTGGAGTCTATCTGGGCAGAAGTGTACAAAGAGGCTTATTAATATGCTATTGACATTTTCACCACTAGACTCTCAATTTAAAAGATTGCCACTCAATAGTTATGTCAAATACATTAGTTGTTTATGTTGCATAAAGTATAAGTGCTATAATGGGTAGATGGTCAGGGGCTGTTGTTCATTCTTCATTTTCAAAAGAAGACCAATGACATCACAAGGTGATGTCTTGAGTTACTTGTGAATTGGATTTAAATAAGGCAGAGTTGCAGTCATTAGCCTCACTCTCTCTTCTGGAGTCATTGAAATCCAGTGGCAAGACAAAAATCAAGACAATTGGTGATGGTCCAAGATGTGATGGATGACCTTGGTATCTTCAATGTTTGATCAAGCTCTAAGCGCTCCACTCCACAGCACCTGCTTCAACCACCATCATGGCAATTGGAACAGATTGTTCTCATCTGCCTGTGGGGGGAGGAGAGGATTTTCATATACCTGGGGTAGGCACCCCCCTAACCCACCAATGAGTTTAAGGCCCATCATTTACCCTCAACCTTGGTTTTTGTTTTGTTTTGTTTTGTTTTTTGGAGAGGGGAAGGTAGGGCAATTGGGCAATAAGTGACTTGCCCAAGGTCACATAGCTAGTTTTGTGTGTGTGTGTGTTTGTGTGTGTGTGTGTGTGTGTGTGTGTGTTAAGTGTCTGAGGTCGGGTTTGAATTCAGGTCCTCCTGATTCCAGGGCTGGTTCTTTATTCATTGTGCCCCTAGCCATCCCTACCCTCAACCTTATTTATCCTGTCTGCCAAGATGTTTTGTTTTTTGTTTTTTTTATTTTTTACCAAGGTATGGCCACTGTGAAAGCTATAGCTTCTTGGAGCCACAGGTTGGATGAAATAGTCAGGAAGACTTGTGTTACTGGCTGCATGATCCTGGAAAGTCATTTAATCTTGCTGTATTTCAGGTAATTCTCAAAGTTTAAGTTTCAGAACAGTTGTGAATCTAATTCAATAGTAAAAATTTCCTTCCTTGGAGTTTCCAACACCAAGGGAATCATTAGTCCAAATCAAGGAATGGAAAAGAATGGGTTCAAGTCATTCTCCTCACCCAATCTCCTACTGTCATCCTCCTTGACTTTAATATTCATGTTGAGTCACAGAATTTCCAAGCTGAAAGAGAGCTCAGCAATCATCTAGCCCAACCCATGTCCCTCAAAACCACACAATTTCTCTACCACCTTAAGTCTAAACCTACCCTGTGTCAGGCATGATAATTTCTTAAACCTCATAGCTTCAAAAAAAAAATAATAATACAACACCATCCTTCTCATTGAACAAATAAAGAATTGGGCATTCTTCTGATGAAGAAAACTAAAGCAATATTACCTCCCTTCTTTACAAGTGATTGACTGTGATCTCTAGGAGCAATTTTTTATAATAATGTTATCGTGATAAAGATAGAATGTTAGTGTTATGATCATTAAAACATTATAATTTGTAGTATTAAGATCAAATTCAAATTTAAAAAATTAATTTGTGTACATTCTGAATTTTAAAAATTGTTAACATGGTCCATGATCTCCTTTATGTTTTTACATCTCTTCCACAACTGGTCACACTAAACTTGCTCTTCATTCTATCATAAGATCATAGGATTTTAGAGCTGAAAGGGAACTTAGCTACCATCTATTCCTAATTTCCTCAGGGGACTAAATACCTAAACAGGTAATGGGTTTCTTCTCAATAGAGATTCTCTGGAAAAGGCTAGGGGGGCCAGCAAAGGCCTGATGGGAATGATGACTGCCAGAGGTAAGAGTGAGATTCCTATTCAAGTATATAGGTTCACCTAAATGGCCTTCAGTTTGAAGATAATTGATTTCAGAGGTGAAGACTTGCTCTATCTCAGTCCCAGGCCCAGCACCTGTCATACAGTAAGAGCTCAATAAATGCTTGCTGATTAACTATCTAAGAAGAGGTAACAGAAGTTGCTTAGTTCAGTGCCTCTGGGAAAAGGAATGGCCATTTTTATAGTATCTACCATGTGCCAAATACTGTGCAAAGCACTTTACAAATATTATCTCATTTGACCCTCACAATAACCCTGTGAGGTAGGTGCTATTATTATCTACACTTTAGAGTTGAGAAAACTGAGGCAGACAGAGGTTAAGTGACTTACCCAGGGTCAAAAAGCTAGTAAGTGTCTGAGACCAGATCCATCTTCCTTACTGTAGGCCCAGAACTCTATGTACTGGGCCACCACCTGCTCTTCTCATATCTGCCCTGCTCCATGGTTAGTGCATGGGGAAGAATTGGAAGAAATACAAAAACATCTAAGATGTATAATTTACAAGGTATTCCCACACAAAACATTAAATAACAAGATGACTCAATTAGCAATACAAAACAGCAATATATGATTTAGTTACAAGTAAGTGATATAAACAGTAGGTGTCCACATTAGGGAGAGAAGGATATGTAGAGGAGATAGAACTTTAATAGAGTCTTAAAGGATGAGTTTGATTTCTCCACTGAACTAAAGGGAAAATATATTTTTTCAAGTCTTCTGCAAAAAATAAAGAGGCATCAGTGTGCATTCAGGGCCCAGGTGTAGGGATGTCAGTGGACCAGAGTCTGAGAAGAGCTAGCGATGCAGGGCCGAAGAGACCCTGAGAATCAAAGTTGGTTAGAGGCAGGGCCAGCTGTAGATGTTTGTTGTCCTTTCCTTTTGATACCATTTCCCCAGAGCATCATCTATGGTTAAAGTAAGCATATTTTCTAGAGCAGATCATTACATAGGGGAGTTACAGGAGATAAGATTGGAGAAAAAGTGAATTCTAGAATAAAGATTTTGACCTTTATCCTGTCTGTAGGTAATAGGTCACCAGTAAAGATTTTAAAGGAGAGGACTGACATGACCAATATGTTTCTTGGTTTTTTGTTTTGTTTTTAATTTAGAAAGCTTAATATGGCAGCTTGGGGAAGAAGAGGAAATACTGGAGCACATCCAGAGGAGGGTGGCCAGGAAGGCAAAAGACTTGGAAACCATTCTACATGAGATCAGGTGGAAGAATTAGGGATGTTTAGCCTAGTACAGTAGAAAGTATGGTGCTTCTGGAACCAGAGGACCTAGGATTGAATTTTGCTCTGCCACTATCTGTGAAAGTCATTAAACCTCTCACCTCACTTTCCTCATTTGTGAAATGAGGGTATTGGATTAGGTGGCTTCTAAGTGCCCTTCCAGCTCTAATTCTGGGAATTATAATTCTATGAATTGCCTTCCAATATTTAAAAGGCTGTCTTTAAAAAAAGCTAAATACCTATTTTTGACATTAGAAGGCAATGGATAGAAATTACAGAGAGATAAGGTTCAGCTTGAGAGAAGGAAAATTTCTTTGCAATTATAGCTGCCAAAAGCATAATGTACCTGCCTTGGGATGTGGTAAGTTCCCCATTCCTAAAGGGCTTCAAATGGATTTCTTTTTAGTTAGCATGTATACATAGTGCTGAAAGGTTTGCTAAACACTTTACATGGGTTATCTCACTTGATCCTCCCAACATCACTGAGAGGTAGATTGTATTATTTTCCCCTTTTTACAGATGTGGAAACTGAGGCTGAGAGGTGAAGTACCTTGCCCAGGATCACCTAGCTAATAAGACAGGATTAGAGCTCAGATCAGATCTTCCTGACTCTTCAGGTTCAGCATGGTATCCATTCTATTCCTCCTCCTTCTCCTGCTACTACTACTACTACTACTACTACTACTACTACTACTACTACTACGACCACTTCTTACTTATAATAATAATAGTAGTGGCTAACATTAGTATAGCACTTTAAGTTTTACAAAGTTCATTACAGGCATTACCTATTTGATCATCATGAAAAACCTATGAGATAGATATTTTTATTATCATCCCCATTGTATGCCTAAGGAAACTATAGCTAAAGGTAGACTGTGTGCCCAGGGTCACACTTTTAACAAGCACCTGAGGCCAGAATCAAACTCAACTCTTCCTAACTCCAAGTCCAGTTGCCTCATCTATAAATAAGCTGGAAGGGAATTCAGAAAACATCTAATCCAAACCCCTAATTTTACAGAAAAGAAAACTGAGGCCTACCTAGCCAGAGTGCCCAAGGTCACATTATGGACTTGGAGAAGCTGTTAATGATCCTGCTTAAATACAGGTTAGACTAGATGACCTTTGAGGGTCATTTCAGCTATAATTGTATGATTAAATTCAGTGAAGCTGTGAAGGTGTTTTTTGTTTTGTTTCATTCTCTTTTTTTACTACCAGGGAGGGCCTGACAGAAAGCTGAACCTACTGGGCATGCCTAAAATGGCTCCAGTCAATCCTGGTAGATCAATACAGACTGTCAGATTGATGTAGATTGAGGACATAATGTAATACATTTCCTCAGACTCTGAGTGAGTGAGCATCCTTTCTAAGCACTGGAGTCATCACACTCTACTATACTATTAAACCCTATTTGATGCCTAAGGACTTCTGTTCCCCTTGTCTAAGTCACTCCCTGGTAGTAAGCCAAGCAAAAATACAATTTACATTTTAAAGCCTCCACTCTACATAATTGTAGCAAAGAAGAGGTAGTCTTTTAAAGGTAAAACTAATGAACTTTCCTAACTGATGATTTTACTAACAGAGAGAATGCTTTAAGCTATAGGGATGAGAAAGCCTAACTGTTCATCACTGTTGTTGTTTGTCCCTCATACTCAAAGAGGACCAATGGCATCATGATGTTAGGATCAAAGTACAGTGTGTTCAACTCTGGCTGATCAGTCCAATACAAGCTCAGAGGGCTCATGCTGAGCACAAATAGTATGTTTAAACATTTGAGATGAAGATGTCTCTAGATTTGTGCACATTTCCAGTTTTATAACTGTGTAGTGTTCATATTAGACTGGCCAATGAGTAATTGCTACAAAATAATGGTTTAAGGCTTATCCCTCTCTCTGAGCAGTTTAGGAGAAGGGCTTCTTTTAAAACCAGTGGAGCTATCTGAATGGAAGGATATATACCAGAGATCACAAAGTAGAAGGGCACTAATTAACTCTTTGTGACCCCATTTGGGGTTTTCTTGGTAAAGATACTGGAGTGGCTTGCCATTTCCCTCTCCAACTTATTTTATAGGTGAGGAAACTGAGACAAACAGGGTTAAGTGATTTGCCCAGGGTAACATGCCTATTAAGTATCTGAGGCCATATTTGAACTCACAAAGATGAGTCTTCCTGACTCCAAGCCTGGCATTCTATCGACTGCACTGACTAACTGCCCCAGCTTTAATATTAGACCAAGCATATTGATCCTGCCAGCCTAATGACCTCTGAATTAAATGACTCAGCTCCTTATTTATATAAAATAGAAAACCCTTTAACCATTTCAGCATGTGTCTGCATTTCCTAGTAGGTATTTCTGATTGTTTGTTTTTCTCCCACAAAGCTGGATAATGAACAAACTGATGAAAATCTATTTCTCTCTGGCAAGATGTACAATCATGTAGATAAACCTGCTTGATCCTCTGTGGCCCCTATGAATGGTTTATTGGATTTTCCCATTATTTTCACTAATGCTGTTGAGTATTTTTCCCCCCTTCTTACCCTGAAGCATTACCCAGTCAGTTCTCTCATGATTTCTGATAGGGCAGATACTTAATAGATGCTATAATGCTCAGGTCTTTGACTTCACCTATTCCTTGGTGATTTATCTATTCCACTTGGTCCTCAAGCCACTGTTTCTCAGTGAAACTGCATGCAAACCCTAGCAGAAAACAACCTGGAAAGTTCCCAGAGAGAGTAAAAGGATCTCTTATTTGATTCACTTCTCTTCATATAGACAATATTTAAAATCATGGCCTTTAGAAGGCCAAGCTGATCTTGTCTTAACCTCTCCATAAGTGATATGCATGCATGTGTGATTTAAGTTTATATGGTAGACTTTCCAAGCTTTAATCACCAAATCTCCCCACTCTTCCACAGTGCCTGAAATTCCACCATTAAGATCCCTTTATTCTTGAAATCTTTTTAATCTTAAAAGTTCCCTAATAAAAATTTGACATCTCTGAGTAGAATAATAACAACTCTTTATCAGGCAATATGTTGGCTTATCAATTGAAAGCTCTAGAGACTAAAATCCTTGCAAATGGGCTGTAGCACAACCTGGAAAATGGAAAAATTCATGGAGTTAATTCTCCTTCATGGCAAGAAATGGGGGATTACTAAAGCAAATGATTATAGACATTATCAAATTAGGTTGTTGTAACTAATATCTTTTTTATTGTTTTCTTTCTCACAAGAGAGCATTAAGTCTGGAGGGGATGGAAATTAGTGATGTAAATCAATTAATTGATGAGCATTTATTATATGTCTACTATGTTCCAAGCACTATGCAAAGTAATGGAGATACAAAACCAAAAATTAAACAGTCCATAGCCTTAAAGAACTTGCCTTCTATTAGGGAAAATAAAATGTATGAGTACCTGTATTAATTGTACAGACAAAGCAAATGCAAGGTAATGGTGGGCAGAGGAAAGATAGACTAGGGGCAATCAGGAGGGGTCTCCTCTAAAGTCTGGCTCTAGAACTGAAGGAGTGCATTACAGACATGGAGGGCAACCTATGCAAAGGTAAGAGAAGAAAGATAGAGTGTTTTGTTCTTTCAGCAGAAAGGCTAGTTTGGCTGGGCCAGAGAATGCATAAAGGGATGTAATGTGTAATAATCCTGGAAGGATGTTCGGAGCAAGGTTGTGAAGGGAGTGGAGTCCATATTTGATCCTAGAATCAACAGGGAGACACCAAAGCTAGTTGAAGGGGTGTAGCATGATTGAAACTGAGTAGGCTTATCACTTTGGTAGCTGTGTAAAGATGGAAGTGGAAAGGTCAGTGGCTTGAGGTAGTAAGACCCATTAGTATGATAACTAGTCTAAGGAGCAGCTAGGTGGCTCAGGAGGACCTGAGTTCAAATCTGTCTTCAGACACTTCCTAACTGTGTAACCCTGGACAAGCCACTTAACCCTGTTTACCTCAGTTTCCTCACCTGCAAAATTAGCTGGAGAAGGAAATGGCAAACTATTCCAGTATCTTCACAAGGAAAACCCCAAATTGGGTCTTGAAGCGTTATATGAAACTGAAAAATAACTGAACAACAAATACTAGTCCAAAGGAGAGGTGATAAGGGTCTGAACAAGGATGGTGGTGGCATGAGGGGAGAAAGGCGATGAATACAATAGATGCTGTGAAAGAACAATTAAACAGGACTTGGCTACTGAATGTGGGGTGGCGGAGAGAGCCACTTACTAGAGTATCTTAATAAATCCACAGTCTCTAATTAAAATTCCAAGAAGAAAACAGTATTGAGGGGGCAGGACCAAGATAGTGGAATATAATCAGCATTTTTGCTGAACTTTCCTTGCACACTCTTTCTAAAACAACTTTTAAAATGCACCAAAATTAATTCTGAGCAGGAAAGCCAACAAAAATTATAGTAAGTCTTTTTTTTACAGCCCAGGGCAGCTTAGGAAAGCAGGTCTACAGACACTGGGACTGGTGTTGACCAAGAGTATAGCATGGTAGAAGTGTCAGTGGCTGTGGGCTATGGGATGGCAGCAGAAGTCAGAGATGATAAGAGGACTGAGCATTTAGAGATCCCAAGGAACCCCTATACTAGCACAGAGTGAAAGATCAGTTGCCGTTTGGTATCTCTGTTAACCATTTCTCAGTTCTGGGTTGTAGTTCCAGGGTGGTATATTGCCCATTCTAGGGCAGACAGTTCCTATTGAGAGGTAGTAGGGGCCCTACCTGTAGGAGGAGAGTAAGGAGACTTCTACCTAAATTATATCATGATGGAAGCATCAGAAATTTACAGGCCCCCAAATTGAGCTATGAAAGCAGCAGAAGGACATAAAAGACAGAAATTTAGACTAGACATCTACCCCACCTCCACTCCCCAGAGGTGAGCAGAGCCCAACTCTAACATAAAGTCTAAAATCAAGAAATATACAGAAAAAATGAGCAAGTCACAAAAAAGGAACCTGACCACAAAAAGTGACTATGGTAACATGAAAGCTCAAGAATAAACTCAGAAGATGACAATGACTTGAAAACATCTACAAGCAAAGCTTCAGAAGAAAATGGAGATTGGATACAGGTTTAATAAGAATTTCTAGAAGAGCTTTAAAAATTGATTTAAAAAATAAGGCAAAAAATGTTAATAATCAAAGAAGAGTGGTAGAGGAAAAATTGAGGAAAGAAATGAGGATTAACAGCTTGGCAAAAGAGACATTAAAAAATAATGAAGAGAGTCAGAGCCACCATCCACTGCCATCTGTCGTGCAGACCCTGCCGGAGCTGCTGCTGCTATGGACAATCAGGAGGACCTGGTGTACCAGGCAAAACTGGCTGAGCAGGCTGAGTGATAAGATGAAATGGTGGAATCAATGAAGGAAGTAGCAGGAATGGACATGGAGTTGATAGCTGAAGAAAGAAACCTACTGTCAGGTGCATATAAGAATATGATTGGAGCCAGAAGAGCATCCTGGCAGATAAATCAGCAGCATTGAACAAAAAGAAAACAAGGGAGGAGAAGACAAACTAAAAATGATTCAGGAATCTTGTCAAATGGTTAAGACTGAACTAAAATTAAGCTGTTGTGACATTCTGGATGTACTGGACAAACACCCCATTTCAGCAGCAAACACTGGCGAGTCCAAGGTTTTTTTATAAAATGAAAGAGGACTACCACAGGTATCTGGCTGAATTTGCCACAGGAAATGACAGGAAGGAGGCTGCAGAATTGAATAGCCTGGCGGCTTATAAAGCTGCCAGTTGTATGGCGATGAAAGAATTTCTGCCAATGCACCCCATCCACTTAGGTCTTGCTCTCAACTTTTCTGTATTCTATGAAATTCTTAATTCCCCTGACCATGCCTTCGGGTTGGCAAAAGCAGCTTTTGATGATGCAATCGCAGAACTGGACATGCTGAGTGAAGAGGACTTGACACTTATCACGCAATTGTTATGTGATAACCTCACACTATGGACTTCAGATATGCAGGGTGATGGTGAAGAACAGAATAAAGAACAGCTGCAGGATGTAGAAGATGAAAACCAGTGAGAGACATCAAAGCCAACAAGAGAATCCATCTCTGACCACCCCACTCCTCCCCATCCCTCCCCATGAAAATTCCCCATTGTCACTGAGAACCACCAAATCCGACTTTTATATTTGGTCTCAGAATTTAGGTTCCTGCCCTGTTTTTTTTTTTTTTAACAGTTTTCAAAGTTCTTAAAGGCAAGAGTGGATTTCTGTGGATTTTACTGGTCCCAGCTTTTAGGTTCTCTAAGACACTAACAGGACTGCATAGAGGCTTTTTCAGCATTACTGTATTGTCTCTGTGCCAGATGTGGCAAAAATAACCATTACAAATGGATATTACATTGGAATGCCATCAGACTTCTAGGTGAAGTGAAAGTCTAGGAGAGAGGTTTATCGCACTGTAGGGTGCATGTGGTGGCATTTTTCCTTTTTATAATTGTTTGCTGAATTTTAGACCAATGTTTAAAATTAATTGGGTATTTAGCTTGAAGTTACAGGTTGTGTTGGAACATTTATTGTAGTGGTTTTGCTGTAAAAAGTGTTTCCAAACTGTGCTGAAATGGTGCTGGTAACAGCCCAATAATCAGTGGCTGCTCATTCTTTTTAATTTTTTTTTTTTTTTTTTTTAAGCAATTGGGGTTAAGTAACTTGCTCAAGGTTACACGGCTAGGTTTTTTGTTTGTGTGGATTAAGTGTCAGAGGCCGGCTCCGAACTAAGGTCCTTCTGACTTCAGGGCCTGCGCTCTACTCACTGCGCCACCTAGCCGCCCCAGTGGCTGCTCATTCTTGCAGATTTTGACCTTCCCTCACAGCAGGTTAGCATTGAAGGTGGTATTGAAAAGCCTGCATGCGTGTTCAATTCTTTGGTTTTTCTCTTTCCCTCTTCCCCTTCTCCCCCTTTACTCCCTGCTCTCCTTTGCTCACTCAACCTCTTTCATTCAGTATGTGTAACTTGAGGCTAATTTGTACTACTGGATGTCTGACTGGAGCCACAGATACAGAATCTGTATTGTTCTTACTGAAACACAGCATGGAATTAACATTAAACTTAAATAAAACAAACCTAAATTTAAAATGCCCAAAAAATACTGAAGAAAACTCTTTAAAAATTAGAACAACCAAGTGGAAGCTAATTACCACAAGAAACATCAAGAAACAATAAAACAAAGCTAGAAGATTGAAAAAATGTATAAGAAAACATGAGATGTTTCATAGAAAAAACAACTGATCTGGAAAATAAATCTAGGAAAGATAATTTAATAACTATTTGATTACCTGAAAGTCATGATAGAAAAAATAAGAAAACAATGATAGATTCCATTTGCTGTTGCAGTCCCAAAATTTTTCATTGTATTTGTTTTTTATATTTTCCCAACTTAAATTCATAAGTTGAATATTTAGAGGGTAGCTACAACTCCAGATTTTAGGATGGATAGCCTGTGGTCAGGCCCTTATATAACTTTAGCTTACAAGCCCTAATAGGTATGCATCCCCTTAATAGTGAACGAGTAAACACAATAAACCCATCACAAAGATATTTACTAAAATGTCATTAATAATAACAGTAGCTATAACACATTTCCCTCTCCCACTTTCCCCCATAAGCCTGGGGCACAATCTCCCATAAATACATATAAGTAGGAAAAGTAGGCATAAAGTAAACTGGTAATAAAATACACACTGAAAAAAAGCACATGTGGACAAGACAACTCACAATTCCAGCACTACAGATCTTTATCTTCATTTAGAGTAGTCACAAAGCTTCCCCTTGGGTTCAAGGTTTTTAATGAGTAGATCACTTAGCTAAACTTTTGGGGTTCATTCTTCTCCATAGAGTTTTTCTCATTTTGACAACCTTTTAGTTAAGCATTTCATATGTAGGAATTTAAATATGTATGTAAAATATATTAATATTTATATAGGAAATAAATGTCTGATTTACATTGTCCATCGAATACCTTTCTACTCCCCTGCCATTGCTAAAGGTATCAAGTTGGAACTTCCAGTTCTGTCCTCTCTTCTCTACTTTTTCTTAAGTACCATACCAGTTCTTTCCTCAATTCATCTTAAAAGACTCTAATTATTTAAACTATACTCCAAATTTCCTATCTTTGAAGTTCGCCAGGGGTGGGGAACCTGTGGCCTCAAGGCCACATGTGGCCTTCTAGATCCTAGGTGTGACCTTTTGACTGAGTCCAAGTTTTACAGAATAAATTCTTTCATTAAGGGGGTTTGTTCTGTGAAGTTGGATTCAGTCAAAGGGTTGCATTGGAGGACTTTTTGAATAGTGAACTTACTGAATTTAAACCTAATCTGTGTGGTATTAGAGGATTCAGATGTGAGCAATACAAACAAATAAATAAGAGGCCTAACTGAACATTTGGGGAAAGGAGAATACAATTTAGGTCTTTAAGGGCTATTGTAACAAATAAGAGCGAACTCTTCTGTCTTCCCATTAAGGACAGGACTAGCAGAAACAAGCTTCATCTGGAGCAGGAGAGATCTAAGTTAAACAGTATCATTTCCTTACCATACATAGAGAAGAGGAAGCTAGTCTCAAAGGAAGACTCTAGGCTTAAGTCCTATCTCTAACTTGTACTGACTCTGTGACCCTGGGCAAGTCACCTAACTTCTCAGTGCCCTAAATGACTCTCTAAGACTATAAACTACAGAGAAAGTACCAACATGGTAGAAGATTGAAAGAGGGGAAGTTTCCTCATCTGAAGACTCTCTATGCCAAAGAAGTCACAGGTCTAGACCATATCTTTACTATATAATACTAAATTTCAATGCCAAATTAAACATTATATATTATATAATATGTTAATATTATACATTAAATTTTATTTTACCTTGCTGAGCTTTGGTTTCCCCAATTCTAAAATGGAGGTGACAATGCTTGCCCTACCTCTCTCAAGGACCATTGTAAAAAGGAATTGCTTTGTAAACCTTGGAGCTTTATATAAATGTGAGTTATTATGGGAGTTGCTTTTCTGCTCTGCTCCCTTCTCACAGAAGGCTTGTCTTTAGTTGTTTCTAAGTTAAATCTGAAGGTGGGAAGTTCCTGAGGAAGACAAGACAAGGTTATCGGTAAAGCGGGTTTATTGAAAATATTGGAGAAGTGATGAAATTTTAAACAACTGAAGTGCTGTGGCAGCCTCCAAGCAGAGCCAGAATCAACAACAGCTGTGACCTCTGCCAGTTCTGCGGTGGGAAATACTTGGAGGGAGGGCCGAAGTTCACGTCGCAGATGAAATGCAGTGTTTTTAGCTGTCAGCCAGAGGAAGCAAATGCAAATCATCAAATAAAAATCCCAATCTCAGTTAGATTGGGGTATTTTGGACAAGAAGAAAGAGCAGTTGACCCCGAAGTACACTGTAGACCTTAAACCAGAGGGTGGAAAGATCAGGAGAGGATTCAGTGGCCACCATCAGAATCACACTCACTGATGGGGAAGATGACTATATGTATCCCTGCACCTGGGGGAGAGTTTGCTCTGATCTTTATAGATTCCCACAAGCAGTCAAGATAAGAAAATCATTCTGATACTGCTGCTACTGGTGCTGCTGCTACTGCTGGTTAGCACTGTTCCTAATAGTACATGCCCTATGCCATGGTCGTTTTGGTCAACTCCCACTCTGGGTTCTGGTTGGGGATAGCCTTTATCTCCTGTGCTCCATGAAAGGAACAATCCTATCCAAATATTTATCAAACACCTCTTATAAGCCAAGCACCTTGGTAGGCACAATTGATACAAAGGCAAAAGCTTCCTGCCCTCAATGAGCTTGCATGCTACTGGGAGGTGGGGGAAACTAACTCCATGTAAATAAAGAAGTAAAAACATTATAATTTGATGTAGGTGAGAACATTAAGACCAAGGAGACTCAGAAAGTTTTCCCATAAGAGATGAGACCTGAGCTGAACCTTGAATGAATTTGGGGATTTTTAAGAGATAGAGGCAAAAAAACAAACAAACAAACAAAAAACCCCTGTATTCCAGCTATGGGGACAATCCATTATAAAGGTGGGCAATGAGATGCTGAGTTCAAGGAAAAGACAACCTGGACTTGGAATCAGGGAGACTGGGGTGTGAATCCTGCTTCAGATACTTACTGGCCATGTGAGCTTGGACAAACTCGAATTTCTCTGGGCCTCAGTTTCCTAATTTATAAAGTAAGGGTGTTGGAATGAATGACCTTCTAGCTCTAAATCTGTGATTTTATAATCCTGTGGAAAGCAAGTAGGCCAATTCCGCTAGAGCACAGAGTATGTAAACACTGAGTGTGAACTAAGCCTTAAAAGATAAAAGGAGGATCCAATAGTGAAGAGCTATAAGTGTAAGTCTGCAGAGTTTGTATTTTATCCCTGGAGCAATAGGGAATCAATAAAGGCTTTTGAGTAAGGGAATGGCATGGTGAGACCTATACACTGGAAAGATTATTTTTGGAAGCTGAATGGAGAATGGATTGGAGAGAGAAGAGACAAAGTCAGGAGCTATGTTGGGGGCTATTGTAATAGTCTATGAGAGAGGTAAAGAGGTTCTGAATAATCAATAAAACAAGCATTTATTGAATGTTTACTCTGTACTAGCACAGTGCTAGGCATGAGGATACAAAGACAACAATTTAACCAAGTCCTGCCATCAAGGGCTTCACAATCAAAGTTTTCTAAAACATTTTTTGCACATTCCCATCTCCTTTTGTATGTACCATTTCCCTCACCTGAAATATCTTTCCTCTGCTTTCTACCTATAGAAATCATACTCAGCCTTCCATAGCCAGATAAAATCCCCCCACCTTTTCTGCTCCAAGGACCCAGCAGATTTATCAACTGATTGGTTTTAATCTACTTTGGAATCTATCTGACCTATTCAGAACTTTCCTAAGATCCAGGGCAGATGTGGGGAACCTGTGTCCTCAAGGCCACATGTGGCCCTCTAGGTCCTCAAGTGCAGCCCTTTGATGGAATCCAAATGTTACAGAACAAATACTTTTATTAAGGGGATTTGTTCTATTAAGTGTGGATTCCATCAAAGGGCTGCACTTGAGGACCTAGAGGGCCATATGTGGCCTTAAGGACACAGGTTCCCTACTTCTGATATAGGTGTTCCCACCCCACTCCAGCTGGAATTCACTCCTGCCTGTACTCCTTCCTATAACACATTGCCCATTTAGTAACATAATTATATTCAGTCTTATGGCAATTTCTGCTGTCTGATAGTACATCTTATATTATCATTATTGTTATTGTTGTTATGTCCTCTCTCCTTAATTAGATTGCAATCTCCTTGAAGTCAGGAGCTATATTTTCCTATATGTGCTACAGCACCTAGCAAAGGATATTATGCAAAGTTTTGTTGTTGTTATTTAGTCATTTTAGTCATGTTCAAATCTTTGTGACCCCATTCATGGATTTCTTGGCAAAGATACTAGAGTGTTTTGCCATTTCCTTCTCCAGCTCATTTTACAGATGAGGAAACTGAGGCAAACAGGGTTAAATGACTTGCCCAGGGTCATACAGCTTGTAAGTATCTGAGGTCAAATTTGAACTCATGAAGATGAGTCTTACTAGTTTCAAGCCCAGTGCAATATCCACTGTGCGACCTAGCTGCCCATATACAAAGTAGTCAGTCAATAAATATTTGATTGATGAAGAACCTTGCCCTGACTCTAGCCCTGGCAGGAGTCAAGGGCTTCCCTTACTTTTCCAAGCTACACAACAATGTCTGAAGAATTCTCATGTACTTTGCTGCTGGAGGAATGTAGTAGAATGAGTATAATCAGAATCAGTGAGAAGATGACTTGTCAATTGTCAGACCCATTCTTAGTAGGTCATGTGATTGGTGACATTTTCCCACTTAGACTTATACTAATCTATAATACATAGCTCCATTTCTGAACAATAGTACACACTGGTAGAATTGGCCAAGTCTAGGGCTTTAGCACATTTTCCAGGAAAATGATTTCCATTTTTATAGGTCTCTAGGGTTTACAGAACACTTTCTTCAAAACATCCATATGAGAAGTATAAGCGCTGCTATCCCTATTTTATAGACACGGATTTATTCATTTGTCCCGTGTTATAGAGGTTAGTAAAGACGTGTGTTTAAAGTTAACTGGACTATATTGCCTTGTCCTAATTAATAGAACACTCTAATCACGGAACACTTGAAGACACTCAGTGTCTGGAACCAGTGTCACTTTTGGAAGGGACACCAATCTTATCTTACAAGGAAGTTCATAGGACCTAGAAAGGACCCCAGGGCATGGCATACTCATTCTACAGGCCCAGAGAGTTTAAGTGACTTGCGACAAATCACACCAGGTCAGTAACTAGAAGTGTTCCTGATAAACCAGAACTTCTTCCTTCCCATCTTCCTTTGACAGCTACAAATTCTGGCTGCCATTTACCTGTCCCTAGCACTCGGATGCCCCCTAGTGGGCACTGTCCCTTCCTCACTCCAATTAGGTAAAACGAAGATGAAGGTGAAGATTAGGAAAAATGGAAGCTACATCCCTACCATATCTTGGATCAGATCGATTGCCCCTCAGCTCCTGGATGTGAGAAGCTAGGCAGTAGGTTATCCTTTTGCCTTTTAAGGCTACATTTGATTGATCTGGATTTTTCCCTAGGAGAAGGAGCCTTCACAGTGTGACTTGTTCCAGCCATCAGCCCACTGTGCTCTGCCCTTCCAGATATGCACACTGAAAATTTAATGATAATAGGCTGTCACAGAGAGGCTCAAGCCCCCTTCTAGAGGGAAGGTCTGTCTCCCCCCCTTAGTGCTCACAGCTTAGCCTAGCTAACAAGAGCTGAGCTATGGAAACAGCAGCAATGATGACTTTGGGGTATGATGGATTCCAGCTATTGCCAGCAAAATAGAGTATGAGTGATAAGGGGACCAGCCCACTGTATGATAGAACCACCCCTCTGAGGAGCTCCAAGACATTATAAACGCCATGAATTCAGAATGCTCAGAAAGCTTTTGGATCCCAGAATAAAGCATTTCCCCTCTCAGGTGAAAGATACCAGATATACACACAAAAAAAGACTATACAAGTCTGTCCTGTCTACATTTTAAAAAATAAATCTAGTTCTGGCAGAGAACAATTTTAAACCAAGACCTTGTATACAAAGAACCAGCCAGGCAGCTTCTCTTGCCAAGGTATAAACCAGCTGTCAGATAAGGTTAAATTATTAACCTCATCAATAGATTTTTAAGCTCCTCAAGGTTCAGTACAGTGTCTTATTTAAGTCTTCTCTCTCTTCCAGTTTCTAACCAGTCCTTGTACACTCTAAGCACTTAATAAATGTTTATTATCATTGTTGCTGCTGAATTAAATGTAATCCCTGACACCCATATTGCTGAAGCCATTCCTCAGTAGTGATTCCTGCTCCCTATTCATCTCTTAAGAGAGTAATAAGTTAATAGTTGAGACAACTCATTGCTGGAGTCAAGGAAGCTGTTTCCCTATCCCTTTAATGAAGATTCATTCTTGATTTAATTTGCTGCAGATTAGTTTGGAAGTCTGGTTCACACTTAGAAAGGGCCTGACCATAACAGAATATATTTTCCCAGAAAGTAGAAGCCCTATTGGTAATGGTGAACAGTATTTAGAAAGATAGAATCTTTTTTTTTAGCCAGTTTTGTGATTTGGTTGATATAAGGAACTCCCAGAAGATACTGCTAATTTTAGCAACTATTTTGCAATTTTTGAATGAATAAAAAAGCATTAATTAAGTGCTTATTACGTGCCAGGTACAATGTTGATTCTTGGAGAGTTTCCTGAGGTCCTAAGAGATAAAATGACTTGTGTAAAATCACACAGTCGATAGGCACCAGAGGGAGAATGGAAAGCCAAAGATCCTAGGGGGCTGGCTATCTAGCCACCACTCCACACTCCCTCTCAGGATACTTCTAATTCTTTATAAAGTTTATGTGAATTGCATTCAATGACTTCCATAGTGTTTTATCACATTTTTCTCTGTGTATATTTGCATTTGAGAGTATGAACTAGGCTCCCAAACTAATCTGCTGTACATTGAACAAAGAATGAATCCACATTGTAGAGACTTTCCTTGGCTCTCCAAACAGCTGTCTGAAGAAAACTTGTTAACCTCTGAAGGGATGAGATTTTGGGGGGTATTGAGGGGTTATAAGCTATAAGAAGGGATAGGATTAATATTCAGTCAATGACAATGAGGATGATGGATAACGGAGAGAAGAGAAAACAACTCGACTAAATGTTGCTGTTCTTTTCTCTGGGAAGAAAAATAACCTTGCAATGGAAAGAACAGAATAGTCTTTAAAGAGTTAAAACCTAAAATAAATAGGAAGATTATTGAAGAGCACTTACTGCTTTGGATAAGCTCAGTTCACCAGGCCCAGATAAAGAATATCTTAGCAGGGCAGCTAGGTGGCACAGTAAATGGAGCACCAACCCTGGACTCAGGAAGACCTGAGTTCAAATTCGACCTCAGACACTTGACACAATTACTAGCCATGTGACTTTGGGCAAGTCACTTAACCCCAATTGCCCTCCAAAAAGCAAAAAAAAAGAATATCTTAGGGTACTAAAAGAACCCTCACGTGATTGCCACTGACCAATAGACGATTGTAAAGGACAAGTGTCCCATTTTCAAAATAAAACAAGAGAGAAGACTCTTCAGATTACAGATCAATGGGCTTGAATGTGAGGCCTAGCAAAATATTAGAATATGTCATTAAAGTTATAATTGGTGAATATATAGAAAAGGAAACAATGATCACAAAGAAGACAGGTCATGCTAGTTTGTGCTCACTTCAATTTTTGATAGTGTTATGATTGATATATCAGTGGTATGCTATATAGTCTACTTAGATTTTAGCAAAGCATTTGACAAAATCTGACCTTCTTGTGGCCAAGCTAAAGAGGGTTAAGATAAATAATAGAGTTAGATGGATTTGAAACTAGTTAAGTCATTGTTAAAGATAGGGAAACTGAGTCCCAAAGAAGTTAATTAACTTGCCTAAGGTCACATAGGTAATAGCAGAAAAAGGATCGCAACACAAGTCCTCCCACTCCAAATCCAGCACTCTTTCTACTTCCCATGTTAATGTGTCCTAAATGAAGGATGCCATTAGACTTAGCCTTGGCCAGACTACATCAGGAATATTCTTTTGAGTTCTATGTGACACATTTAAGAAGAACATTGATTAAACTAGAGAATATCTCAAGGTGGGTCTGAGTTCAGGCCACATGAAAATTGCTAGAAGGAATTTTGGAATTTAAATCTTGAAAAGAGAGGATTTACCGGGGACATGAGAACTCTCGTCAAGTATCTGAAAAGCTTTTTCATGTGGAAGCCTGATTAGACACATTCTTCTTAGCCCTCAAGGGTGGAACTAGAGCAATCAGTGGAGTTAAAGAGAGGCATTTCTCTCCTTTGTTTCAGTTCTGCTCAAGGAACAGCTCCTTAATAATTAGAATTGTCCAAACATAGTATGTACTACCTTGGGAGGTTGTGATTTTGCACTCTCTGTATGTCTTTGAGCAAAAAGTCTGGATGACCAATCATTAAAGATGTAGAAAGAATTCTTGTTTATGTTTGGTTTGGACTAGGTACCTTGGAGTTCAATTAGTGCAACAGTTCTATAGTGTCCATCCTAAATTAAACATATTTTTAACCTATTTAAACATATTTTTAAACATCTTCAAAATTGAAGTTGTTTTAACCCTCACATGAAAATAGCAACACTTATACCCATCAGAAATTCAAAAGATAATTTGGTCACTTCCTATATCTCTCATCATTTTTACTTCTGCAGTTAGCACTTTCTTATTAATGAGAATTATATCCAGAATGGGAGCTCCACTCATTGCTTCATCCATCTTTTAAAAGATGAAATTATGATCAAGGCAAACCAAGACATTGCAAGCTACTCATTTTGGGGTAGAAGTAAAACTTCAAATAATTGAAATCTCTTATCAGCACAGTATTATGCCTCCTTACCATGTTTACACTGAGTGAATATCTTTTATTTAGCTATATTTTCTTATTGTCAGTTTCTCTTTCCCCACACCAATACCTCTGAATGAATGAAAAAAAACAAAAAAACAAACACCTCAGTTAAGGGTTTACTATGTTAAGGGTTAAGGGTTACTATGTTAAGGTAAGGGTTAACTTACCAGTGCTAAACATTGATCTAAGCACAGAGGATACACATCTAAAAGCTAAGACTGTCCCTCTTCTCAAAGATTACGTTCTAATTGAAAGAAGCTATATATCTAGTAGAGTATGGTGGACAGGGTGGGGCCTTTTGGTCCTGAAAGTTACAAAACTGTGAGTGGGACCAAAAGTGAGTAGATAAACACAGCCTTTCCAGAACAATGGAAGAGCTGTTTTGATCATGGTTTTATAATCTATTTCCCAATTTCCTTATCTATGTTCTCTTTTTATGCCTTCTAGTCTTCTGTAGTATACTGTAGTAGAAGATAACTACCCATTGTAGATACATTTTTTTCTTCATGACAACTCTTCAAATGATTGAGCTCATTTTTCCCTAAGTGTTCTCTATTCTAGGCTAAATACCCACAGAGGTGCTGTTTTCTACCTCCCTGGCACAAAAAAAGTAGGTTGAACTCAATGATCTCTAAGGTTCTTTCCTGCTCAAACGTTCTTTGACTTGATTATTCTGCTTATGTTGGTTGGTAATCTTTATTATATGAGTTATTTTTTAATGACTTCATAGTTGGAAGGGATAAAACTCTAGAAAATATCCCCCAAAAGGTATATATGTGTATGTATGTTTATATTGGGAGAGAGGATAGTTGCTAGATAGTGCTAAACCAGAAAATTCAAAAATGCAGCGATATATGTTTTATCCCTAATTTTCAAAGGAACACAGAAAGACTCAAAGACAGTGTCTGATTTACACTTTCAACACACAACACCATCCCTGCTGCTGTAACAGATGTTATTTGTTAATGGGTGAGAACCACTTGGAGGCATTTGGACTTGAGCCTTTGCTTGGCAGGATCAACACTTAAAAAAATAGAATCCTAGCAAGTTGGTATTAGAGATGATCTTCAAATGAGAAGACTAAGGTCTGGGTATGAAAATAAGTGACTTACCCAGATAGTAAGTGTCTGGGGAGAGGGAAATTGGATACAAGGCCAAAAAGAATTCTATGAAGAGCTAAAGAAAGAGATACGAGTGGTAGAGAAAAAATTGGGGAAAGAAATGAGAGTAATGCAAGAAAATTATGAAAAGAGCATTAACATCTTGGTAAAAGAGACATAAAAAGTACTGAAGAAAATAATACCTAAAAAATTAGAATTGACCAAAGGGTTAATTTGGTCAAAAGAATTGACCAAAAAAAAAAAAAGTACAATAAGAAAAGGCACAAAAGTTCACTGAAGAAAAGAACTCCTTAAAAAGCAGAATTGGCCAAAGAAAATAGAGGTACAAAAGCTCACTAAAGAAAATAATTCCTTAAAAATGAGAATAGGGTAAGTGTAAATTAATAACTCCATGAAGCATTAAGAAACAATAAAAGTCCAAAGAAAATATGAAATATCTCATAAGGAAAAAAAAACAACTGAACTGGAAAATAGATCAAGGAAAGAGAATTTAAGAATTATTGAAATACTTTAAAGCCATGATCAGAAAAAGAACCTAAACAGTGTCTTTTAAGAAATTATCAAGAAAAATGCCTCAATATCCTAGAACCAGAATATAAAATGGAAGTTAAAAGAATCCACTGATCATCTCCTGAAAGAGACCCCCAAATGAAAACTCCTAGGAATATTATAGCCAAATTCCAGAGCTCAGGTCAAGAAGAAAACATTGCAAGCAGCCAGAAAGAAACCCTTTCAAATCTCATAAAGTCACAATCAAGAGCACACAAGATTTAGCAGCTTTCATGTTGAAGTCAAAGGCTTGGAACATGATATTCCAGAAAGCAAAAAAGCTAGGATTACAATCAAGAATCACCTACCCAGCAAACCCGAGTATAATCCTGGGGGGGTATGGGGAATGGATATTTAATGAAATGGAGAACTTTCAAGCATTCCTAATGAAAGAACCAAAAAAATCTGACACTCAAAATCAAAACTCAAGAGAAACATAAAAAGGTATACACAAAGGAGAAATAATAAGGGGCTCAATAAGGTTAAACTGTTTACATTTCTATATGGAAAGATGATATACATTCTTACTACAATTAAAGAGTCTGCATAGACAGAGGCTATATGGGTTTGAGTCAGTTATATTGGGATGATCAAAATAATTAAAGGATGAGAAAGAGGGATGGGCTGGCAGAAGAGGGAAAGGAGAACAAGAATGGGAAAAAATATCTCACATAAAAGAGGTATGCAAGGAAGCAAAATGTATTAGAAATCAGAATCTGACAATATGTTGTTTACAAGGATCACACTTGAAAAAAGAAAGAATTAAAAGAGTTAAAATAAAGGACTGAAGCAGAGTCTATTATGCTTCAGCTAAGGTAAAAAAAAAAAAGGAAGGGATAGCAATCATGATCACAAAGCAAAAGCAAAAATAGACCTAATTAAAAGAGATAATAAGAGAAACTACATTTTGCTAAAAAGTATCATACACAATGATATCAATATCTATCAATACTAAAAGTGTATACACCACATGGCAGATTGTCCAAATTCTCAAAGGCACAGACAAAACCAGTGCAGCAAAAATTAGAAGGGAACTGGGGAAAACATTTTTTACAGTGTTTCTTTGAAAAAGATCTCATTTCTCAAATATATAGGGAATTGCACCAAATTTATAAGAATAAGACTTCTTATTCCTCAATTGATAGATGATCAAGGACATGAAAAAGCAGTTTTCAGAAGAAACCAAAGCTATCTATAATCATATGAAAAAATGCTCTAAATCACTATTGATTAGAGAAATGCAAATTAAAACAATTCTAAGGTGCCACCTCACACCTATCAGATTGGCTAACATGAGAGAAAAGAAAAATGACAAATACTGAAGGGCATGTGGGAAAACAGGGACACCAATGCACTGTAAGTAGAGTTGTGAACTAGTCCAACCATTCCAGAGAACAATTTGGAATTATTCCCAAAGGGCTACAAAACTGTCCATACTCTTTAATCCAGCAATTAACACTACTAGTTCTGTGTCCCAAAGAGATCAAAGAAAAAGGAAAAGGACCTATATGTACAAAAATATTTATAGCAGCTCTTTTTCTAGTAGTGAAGAATTGGAAATTGAAGGAATGACTGAACAAGTTGTGGTATATGATTGCGATGGAATACTATTGTGCTATAAGAAATGACAAGCAAAGTGGTTTCTGAAAAACCAGGCAAGACTTATATGAATTAATACAGAAGGAAGTGAGCAGAACCAGGAGATCTAGTACACAGTAACACCAATATTATAATGATGATCAATTGGGAAAGACTTAGCTACTCAGATCAAGACAATGATCCAAGAAATTCCAAAGGACTCATGTTGAAAAATGCTATCTACCTCCAGAGAGAGACCTGATGAACTCTGAGTGTAAACTGAAGTATAATTTTTTTCTTTGTTTTTCTTGCTTTGTTTGCAACATGGCTAATATGGAGATGTATTTTGCCTGATTTCACATGTATAATTGATATCATGTTATTTGCTTTCTCAATAGGTGGGGGAAGGTCTTCAGGGAGGGTGGGAATTTAAAACTCAAAAAAAAAAGTTTTAATGAATGTTAAAAATAAATAAATAATAAATTTTGTTTAAGAAAATAGTATCACTGGGCCTCTAGCCAATCCCTTCTCCAATTCATCCTTCACACAGCTGCCAAAATAATCTTGCTAAGGCACAGGACTTACCATTCACTGGCTTAAAAATCTAGGGGTTCTCTATTACCTTTAGGATAAAACAAAAACCTCTTCCCTTCATATTTAAGACCCTCTATAATTTGGTTCTACCCTACCCTTCTGACATCATTTTACATTATCCCTTCTCTCTACCTTCCAACACACATGGACTAATGACTCTTCTGAACTAAGCATTTCAACTTCCACCCCATGAATTTGAGCAAGATGGCCCACATACCTAGAATATATTCTCTCATCTTCGTTTTTCAGAATTCTTCTAAAAGTTAGATAGGCTGACTCAAGGGGAGGAGGGCTTCCCCTTCTTGGGGTATTCAAACAGAGACAACACCTACCTTTCAGTATATTAGAGTTGGTATTCCTTTTGTGTATGAGTTGGACTCCATGGCCACTGAAGGTACCATCCAATTCTCAAATGACCTGATCCTATTACTTCAAGGCTCAAGGTAGTTACCACTTCCTCCATGAAGCCTTCCCTAGTCCTCCCAACTTAAAATGATTTCTTCCTCTTCAAAATTTTTAGGATCAATTTATCTTTGCTCCCTACTTTATACTACAATCATTTGTGTAGGTGTCATCCTCTTCCCCTTATCCACTGAATGAAAGCTTCATGAGGGCAGGGATAGCCATTTTGTTTAAAAATAAAATCATTATATCCCCTTGCTTCTACCTTAAACACAGCAGGTGCTTGGTAGATATTTGTTGAATAGTATTAAATAAATATCATTAGTAAAGCAAAGTTTCTTGATTATAAGGTATAGACTAGAGAAGAATTGTTCTGCTTGGCCATAGATAACAGGACCAGAAGTAATGGGCAGAAACTTCAAAAGGGAAAAGTTTGGGCTTCACCTATTAAAAAAACTTCCTAGGGGGGCAGCTAGGTGGCACAATGAATAGAGCACAGGCCCTGGAGTCAGGAGGACCTGAGTTCAAATCCGAACTCAGTCACAACACTTAACTAGCCCTGTGACCTTGGACAAATCACTTAACTCTAATTGCCCTGTCTTCCCCCCTGCAAAAAAAATTTTTTTAAATTTCATTAAAAAAAAAAAAAAACTTCCTAATAAATCATGCTATCCAAAAGTCAAATGGGCTGCCTCAGGGAGTAGTAAATGATTACCATTTAAATAGTCTTTCCTATGTGCCAGGAACTGTGCTAAATACTTTACAATTATTGTTTCTTTTGTTCCTCACAGAAACCCTATGAGGTAGGTTAATTATTATCCCCATTTTACAGTGAGGAAACTGAGGTAAACAGGTTAAATTACTTGACTAAGGTCACATAACTAGTAAGTGTCTGAGGCTGGATTTGAACTAGGGTCTTCCCGACTCCAAGTACAGCATTCTAGCCACTTTACCTAGCTGCCAGAAATCATTCCCAGTCCTTTGAGTATTTTATGTAATAAGAGTAGATTTTAGATTTAGAATAAAAAATAGAATATATTAGCCTAAAAATCATAGATAATACAAGAATAGGAAAAAAGGGTTTTGGAAAGAGAAGACAATAAACGTCTGGCCATGGGCTGATAGGAATAAAAGGAACAGCAAAGGAGGGGAAAGAAGAGCAGGGAGAGGTCAATATTACAGAAGCCAAAGGAGAAAAGAGTTGATCAACAGTATTAAAGGCAGTAGAAAAGATCAATGAGGTTGAGGACTGAGCAAATGCCATGGAGTTTGAATATTTGGACAGAAGCCACATTTCAAGAAATTGAGAATTGAATAAGATACCGAGTAGATAAAATCAGTTAATTTAGTTCAGCTCACATAGTGAGGAACAAGCATTCACTGGGTACAGGGACACAAGCGCACTTATATATACACACTCACATTCAGCCTCTGGATCCACAGTGCTCCAAGAAGCTGGAGTTTGTAGAAGACAGTCCCTAGGATGGTGAAGTGACTAGTGATGATCCCATATGAAGGGAAAGGGGACAAGCATTTATTAATAAGTTCATTATGTGCCAAGCACCGGGCCAGGTGCTTATAAATATTACCTCACTTGATCTTCACAACAGTCCTGTGAGGTAGGTGCTATTATTATCACCCCCTTTTTACAGTTGAGGAAACCGAGAAAGAGGTTAAGTGACTTGCCCAGGATCACGCAGCTAGTGTGTGTCTGAGTGTCTGAGTCTAAGTGTCTGAGGCAGGATTTGAACTCAGGTGTTCCTGACTTGACCCAACATTCTATCCACTGCCCTACCTAGCTGCCTCAACTGATTTGAGGACCAGTTCAAGGAACTGAAGAGGTATAGCCTAGAGAAAAGAAAAATTTTGAGTGATATGAGAGTTGTCTTCAAGTATTCAAAAGGTTGTCACATAGACACTTCTTCACTTAAGGAGGGCAATTAGATGGCACAGTGGATAGACTAAAGTGTCAGATCTGGAGTCAAGAAGACTTGAGTTCAAATCCACCCTCAGTTTAGGGCAACTAGGTGGCATAGTGAATAGAGTGCCAGTCCTGGAGTCAGAAGGACCTGAGTTCAAATCCGACCTCAGACACTTGACACATTTACTAGCTGTGTGACTTTGGGCAAGTAATTTGACCCCAATTGCCCTGCCTTCCCGCCCCCCCCCATTAAAAAAAATCCACCCTCAGACACTTACACTAATAACCTTGCACAAGTCACTTAATCTCTGCTTGTCCCAGTTTCCTCATCTGCCCTGCAGAGTTGTTATGAAGATCAAATGAGATAATTGCAAAGTGCTTAGCACAGTGCCTGGTACATAGAAGGTACCATGTAAGTATCATCACTATTATTATCTCCTTGGATATCTCATTTCCCACCTGGCTGCACTCATCTGGGACTTCTTTGACTTCTCTATTAAAGACCCCAGTAAACTCATCATTGGGAAATCACATCACTTTGCACAAGCCAGTCAGCCTTGGCACGCACAACTCATGAGCCTCCTCCGCCCCTTGGATGTGGAGAATGGAGCTATAAACTCCTCCATTTAAGGAGGGATAACAGGACGACTAAAACCTCAGACATCTCGTTTCCCACCCAGCTGCACTTATTGGAATTTCTTTGACTTCTCCACCATCACCGTTCCCCTTTGGGTACCTTAACTCCCTCCTCACTTTTCAGCTTTCTTTTATGTGTCATCCTTCCCCAGTAGATTGTAAGCTCATCAAGGGCAAGGACTGTCTTTTTTTGTATCTGTATCCCCAGGGCTTAGCACAGTGCCTGACACATATTAGGCACTTAATAAATGTTTCTTGACTATTAACTATAGAATAGAGAAGAATTTTTCTGCTTGACCACAGAGAATAGGACCAGAAGTAATGGGAAGAAACTTTGAAGGGGACAAGTTTGGGCTTAACCTACTAAAAAAAAAATAAACTTCCTAATAAATCAGTGCTATCCAAAAGTCAAATGGGCTGCCTCGGGGAGTAGTAAATTTCTCCTCACTGAAGGTCTATAAACAGCATGAATACTTCTCAGTTATGTTTTAGCGGGGATTTTTAGGGACTAGAATTCCAAACCTACTTAGATGTATGGCACTTAGCTATATGACTCTGGGTCAGTCACTTAACTTCTGTCAGCCTCATCTGTAAAAGAAGAGATGATAATAGTATCTACCTCGCAGGCTTGCTGGGAGGTTCATGTACTATAACTAACCATACAAACCCTTCAGTACTATATCCTTGCTAGCTCATGATTCTTTAATTACTAGTTGTACTAGATAGCCTCTGAGGTCCTTCTAATTCTGAAATTCTGTGATTGGTGCTCCTTTGTCCACCTGTGTACCTCTGCTCCCACCATCCCCTATGCCCAAAACATATTTCCTTGATGCAAGAATATGCCACCCTCATAAAACATATAGAGGTAAGGAAGTGGGCAGAAGGGTTGTTATACTTGGTTCCGCTAGCTATCAAGTGAATTATATTCACACCAAACGTATTTTCCATTGCCACATAGACTCTCTTGTGCAAAGTACAAATAAAAGAGAGATTCTTTTTGATGGCAATGTCCTTAATCCCCTGTGGGTGAACGGCATTATCTCATCAGGCCCCTTGATGTCTTTCCAAATGGAACTTCTCTTTCCAGAACTGTGGCAAAGCCAAGAGGGTCATGGAAGAACAGAGAGGGTCTGTGTAGCATTGGCCTAGCTCATCAAAAGAGCAGCATTCTAATCCAAGTTTTCCCACTAGATCTATAACTTTCAGCAAATTACTATTCCACTTTGGAAATATTTCCTCATATGTAAAAGAGTTTCATTAGATAAATCTCCAAACTCTGTTCCAGTTTGAAGGTTCTGCGACTTATATAGTAACATAAGGCTTTCACAATGTCCCCAAACTAGAATTCTCATGGCGAATTTTTCCTTTAAGGACATTAAGATTCCCTTCTTCCTTCTCCTGCTTCTTATCCCCAAATCACAGCACAGGATGAGCACTGACCTCATGCTATGGTTAGACCAGTTAAGTTCTCCCCAAATACCCAGATTAGTATGCATCTTCAGTGCCAATGTTGACAAGAACAGTAGGAGGCTCATTCTAGATGCAAAACATAGAATGGTCCCCAGGGAGTTGTGTTGGTAGTGAGATGAGTGTGATTTCTCCTCTGGGAACAGGAGTCAATGCTTTTTTGGGATGTGGTCCAACCTCTGCAAGCTGGATCTGGCACTTCCTCCAAAGAGCTCTGGGTTCTTGCTCCCTGATCTGCTCTGAGTCTTCCCCTGACACCATGCTATTATGTTCTCCAAGGCAGGCTCTCTAACTTGCCTGAAATGATCTGTGAAGTGCAGCCAGCTGCTCAGAGAATAAAAGAAGGTCAGCTTTTTGTGTACATCTGTGACAGGCTGCATGCCAATACTTTGTGTATGTATGTGTACTTCTGATTGTGTGTGTGTGTGAATGGAGAAAGAGATACTTTCAAAAATTAACTTGGGAGAAGTAAAGTGGGGTTAAGCCAGGGAAAGGGGCCAAGGCAGGTGAAAACTGGATGAGCATGTAAAGATAGAAAATATGAGCATTTATTCTCAGCAATACAATGACCTAATACATTTCCAAAGGACTAATGATGAAAAATGCTATCCATCTCCAGAAAAATAACTAATGGAGTCTGAATGCATATTGAAGCATTCTTCTTAACTGTATTTTTCTTGGTGTTTTTTTTTTTTGTGGGGGTAGAAAATCTAATGTTGTTTTTTTACAGCATGACTAATACGTTTTCATGACTGCATATGCATAACCTATATCAAATTGCTTGCTTTCTCGGTGGGATTGGAGAAAGGGTGGGAGGAGAGAATTTGGAACTCAAAAATTTTAAAAATGAAGATTAAAAATTATTTTTACATGTAATTAGAAAAAATAAAAGATAAATTTTCTTTTAAAAATGAGCACACAAAATAAAGAAAAATGGTTCTAAGACTATTTATGTTATACATATGTACTATCAAACACAGCCTTTCACATGGCTTACTAAAAGGTTAACATATATGCTTCATAATCTTTTTCTTTTGTCTTGTTTTAAGAACATCTGTTTTCCTCCCAGCACAGTCCATGCATGGTCCTTTATCATCTTTATCAGAGTCTACACCAGCAAGGTTTCTCCTCACAATTGGGGGATTCTTCACTCTCCACCTAATTTGAAGAACATATAGACAGAAAGAGGCTCAGATCTCATTATATCATTAAGTTTTATCTTTCCAGTACATTTGAATTTCAGGTGTGCCTTGAGAAGCTTAGCTCTATATTCTTTACTTATGAGTGCCTTTAAAGTTCCTTGCCCTACTCAAGGACTGTAATAGATATACTTTAGAGATGTAACCTCATTACTGCTCTATAATTAAATCAATTCAGTTCAACAAGCATTTATTAAATGCCTCCTAGGCAATGTGGATATTGGATATCATTCACTTGCTATAAGGAAGAACTAAATTCAAATCCCATGTTTGACCCTTCCTAGCAACATGATGCCCCCTAGACAAGTCACTTAATTTCTATGTGCCTCAGGACCCTCTCCAGGATTTTCTAGTGGGTCATACATTGTTGTACTCTTCTGCTTGTGTGGGTGAGGAATTCCCACTCTGAGAGTTTGCCATGTTGAAGAAATCACAGATCTTCATACACCAGGGCATTGAAAAGCCTTGGGTCAGACTCTAGGGATATGAAGACAAAAATGAAAAACAATCCTGCCTTCAAGGAGCTTACATTCTATTAATAAGTTTAAAATGTCCACAGTCAATATCTCATTAGCAGTAGGAGTTTAGAAATGTATCTTAAACTCCTTAGTGGGATGATTATTATTTGCTGAGTAAATATGAAGCTTAGGACATCAGTCATTGCATTTTTTTTCTTCCCTCACCATCTTCTCCTCCAATCTCATCCCTTTCTCCATCCTTACCTCCTACCATCCTGAATCATTACTATTTTGTATGTGTTACACAGTAATATCTGTTTTTGCCACCAAGTTAACATTGTAAAAAAATTGACAAATAGTTCTCACAGAGTTCATTGCTTCACTGTAGTTCACTTAAGGGATTTTAAACAAGGTTTGGGAACCATCTGTCCAACTTCCCATTTACTGCTCTAGTAGGAAACAAATGTTAGAATTTGTTCCAGCCAAACCAAATTATTGCTACTGTGAATGGTACAAAAGACAAAAATCAGTTCCACACTTAGAATTTGCTTGTGTAACGCCTGGGAGCACCCTTCTTCAACTTGTACCTGGGTCCCCCAAACTAGACCATATGATTTGATAACCAATTTGTGAAATTATGAAATGGGAGTTCTTTGGGTACTTACCAGGAAAGGACAAGATGGCAACAGGAAGTGAGGGTATAGGGGCAAATGATACAGAAAGTACAGAGACAGGTGGCAAAAAGGGTATAGAGGCAGACAGTGTGGATAGGGTGGTGAAGAAAGGCAGGCACCATGAGGAAGAGGATTGTGAGGGAGGGAGACCCTGAGTTAGCATTGGGAGCACTAATCTGCATGGGCACTATGGAGTTGGAAGAAAGCTGGGGTGGGGGAGGAATTTGGGTCTCATTTTATAGGGTTTTGGGGAGAACAGACCAATTCTTATCTGTGTCACCTTGGAGGTGGTCTATTAGCATATCCAAATCATTTCAAAGGTGTTAGTAAAAGTTTAGCATTAATATACCCACATCATCTCAGGGTTATGAGCACCATTTGGTTCTCTGCTGGTCTTACTGCGGGTGTCTGGAACTTGTTTGATATTTACATATAGTAGGACCAAAAGGACCTGATGGCAAAACCTTCTGCAGATTCAGCACCTGTTACTAGGATGTGATTTTTGGCTAATATATGATACATTTGTAAACCATGCTCTTTTTATCTTTGGGACAGTCTGTACAAGACTTCTAGATTTCCCTCTGAAATCCTACTTCCTGCTATTGCTACTTGACACTGGCTACTTATAAAAGTACTATACTAACTAGAAGGAGTGGGAGTTGTTAGGGAGACTAAAGCAAGATACAAGTTTAGCACAATCAAACCCCTGGTCCCCTGACCACCATTGTACACTACCACGTCTACAGAGTAATCTAAACAAAATAAGAGCAGGTCCAAAGGATTCTCCAATGAATCCTGCCCATTTGTCTTGGAAGAAGCCAGGAGAAAAGATCAGTGAAAACACTTAGAGGCCCTGGTGCTGTGGGCTGCTCAGTGTCCAGCACTTAGCATGATTCAGAGACGTGAATAAGAAATGACCAGACCATGTGAGTAGTTCAAGGAAGAATGATGAACTCCATTTATTGATTCTTAGGACAAGGTTTTTATAGAGCAATGAGACAAAGGAAGGAGACTCAAGAATTCATATCTTATCTTAGTCTGTCATATCCTGGAAGTAACATGGTAGTAAGGCCTTTTGTTCTCTCGGTGCCAGAAAGTCTTAGGAAAAGTCAGTTAACTCCTTTTACATGCAGTCACATTACAAAGGATGCTCTTGAGAGCTGGCCGGAAGCCAAAGCCGAATCATCGAGTACATGTGCATGGGAACTGACCACCTAAGAATTAAAATATTTTGGTTTTAAAAAACTAAATTCTTGGGGCAGAGCCTGTTGGTCTCAGAACTCAAACAACATCCTTATAAGTTTAACCTATATCAAAAGAACTCAGGAGGTCTTTGATATTCGAGCCCACTGACATCAAGGTAATTATCTGAAGTCCTGGCTCAGGCCTCTTTGGCTCCCAACACTAGATATTCTTGATGTCGGTGATGAGGGCTCTCTCCCGAGAAGGATCAATCCACAGGCAATAGGAGTTCACAAAACCACCAACTCCTCCTTGTCTGGCTAACAGGTAGTCCTGTGCCAAGTTCAGACAGTAAATTAACCTGTATGGATTTATATTCATTCAAAAATATAGCTTACAAGCATGCACCAATCTTTTTACTTTTAATTAGTGGAAGACATAATGAATTTCAAACAAAGGCATTTAGTAAAATGGCATTGTAAGAAAAGTAACAAGAGAGTGTGTCTACGATGAAGCCTAACCTGGGGCACACTCTCTGACAAATAGAGTCACCATGACTGGGAAGAGCAGATAGGCAAGGGAACCATATGTAGGTGTGGGGAAGCAGCTCATCCCCCAGCACTGCACCATCAGTCCTATTTTCTGTTGATCACAACTCACCATTCCTGTCAGGTCTGTTCCCAGTGGTCTTACATGGTATATAGTCTCCTCCAGACTCCCTTAACTTTTGTCTGCCTCAATTTCCTCTCCTATAAAATGAGAATGATAATGTCACATACCTCACAGGATTGTTGTGAGGATCAAATAAGGTGATATTTGTTAAAGTGCCTAGCATATAGTAGGTGCTTAATAAATGTTTGTTCACTTTCACCTCAAAAAGATTGAGTAGTTCCTTATTGCCTATAGGATGAACTACAAAATCCTCTTTTTTGGCACTTAGAGTACTTCATTAAATGACATCATTTTATCTTTCTGAACCAATTCCCTTTCCTTCTCCTCACACCCTCTACATTGCAGCCAAACTGACTTTCTTGCTGTTTTCCATACATAATGTTCCATCCCCCACCTCTGAATCTTTCCTTAGCCCTATCCTCCAGTCACTATCTCTCTACTCCCTCTTAGAATCCTTAACTTCCTTCAAGGCTCTGAGCAAGTGTCACCTCCTATAGGAAGCTTTCTGTGATTTCCCAGCTGCTAGTGCCTGCCCCTCAAAAAAGGGACTGATTACTACAGGAAAGTAGGAGGGGAAAGAGATGGGGGGAGTTGATAGAAGGGAGGGCAGATTGGGGTAGATAAAAGACAGAAGCAAAACACTTGAGGATGCAGAGGCAAAAGGAGAGAGAGAGAGCAGAATGTAACTAGGGAAAAAATATTAAATCATTTATAAAAAGGTGGAAGGAACTGGTTAGTTCTTTTCTTTGTAGCCCTAGTTAAAAGTACCTAGCATAATACCTGGGATATAGGACATGCTTAATAAATGCTTCCTAATAATCTATCTGCCAATTTATCTTATGGCAGAACTATGATATCATTGATGTAAATATGCCTTTCCTTAAGGCAGATTAGAAACTAGGCTCACCTCCTTATCCATGACTCTTATTTATGTTATCCTGTAAATCCTCCACAGTACATCCACACAACATGCTGGAGACCTTCCTCTAGATCTCATTTTATATAGATAATAGAGAGCACGCACACATACACATACACCCTCTCTTTATATATATATATATATATATATATATATATATATATATATATATATCACATACAGAGAATATATACACAGGGCACAAGTGGAATTTTAACATTTAGATTAATTTTCTCAATATAGAAATAAACAAACCAAATAATTCTACTCAGAACCAAAATATTCTTACTATGAATTAATTCTGGTCATGAACTTTGAAGAGATCCTACACATAGTACTTGTAGGCAATTATCACACATTCAGAGATCATATTGTCCCATAAAATCATTTGATCAGTCAGTGAAGAAACAGGAAGAAATGACTTGTACCTCTGCCTTTGTTATCCAGACCTATCTTAAATTTCTAGCCTTAGAAGTTGGGCCAGCAGGGAGGCATGGGAAGGGATAAAAGAAGAAAATGCAAAAGAAGGTAAATTGTTAGATTTACCAGACAATAGGATTTAGAGCTAAAAAATGACCTCTGAAATTATCTAGTTTTGTCCTTGAGTTTTATATGCAACTAAGAGAAAGATAAACGAAAGGGAAAATATAGAACAGAACAAATTCTGGAGGAAATAGAGTAAAAGACTTATGATGTCTTTTAACCTGGAATATTAAAGAATGTATGTGTTTCTCAGTATCACACAGAACTTTTACAAAAATTGACCATCTATTAAGGCATAGAGATACTGCAAACAAATGTAAAAAACAACAATGATACATAAATACATCCTTTACAATCCATAATGCAATAAAAAAATTAGTAATCAGTTCAGGGAGCACAAACACAGACCCATTGAAATCCTAAATGATGAATGAACCAAAAAACAAATCACAGAAACAGTAGGTATGTGAAAGAAAATTATAAGGATGAAACAAAATGCCAAAATTTCTGGGATGCAGCTAAAACAGTCCTCAGGGGAAGATCATATTCCTACAAACATACATTAGCAAAACAGATAAAAAGATGGTTAACAAACTAAATATGCATTTTAAGAAAATCAGAAAATCAATGAATAAACAAACTTAAATACAAAAGAAACAATATTAAAAATTAGAGGAGAAACAAATAAACTGGAAACCAAAAATAAAACCAAAGCTGGTTCTTTGAAAAGACTAATAAAAGTGATAAATCTTGGGCAGAGTAGATGATCACTAAGTAATAGCTATTGAGAAGAGACTAAGAGACCAAGAAGAAGGCTCAAAGATAGGAATAAAGTGGATTCTGGGTTATCTCCAATAACATAGGGATGGTGTCCAGGTCCAGTATCCATCCAAGATGGATATTCAAAAACTGGGCATTGGGAAAGGGGAATATTGTACCTGTTGGTCTGAAGTGTGCTCATTGATAATTTAGGGGAGGGAAAGGGAAAGTTCAGCTGGGTTTTAGATTTCTTACCTGTTGAATAATGTGAACAATGTCCAAACTTACTCTTTTAAATTAAGCCCATCTCAGACACCATCTCCTCTATGAAGTCTTCCCTAATCCTGTGAGTTAATATTGACCTTCCACTCCTTGGATTTCACTTTGTACCTTTCCAATGAACTTATCATTCGCTATTTTTGTTATAGTTATTTATCACATCCCACCCCACTTCCCCTCCCCAGAATGTAAATTCCATGACAGTAGGGACCATGTCTTATCTTAGGCAGGGATTCTAAGAGGGGGCAATGATGAGAAAGAGCATTCCCAGGGTGGAGGACAGCCTGTAAAAAGACACAGGACTGGGAGAAGGAATGTCATGTGTGAAGAACAGTAAGAACACCATTTTGGTGGATGAGAGAAGAATTATGGATATGAAGTCTGGAAAGGAGGATTGGAGTCAGCTTGTGAAGAACTTCAAATAACAAGCAAAATATTTTGTATTTGAACCTAGAAGTAATAAGAATACTTGAGCACTTTGGCAGCTCTATGAAACATAGATAGGAAGAGGAGATAGACTTGAGGCAGAAAACCCAATTTGTAGGCAATTTTGGCAGTCCAGGTGGAAGACAATGAGGAACTGGTTGCCAGTGGTGGCAGTTTGAGTGGAAAAAAGGCAACAGATATTAAGATGCTATGCAGGTACAGTTGACAGTAGTTAGCAATTGATTGAATCTGTGGGGTAAAGAAGAGTGAGAAATTGAGAATGACTCTGAAGTTGTGAAAGTAGGTGCTATCCATGGCAGAAATGTGGAAGCTAGAAAAAAGAAAGAGTGGTTTAGGGAGAGATGGGAAATAACAAGTTCTGTCTTGGGCATGATGAGTTTGAGATGCCTATAGGACATGCAGTTTAAACTGTTTAATAGACAGTTTGTAATGTAAGATTGGAGCTCAGGAGAGAAATTAGGAGATCTATACATCTGGAAGTCATCTGCATTGAGATAACAATTGAATCTATATGAGTTGATGAGGCCTCTAAAAGTATATATAGAGAAAAGAGCCTAGGACAGAAATTTAAGATCCTTCCACAGTCATGGGGTAGGCAGTATGGATCATAATCCAACAAAGGGAACTAAAAAGGAACAGCCAGATACTCTGAAAGACAACAAAGAAAGAATAGTGGCATGAAAACCCGAAGAGAAGGCAGTCAGCAATGTTGAAGACTACAGAAAAGTTAAGGAGGGTGAGGATTTGAGAAAAGGACATCAAATTTGGCAATTTTATTTGTAGAAGTAAGGAAAATAGTATCATGCAAAGAGATCTGACCTTCAAGCAAGAAAGTTACAGGTTTGGGTTATGCCCCCTATATATCCTGTTTCTGTAACCTGGGACAAGACACTTCTCATCAGCAACCATGGATTTAATTCTCATCTCAATACTAGCGATTTTTACTTCTACTCATTCAGGCTTAAACACTGCTGATCTTCTATCTCCAGCTGCATGTTGGACATCTTGAACTGGATGTCCCATAGATATTTTAAACTCAATATGTCCAAAAGTGAACTTATTATCTTCCTCTCCCTTCCCCCCACCAAACTCTCCCCTCTCCCTAGCTTCTCTCCTCTAGTTGAGCCTATCACCATACTCCCAGTCACCCAGGCTTGATACCTCAGTGTCATACTCCACTCTTCATTCTCTTCCATGTTCCATATCCAAGATGTTGCCAAGGTCTGATGATTTCACCTTCATAACACCTCTTGCATATGTCCCCTTCTCTACTGACACTGCCACAAACCTGATGCCAGCCTCCATTTCCTCATGCCTGTACCATTGCAATAACCTACTAGCTGCTCTCCCTGTCTCTCTCTGATCCAGTCCATCCATTCAGCTGTCAAGGTGATGTTCTACAAGAAGGTTTTCTCAATCCCCTTTAATTCTAGTGACTTACCTGTGTTTATTATTTCTGATTTATCCTGCATATAGTTTGCTTGCTCATAATTATTTGCATGTTATTTCCCCCATTAGACCTTGAGTTCCTTGAGGGCAGGGACTGTCTTTTACATTTCTTTGTATTTCCAAAGTTTAGCACATAGTAGGCACTGACACTTAATAAGCACTTAATAAATGTTTATTGACTGACTGACTTAGCCTTTCATTGTCCCAGGCAACCCTCTAAGACCAAAACTTGGAGATCTGCATTGTAAGAGTAGTTCCTTAAACCAATAAAATCACAGATCTGTCCTAATAATAATAACATACACATATTTCCATATAGGATACATAAATGTTATATGTTCATACATATACATATACTTTCTCAGGCTTTGACAGTGAAATGAGCATTGTTTTCTGACCATTTAAGAGTTAGTAGGTGTTAGAAAACAGATTTCACATTATCATCTTATTTTGCCCATCAGGAAAATTATCCTACTATATTTCCTCCTAAAACACTCTTCACCCAAGCAGCTTTCTGAGATAACAAAGTCAGGTGCTAGGCTAGATAATTCAACTTTTTCAAAATTTGTAATATATCTAGAGAATTCTTGGGAAGACACTAAGACACCAACTATTCAAATCTATAACTGTTTGAACTGGAAAAAAATAAACTTGACTTGAAATATAGAACTATATCTCATATGGGGCTTCTTCCTAATCTCTGTAAGTCAAGGCTAGAGTCACTTTTTCCAAGAAAGTATTCTTTGTGAGACTCAGGGGAACATCTGTTTTCCTGCTCTCAAAGATGCCTGGCCCCTTGGTTATATCCTTTATTCTATATTTCTGTTGTCATTCCAATACTCAGTGGGTGCCTGTTTCTCTTTTTTTGCATATAGATTCTAAGTAATTACTTTTCATGTAGGCTACTAGGTAGTACAGTGTGCTGGACCTGAAATTGGGAAAACAAGTTCAAATCTTTCCTTAAACATTTAATAGGCAAATCACTTACTCTGTCTGCCTATTTCCTCATCGATAAAATAATAATAATAGTACCTACCTCCCAGAATATCTGCAAGAAAAAAATGAAATATTTAAAAAGTGCTTTATAACACATACTTTTATGTGCATATAAATACTAGCTATTATTATGATGATGAAATCTGTTGGGTGTGTGGTAGTTTGACCTTGGGGTAAAAAAAAGTTGTTATTTCTATATCCTTTTGCAGTTTCTTACCTGTAAATAGTTGTACAAAGAAGGCTGAAAGGTGCATAGAAGAAGAGTTCAAGTATCAGCCTGAAGTGGGTAAGTAGTCTGATCCTTAGCCAAAGATGAGAAATGTTTGCAACATCTATCGGCTCCTGGGTCAGCTTGATTCAGTCAAATCAGTGAGAAGTTAGAATGATACTAGAACAGAACTAGAAAGTAAGTTGAGTCTGGAAGAAGAGGCCTCTATGCTAGATGTATGGGCCTAGGTTACATGATATAAGGTCCTTATACCAGATAACTTTGTCATCAAGAGATGGAACATCTATAAAAACACAGCTAATGGGGGCGACTAGGTGGTACAGTGAACAGAGCACCAGTCCTGGAGTCAGGAGGACCTGAGCTCAAATCCAGTCTCAGACACTTAATTCTTACTAGCCATGTGACCTTGGGCAAGTCACTTAACCCCAATTGCCCTGCCTTCCCCCTGTCCCCCCCCCCCAAAAAAAATACAGCTAATGGAATTCAATTCAAGCCAACCACTTGGGAATAGAGATGGGGGGTGGGATGGGAAGGGTACAGATTTCTAGGGAGTCAGAGCCTAGAAATCTCCAGCTAACAGGTGAGAGAGGTACTCTGGGTGAAAGCTGTTACTGGTACTGATTACCATCAAAACCAGGAATAATATGGAGGAAATGAAGACCCTTTTACAGAGTGATCCCTGAGTATTTCGGAGCCTTAGAAGTGAATGAAATAATCTGAGCATGACTTTGATCTGCCTTTAATGAGATTGTTATTTTGGGTTATTAAGAGAATGTTACTCTGGAGGTGTAGGTCGCATAGTGAACAGAGTATTGGACTTGGAGTTAGGAAAACTTGAGTCTGAATTCTGACTCATAATTTAGCAGTTTTAGACCCTACACAAGGCCCTTAACCCCTTTGTGCCTCTGTTTCCTCATCTATAAAATGGGGATAATAAGTTATTGTGAGGATAAAATGAGATAATATGTAGAACACTTTGCAAACCTTAAAGTACTATATGAATGCTAGATTTTGTTATTGTTATTATTATTACCAAAACTTTGCAGGACTGGACTTTCATGAAGAGGTATTCTGTGCAGTCAGAAAGGCTCAAAAAACTGAGTCAAAACCAAAATGAAGCATAAAGTAGAAGAGTAGAACAGGCCCAAAGATGAGGAATTTGGAAGTTCAGGGGTCTCTGGTGATAGCATACACAAAGAAATTAGAAAACAAATTTATGCACTTTGGAGGATTAGGGGAAGATAGACTTTTCTATGTTAGGGACAGTAGATTAGAATGAAGGATCCTGAAAATCATTGAGGTAGGGAATGGAGGAGAAAAGCACCTTGCTTGATTCTAGCTTCCTGGCCCCCATAATTGAGAGCTATCAAAAAAGATTCTGGAGAACAAAAACAATCTGACCAGTCAGTTGCATGAACTAGAAATGAATTAACATCAAGGTTAAGACCTGGTAGTAGGCTAGGTAGAGAAGAGGAAGGAGATTAAAATATATCCTCTAATCTGTAATTGATGCTTAGGATCAAGATTAGCAAGCTCAACTTGTAAAATGGCTACCCTTTTCAACTATTAAGGTACATTTTTCCCTTAGTGTGTGTTTCCCTAGTAGTATTTGTTGTTAAATACTCCTTTCAAAACAGTCAGAGAATAGAGTGCTGCTTTGAGGGAGCAAGGGAGGAGGGTAGATGAGAAAGAAACCTTGGCATCTCTACCCCATCCAAGTTCTGGAGGTAGGAAAGATAGGGAAAGTGGTGGCAGCAGCGATAAAGTGGATGGTAATAACTGCCTGGGTTCTAAGCTGGCTAGTGGGAAAATGGAGCCCCACCATGGGGCAGAAATGCTAGGAGGAGTTCGTGGTGACCAGGCTCAGGTCACTGTGTAGACAATGGAAAACCTCTCTGTTAAATATAATTTCAGGACTGTAGGCCTAACATGCGTGCTTAATAAAATGCTTATTGATTGATTGACAAGTAGTAGGTAGATCATTAGCCTTGGAATCAAGAACAACTGGGTTTAAGGTGGGGTGTTGACAAATGATTGTTGACCAATAGTATGACTGGGCAAATCAACATCTAATCAAAACTAGAAAGTAAGCTGAGAATTGGAGGAGAGGCCATGTTTTGAGAACCATGGGAATATGAAACTGTGCATTGGTAGACAAAATTTCTCACTATACCAAGGAAATCATGGGGCCAAGATGGGGAAAATTACATGAAGTCTGGGAACGAACATTATCAACATTTGCCCACTAACTTCTATGCACTCTCCCTCCACCACTCCTACTACTGACCTCCCTGGCTTCCTTTAAGTCCCAACTAAAATGTCACCTTCTATGGGAAGCCTTCCCCAACTCCTTTTTATTCTAAGGCCTTTCCTCTGCTAAGCATTTCCTAGATATCACATGTTCTTTGCCTTTAAAGTAGTCATCTCAACACATCAGCTTGGCCTAATTTCACAAGGTGATGACAAGGAACAAATATCAAGTTAGGTGAAAATTCTTTGTTATCTATAAGTCAAGATACAAACGTTATTGTGATTATGAATGCATCACTGATGTAGGGAACACTCCATAAGGAAACTTTTTTTTTAAAGATTGGATCTCCTTGTTTTGTACAGGCTAGAAGTGCAGTGGCTACTCATGGGTCCAATCCCACTATTTATCAGCATGGAAACTTTAACCTGCACCATTTTTGTTTGCTCCTAAGACCCCCCCATTCCCCCATTCCTCCTACTTGCATATGGATGCCAGATTTATCAAGAATACCAAATCAGCTTTAGCCTTACTTCAGCTCAGAACTTCTAAACTCAAGCATTTTCACCTACCTTAACATTTGTTCTTTGTCATCTCCTTGTGAGTTAGGCAAAGCTGGCATGTTGTAATGACTATTTTAAAGACAAAGAAAATGGGGCTCATAGAGGTTGTGATTTGTTCATATAGTTAATTAATGGAAAAACAAAGACCTAGTTTCTAGTCCTCCTTCACAATAAATAAAATTATAAATCTGTCCCCATGTACAAAAATATATATAGCAGCTCTTTTGGGGTTAGCAAAGAATTAGAAACTGACATTTCCCATCAAATAGGGAATGATTGAATGAATTATGATATATAAATGTGATGCAATTCTATTTACTATAAGAAATGATGAAGGGAATAATTTCAGAGAAACCTAGAAGATTTGTATGGAACTGATGCAAAGTGAAGTGGATAGTACCAAGAGAACAATTTGTGCAATAACAATGATATTGTAAAGCCAAACAACTTTGAAAAGCTTGGAAACTCTGAGAGTGGAACCAACCACAATCCCAGAGGACTCATGATAAAACATGTTGCCCACCTCCAGATGGAGAGGTGATGGACTCAATGCAGATTGAGGTTGATTTTTTTTTTAACATAGCTAATGAGGGAATTTGTTTTGCTTGACTATGTATGTTTGTAACAGTTTTTGCTTGTCTTACTTTTTCAATGGGAGGGAGAGCTTAGGTAAGAGGGAGAGAATTTAGAACTGAAAATAAAATAAAATTGATTTTTTAAAAAAGTACTTGTGCATTTCTTAAGAAGGAAGCATGGCTTAGCACAACATAGCAGAGCAGATAAAAGAGTGTGCTTGGTAGCTGGAAGGTCTGAATTTTTTTTTTTAAAGCAATTGGGGTTAAGTAACTTGCTCAAGGTTACACAGCCAGTCATTATTTATGTGTGGGTGCTCATTTTCTGAGGCCAGATTCGATCCCACGTCATCCCAACTCTGAGGCCGGCACTCTTACTCACTGCACCACCTAGCTGTCCCAAGATCTGAGTTCTAATCCCACCTCTTGACACTTGCTAACTGTATGGCCACACACAAATCACTTAACCTCTCTGACTCCCAGTTTCTTCATCTGTAAAATGGGAAGAATAATACCAGTAGTACTTCACAGAATTATTCTGAAGCTTAAGTGAGATAATAAAACATGTAAAGTACCTTGTAAATTTTAAAGGACTATTGAAATGTCATTTATTATTATTATTGCCCTTTTTGGTATTGTATGGTGAGCTCACACTGCTAAAGAACAGATAAATGCTCATTTCTATCATCCCTTAAATATTAATTTGCCTCAAGTTAATTGCTATTCAGATATAGCCCAACTTCAAAGATTTTCTCCTTTCTTTTTTTCTAGGCATAATGTTGCCCCTCCTTTGGCAAGGATATAATAAGCACATAACAAATCCTTTTTGACTAACTTTCAAAATGGCAGATGAATAATGATATTCAGACTATAGTAAGCTGACCATAAACTTGACTATATATTATAAAAAAAAAAAAAGTACTTCCCTCGGTGAAGAGGTTACCATAAAATGATGAAGCATAGGTTAAGGGTGCTCAAGACCCCAAAATATCAACATGCCATATGAATTTGATGTGCTAGAAAATTCTACGGTGCTCTCCCACCATGTGGAGACAAGATGGGGTCTTATATATAGAAAGGTTATGGGAGGAATCTAGGGTGGTCTGGGAGGAGTTTGGGGTCTCCAGGAGGAGTTAATGAGGTCAGGTAACAGTTGATTTGGGTCTAGATATTTTGATAGGCTCAAGGGTGGGAAGTAGTTGGACAATGGAGGGCCAAGCTAGTAACAAAGGTTTGGGCAGAGCCACAATGAACCGCTGATGGCCTCAGGCAAATGCCTCATCAAATGGGATGATTCAATCAGAGTTCAAGAGGGTTCCCAGAGCCTGCACCTCTTCGTTGGTTGGGACCCATGGTGAAAAAGCATGCATAGAATTCTAGTGTTCTGGACTGTAATCCTCAAATGTCTCCCACTTTGGGAGAGGAAACAATGACATGTCTGTCACTCTGGAAAAATTGGAGTGACAAAGGATGTGAGCCAGCAAATCTCAAGGGAAGAAATTGAACCTGATGACAAAATGTTCCAAATCACTAACAAGGGAAGAACAGATTAAAACTACTCTGAGATTCTACCTCACACACATAATGTGATAGAAACAGAGCTATTCAAGGTTCAATTCAACTCCACAAACATCCATTAAGTACCCACTTAATACAATGAGCTGTTCAGAATCCTGGGATACAAAAGCAAAAATGAAAAATGTCTTTGTTCTCATTATGCTACTGGGGGCAGCCCAACACTTAAATAGATAAATAAATACAGGATAATTTGAGGAGGGAAGTTCTTTCCCTGGAAGATGGTGGGTGGAGTCAAACATGGACCTAGGTTACTGGAGAAGAAGATGAGGATTCAGCAGTACTGGAGCTCCCAGACTCAGGCTGGAGCCTACCCCAAGAGCCAAGATGGTAACACTACATGGATCACAAAATCATAAAACTGAGGAGTTGGAAGGGACCTCAGGACCCAGGTAACAGAGCCCATACCTAAAAAGAATCCCAACTATATCATACCTGACAAATGGTCAAGCCAGTGCTTGAAGACTCCCAGTGACAAAGAACTCACTAACTCCAGAGACCTTTTGGTTAACTCTAATTGTTAAGAAATTTTCTTTTGAAGGGAAGAAAAAAAAAGGAAAAAAATTATGTGATAACTTTATTATATACTTAAAAAGAATAGCAAGTTGTACATATTATAGTTGCAGTTTTGTGTGCAATCACCTTTTTATTATACTATGTTTTGGACATTCTTTTTTATTGCATAAATTAAAAACAAAATAAAATTTAAAAAAATTTTTTTCCTTGACTTCAAGCCTAAATTTGCTTCTTTGCTGACTCCCTAGTTACTCTTAGTTCTGCCCTCTGATACCAAACAGAGCACATCTAATGCGTCTTCTACAAATTTTTGAAAAGAGCTATTATGGCCCCTTGAGTCTTCTCTTCCACAGGCTACACATCTCTAGTTTCTTCAACTAATTTTCATATGACTTGAACTCAAGAACTTTCATGATCCTACTTTATTCTTCTCTGGATACATTCCAGTTTATCAGTTTTCTTCTTAAACTATGGCTGCCAGGACTGAACACAATACTCCAGATAAGATCTGGAGAGAGCAGTTTCAGAGAAACTATCACCTCATTATTCCTAAAAGATACACCTGGATAATAGGCCATTAGCTGCTGAGATGGCATTAGCTATAGATTTAGCCTCTAAGTAAGTATACACTGGTCTTACAGGACTAGATTAGGGTGGTTTAGGGCACAATTTTGGGTGTTCCAAAAGTCTTCATGCAGTTTTAAAGCTGTTAAGCTTTACAACTTTGATAGCTTTAAACTGCACGAAGACTTTTGGAACACCCTGTTATTTCTGTAAGTTTCTAGGTAGTGATGTGTTTTTTTAATTGTCTTAAACCCCTAGTAAAATTCTTTAAACCCACTTTTAGGGGTGTGAAAATTGAGGCTTTCCACATGGGCAGGACTTTCCACATAGTAGCAAGACTGAGAAGAATAAGAACAAGAAACAATCCCTGATAGGTAAATGAACAAAGGATAGGAGCAGGCAATTCTCAAGGGAAGAAATTGAACCTCCTGACAAAATGTTTCAAATCGCTAACAAGGGAAGGGCAGATTAAAACTGTTCTGATATTCTACCTCACACCCAACAGGCTGGTAAAAATGGCAAAGAATGAAAGTGATGGTTGCTGGAGATGCTGTGAGAGAACTAGAACAACAAGGCACTGTTGATGGAGCTGTAAATTGATACAGCCAGATTTGGAACTAGACCCAAAATCTCTCTAAAGGTACATATCCTTTGCCCCAACTATAACACTGCTAGGTTTATAGTCTCAAAGTAATCAAGAGGAAAAGAAACCATATGGATAAAAAATATTTATAGTAGCAATTTTTCTTATAACAAAGAACTAGAAATGTGGTGGGTACCTACCAGTTAGGTGGACAAATTAATGGTTTGGTAATATAATGGAATATTATTTCTCCATAAGATATGACAAAAGGGACAGATTCAAAGAAGCCAGGAAGACTTATAAGAAATGAGGCATAGTAAAGTGAGCAGAACCAAGAAAAACTAACTCCAAAATGACCACAATATTGTAAAGGTAAACAAATTTGAATGACTTAAGAACTCTATTAAGAACTAATGCAATGACCAGTCCCAACTCTCAAAGAATACCAATGGCATCACTATGGTGAACTTGTACCTGAATTAAGTGAGGTAAAGCTGCACAAAGTTATCAACCTCAATCTCTCTTCCAGAGTCATCACAGTCCAGCAGCAAGACAAAAGTCAAGAAGACTGATGATGGACCCATTTACAACTCCAGAAAACTGATGATAAATTATGTTTCTCAGCTCTTGGTAGAAGTGCAGTAAGGCATGCATTTTCCTAACATGGTTGTTACAACATACACAATTTTGTTTTACTTTGCCCTTGGTAATTTGAAGATTTTCCCTTTCCCTTAACAGGCTTAAGTGAATTTTGAGGACCTTTCCTGATTTGAAAATATAGTCTGCCCCCAAACAGGCTGCATGCGGTCACATGGAGCCTGTGGTGGGAGGTTTGTTTTTCAGGAAAGCACAACTTTTGTTACTTTGTAGTCAAGTGGATTATGAGGGTTGTGATATTCTCTGATCCTGGAGAAGGCTATATATACCTCTGAGGTGAGGTTTTCCTTTGGGGCTCGATTTGGGAAGAACTGTGTGATTTGGCCAGATGAGATTCTGGGTAACTGTTGAGCCCCCAGGCTTTGAAAACCCAGATGTTGGTGCTTCTTTCTCTGGTGACTAACTGTATATGTGTGTGATGGTCAAACAATTAGAAGCCTTGTTTGTTGGTCTGCTGAATTGTGTTTTTTTCTCTGTCTGTATTTTTGTCTGCTTATAATTTCTGTTTATATTCTCTGAACTTCAGGATTCTGACTTTTTCCACTGGACTAGGTAAATGATATATGTTTGATTAAAGTAAGACTGTTAACCCTTTTTGATTTGCTTTCCTTTAGAAAAGCAGATCAAAGAACCTGTGCTAGCAGCCATCCTGGGTATGCTAGGGTGCTTGCTAGTACAACCCTACTTCAATTTTGGAGGCAACTAGATGGCTCAGTGGACAAAGCACTGGGTCTGGAGTCAGGAAGAGTCATCTTCCCAAACTCAAATCTGGCCTTGGATATTTACTGGCAATATGACCCTAGGTAAGACACTTGACTCTATTTGTCTCAATTTTCTCATCTGTAAAATGAGCTGAGAAGAAAATGGCCAACCACTCCAGTAACTTCACCAAAACAAAACAAAACCATATGGGGTCACAAAAAGTGGGAATTGACTGAAACAACTGAAAAACAACAGTTTAATTACAAGGGAGGGTTTTCATTAGGAGGAGAGAGAAGGAGGGAGAGTAGGGGAATAATGGTAATTAAAAACCCCTCAAAAAAGTCGTGGGGTGGGGGGGATCAGAGGGAGGAGAGAGGAAAGAACATCCATGAATTATGTAAAAATACAGAGTGGGGGTGAGTTCCAAAGGGAATGAATAAATGAAAAAATGGAGACAGAGAAGGTCAATAGTGGTATTACCATGTTCAATTAAATGTATATTAAAATGAACAAGCTGCATATAGTGAATTCTTAGTTTAATGAAAAAAATCATTTTGTTTATGGAAATGTTCATATTTCTTGATGCTTTTTCTAATTTTTTTTTTTTTTGCTTTTTGGAGGGCAATTGGGGTTAAGAAACTTGCCCAAGGTCACACGGCTAGGTTTTTGTTTGTGTATGCATTAAGTGTCTGAGGCCGATCCGAACTCAGGTCCTTCTGACTCCAGGCCAATGCTCTACTCACTGTGCCACCTAGCCACCCCTGCTTTTTCTAATTTTTAATAAAAAAATTAATTCAAAAAGAGAGCAAGAATGTATGTGGGGAAGGGGGTGGAGTGCAAGGAGAAGGAGACCAACCTAGAGCCAACACCCAGGTAGAGGTGAATGGGCTTTTTGCCCACTGGGATGGGGGCTGAATGAATGGGGACCCTTTCTCAGAGGGTCCATTAGGATGGAACTTCCTCATGTCTATCTCAAAGTCCTCCAGCATCACAAGGTACAACTACTTTAAGGTCCCCTACTACACGCCCATGTTGCCCCTCTTCCAGGGATCATTTTCTCCTATTCATCTACCTTAAGTGAGATCTCCTCCCTTTGCTGGAGTGACTGTACTCCTGATGGAAATATCTTCTATGTTGCTTCTATGGTGCAGCTCTCTGCTCTTGTCCCATGCCCCAAACCTGTCAAGTGAATTTTCCTCAGGCAAAGCTATGGCTGGTTACCCACAGCTCTGAGAAAGCCACTGAGAATATTAAAGTGAACTCCTGATAGAATTTCAGATTTCAGTTTGTCCTTCTTTCCAGCCTAGAGCCTCCAGACCATTTGCTCTCAGGCAGATTGACAGTATTGTGACATAGAGTTAACTCTTCTCAAGTCATTGAAAGGATTCTATTTTCAGAGTATACCAGCTCTTTGGAAAACATCCAGCACAGTAGGCCTGAACTGAGTTGATGCTTCTTTTGATTTTTTTAACCAAGAAGTCAACCACAGAGGTCAGAGAATTTCTCCATCCACCCAGACCCCAACCTTTTGGCTAGTTTCCTGTAACTCTTTTCAAATGATTAGGACTTATTTGACATCTCTGGCAAACAACACTCTTTTGATGATGAAAGGTTAAATTTGGGGTTATTTCTGTAAGAGATTGCTGCAATAAGGAAAAATAATTCATGCCAACGACAAAATAGAAAAAAAAAGAGACAGAGTTGCTGATAAACTTCAGGATTATGTGACAGGAGACCTCTAAATGTTCTCAAAAAGAGAATGCTTTGGGGGTTGCTAGGTGGCACAGTGAATAGAGCACTGCCCCCCCCCCCAAAAAAAAGAGAGAGAGAATGCCTTCAGGATAAGAAAAAGGTCTTCGGTCAATATTAGGTCAGCTGAGGAACACTGTTTGGCAAAGAGAAGAAGCCAGAGTTATTTGATCAAGAGTATAAAAATTAGGCAATTTAGGCGAATTTGGTACTTTCTTAGGGGCTACCTGCATACATACATTCTGACTACTTCAGGCGACAATATATTTCTCATTAACTTGAGATAATTTCTCTCTCCTGATTTTTACTACCTAACAATGGCACATTTATTCCTATGTAAAGTTCTTTTCAAATTTTATAATTCCATTTAAATGTCAGCAATTATTATTATGTAAAATAAAGGGATTAGACTAAATGATCTACAATCCTATTACTTTTCATCTACTCTGTATAGCAGGCAGCTAGATGTTGCCAGGGACAGAGCACTGGGCCTGGAGTCAGACAGCATCAGTGTGTCCTGGGGCCAGTCACTTAACCTTGGCCTCAGTTTCCTCAACTGTAAAATTGGGATAATATAATAGCTACCTCCTGGGGTTGTCATGAGGATCAAATGAGATAATATTTATAAAGTGCCTTGTAAACTTGAAAGCACTAAGTAAATGCTAACTATTATTTTATATCTTTTAATATACTTAGTTATTTGCATATCTCCCCATTGCAGTGTGAGTTCCTTGAGGGCAGGAAATGTTTTTGCCTTTCTATGTATTCCCAGCACATAGCATAGTATCTGGCACTCAGTAGATGCTTAATATATGTTTGTTGACTGACTATGTGCAGAAGCATGCCTAATACCATGCTGACTATTGTTATTATGAAACAATGAGCAAAAGAGTAAGAATCAATGAATTCAGTTAGAACTAGGCTGGCACAAGAACTGTATTGTCCCACTATTTCTGCATGCAGAGCAATGGAGGGATATTTAAGGAGGAGGGACTGGTACAAGTGCCCATGGATTTAATTAGGTAGATTCACTTTTGTGCTTTTGGGGAGTTTGAATTATTCGCAGAGATAATTCAATCTAATAACCAGGGTAAGGTCCAAGTGGGCCTCTAGGGTATGAGGTGAGTGCCACTGAATCGTCTGGGTCCCTAAATAGGAATTTCCATAACTTGAGCGGAACTGTAAGCGTATTTTCCAGTGTCTTAATAGGTAGCAAAGCAGCTTGGGGGAAGTACCATGTGCCCCCTTCCCTGGAGATTTTTTTACTCCTTTGGGATAATGCTTGGTATTTGCTTTGCATAGCAAAAAGTCTATGCATAGACATGGTCTTTGATGAAAAGACCTTTCAGAGACAACTTCAACTGCATATCTGATATGATACTCTGATTCTCTACCTCCTAATCATGAGTATTTTGAGAATCCTAATATAATAGCTACAGAAAATTCATCCTCCAATTCTAACATTCTATAGTGATAGAACATGACCAGTCAAGCCAACAATAAATATTTATTAAATGCCATGCTAAGTTCTGGGGATACAAAGAAAGGCAAAAGCCATCCCTGTTCTCAAGGAGATCACAGTCAAATGGGAGGAAATAATGTGCAAACAACTAAGTACAAACAAGCTAATATAGAATAAACTGGGGATAATCAACAAGAGGGAAGGCCCGAGAATTAAAGGGGATCAGAATAGGTTTTCTATAGATAAGATTTAATTTTTTAAGATTTTATTCATTTTATTCTGAACTTAGAAATAAAACAAGCATCTCTATAACATAGTAGAATAGAAAAAAACCAATGATTGCATATGAAACTGCAAATCTATTATGTACAACTTGTGATTCCTTTTAAATATATAATAAAGTTAGGGGGTGGAGTCTAGATGGCAGAGTATAAACAGGACTTCCTTTGGTTCCCACTCCCACCTCCTCCAATTCATGTAAAAGGTGACTCTGAACAAACTTTGTAGCTACAGAACCCACAAAATGACACAGAGAAGCTAACCTCCCACTGAGGACAGCCTGGCAGGCTGGCAGGAAGTGGCCAGCATGGCACTCTCAGAGCTGAGCCCAGCCCTGCCAGAGCCAAAGGTTTTAGCCTCCGGGCAGCCCCACCAGCCACCGGTTAGAGGGACTTCAGATCACCAGCAGCTGTGGAAGTTTCCAGAATTATCAACCCATAGATGCTAAGGACAAAATGAGAGGTCAGTGCATTGTGGACTTTGTGAACCAGGAGTTCGGGAGTGTGGTCAGGCCTTCACCCCTGGAGGGAGAAGTGGCTGAGGTGGGGCCCTGCAGCCACCACTACAGGGCTGCTTCAGAGCTCCTGGTCTGCAGATTGTAGGGGGACCAAGCAACCAGTCTGAGGGGTAATCGCTCTTGCTTTAGCCTGATTGGATCTGGATTGCTATCTAGGGTGGAGGTCCTGGGTTGTGTGACCAGTTTGCCAGAGCATGGGAAGGCTTCAGAGAAAGCACCCAACTAATAGCTCAGCAGCTGAGAAAACCCCACTAATTTGGGACAAAGCCCTCGCCTCTGGTAGCAGAGTTCTACTGTTGCAAAAAGCTCAGAAGTCAAGTAATTGAGTGGCTACATGAGCAAACTAGGAAGCAAGGCAAGCACAATAATCCAACTTTGGACTCCTTTTTTGGGGACAAAAAAGATCAAAGCATGGAACAGGAGGAAGACAGCAAAGTCAGAACTCCTGTACCAGAAGAATATAAATGTGTATGTGTGTGTGTGTGTATATATATATATATATATATATATATATATATATATATATATATATATATATATATATATATATATATATATATATATACACACACATATATATGTATGTATGTATATATATATACACACACATATATATATATATATAGGAGGGTATATGGGCATATGAATACATGTGTATGTATATATATGCACACAGGTATACATAGACAGAGGGCACAGGACCAGTTGAATAGGAAGGGATAATACTTAAAAGGTGAAATTAAGAGGTAAGAGAGGAATATAATGAGAGGAGATGGGGAGAGACAGAATGGGGCAAGGGAAAACTGTTACAATGGAAAGAACAGGAAGGCAAAAGGGAATGAGTCAACTTTATTCTCAATGAATTTGGCTTAGGGAGGGAATGACATACACAATAAATAGGGTATCTCACCCTACAGGAGAGTAGGGGGGAAGGGTATGAGAGGGGGGATGATGGAAGGGAGGGCAGGCTGGGGGGGGGAGGGAAGTTGGAAGCATCCACTTTTGAAAAGGGACAGTATCAAAGTAGAGAATAGAACAAATGGGAGGTGGGATTGGATGGAGGGAAATATAGTCAGTCTTTTACAATATATCCACTATGGAAATGTTTTCCATGGCTATACATGTACAACCTATATTGACTTGCTTATCTTCCCAGTAAGGGTGGGTGACAGGAAAAGGCTATTGCAATAGCTTAAGGTGATAAGGGCCTGTCCTTGGAGGGTGGCAGAGTCAGAGGAGAGAAGGGCTAATATAGAAGAGAAGATATGACTGTGGAATCAGTCAGACTTGATAACCGATTTGGATAAGGGGTAAGGTGGTGAGTGAGAGGTGAGGATGACATGTAGGTTGGGAACCTGTAGGTTGGGTGACTAGAAGAGTGGTGGAACTCTCAGCAGTAAAAGCAAAGTTAGAAAGATGAGAGTTTGAGGAGAAAGGGAAGAGAATGAGCTTAGTTTTCTACATATTGAATTTAAGATATCTAGGAGACACACAGTTTAAGATGTCCAATCGCAATTGAAGATATAGGACTGGAGGGCAGGGGAGAGGTTAAATAGATTGAGAATCATCTTTATAGAGAATATAATTGAATCCATGAAAGTAGATAAAGTCACCTCTCACTCAGTGAGTAAATACATACTCACATATGTATTTATATGCCCATATACCCTCCTTTATAGACATATATGTATGCATACATACATACATGTATGTGACACAAGGGTTGAGGAGAGTAGCAGATGGCATCTGAATGACATAAGGAGGGGAAAAGGGGGAGCTCTTGGTGAATGACGTCAAATTTTTCAATGAAATATGAAGCAAGGATCTTGTGTGTATTGTACAGTTATGTTCAGGTAATGGGAGATTGATGGTGGGTGCCTTCAAATCTCACTCCTACACTTATAAAAGAACAATAATAGAGAGCTTCAGAATCAAGAAGGCCTAGGTTCAAGCTCTATCTCTGACACACACTGGCTGTGTGACCCTGAAAAAGTGAACTAGCCTCTCAATGCTCTAGGGAAGTCAATAAATTTACACATTGCAGAGTATGTGCCAACCTACATTGGTAGAGGGAGATTCCTCCTCTGGGAAATCATATGTCCATTCCCTATCCTTTACATTAATTTGATGATCAGCCATAAGAGACTCTGTTCTATTGACATTACCTTCTTGGAGCACTATTGTATAGGAAATCTTACCTTGCCAGTTTTACTTGTATTTTCTACTAAGATACAGCTTTTCAAATAATTGCTAGCTCCAAATGAATAATTATAGATGCCAGACAAGTTACAATGCATATTAACCTGCTCGCAGGGGAAGCCACCATTGATATATGTATATAGTTATCCATGATCGTAGATTTTCAGGAATGGGAAAAAATATGGGAAAAAAGGAAGAGGCACTCCACATTCATTATTTCTGATGCCTTGGTCAGCTCTGACTCAGTCACTGCCATCATTTTAGGGGGAGGCCTCTGTGCTCTGCCAGTGCTGGAGGTATCAGGAGACATAGTCTTATTGGTTGTATATCCAGGGTCCCTTTATATATGGCTTAGGGGAAATGGGAGCTAGCTGGGAAGTGGGGAAGAAACAAAGAAATGTACATATTTACATCTAGATTAAATATTCAGTCTACTTTTTTTTTTTTTGCTTTTTTTTTTTGAAGGGCATTTGGGGTTAAGTGACTTGCCCAAGGTCACATGGCTAGTTTTTGTGTTAAGTGTGTGAGGCTGGATTTGAACTTGGATCCTCCTGACTCCAGGCCCCTTGCTCCATTCACTGTGCCACCTTGTGCCACCAGTCTACTTCTATATGAACATAATGAGATTTGGGATCTTTCATGGTTTTCCCCACTCATCCCTCAATCTGGATATTATATTACCTGAAGTCATGTGTAGCATCCACTGCCAGTCTTCTCTGGGAAGATCATCACCCACAAATAGACTACCTGCATGTTCAAGAATTCTGACATCCCTTTACCTAAACATAATCTATTGACTTTTTACCTCTCCTTCTGCCTTCCCTTATGATATCCTACTCTTCATCCTCACCATGACCCTTAATCCTTGTAATGGGAATGGGAATTTGAAGATCTGCCCTGCCCCTTAATAGACCTAGGGAGGAGTTTGAAGACCTCCCCTCCTTTGAAAGTAAACTCTGCCCCCTAATAGGCTGAATGTAGTCACATGGAGTCTGTGGTGGGAGGAGTTTGCTGAAGGGAAGCAGAGCCCACAGGAATCTGGTTCAGAGCTAGCTAGACAATGGAGGAAAGAGGAGCTCAGGCAAGGAGAGAGAGAGGTTTGTGAGTAAATATTGATCTCCTATTGGTTTGTGGGAAGGCTGAAGGATGCTGTGGCTCTCGGTGTTATAATGGCTTCTGAATATCTTTGGTACTATGATGAAATTGGCTTACCGGTTTGGGGATTTGGTTTTCTGGTGTCTATTAAATGTTTCAGTTCTGTTCTCTACCTGGAGAATCTGGTTTATTTTGCAATCAAATGTCATGCGATACTCATAGTCACAGTCTTTATCATGATTATGGGCACTATAAATATTGCATTGGTACTACATTCTCTCAGTTCTCTGCCAGGTCACCTCCCCATCTTGATTCCTTGGTGAAACAGTTCAACTTTAAATTATTCTCCTCTCTTTAATTTGATTATACCCAACCAAGCCTTAGCCTTGGATGATCCCCATCATTCATCACCTTTAGGCCCACATACACATGTTCCTGAATGAGGGTGGAGAAAATCATGCAACCATTCTTACTTGGTCCCCTGTGAATTTGTGTTACATAACCTCAACTAGGTGCTCACTGCTAGGCAATCCTACTATACCTGCTGAGAGTCTTGCCTCATATTTTACAGAAAAAGTTGAAGCCATTTGCCATGAACTCTCTCTTCTCCCCATTTCTCATCTCCTTTCACTCAGATGCCTTCTTCCACTATCTCCTTCTTCACCCCTGTTTTATATGATGAAGTGACCTTATTCCTTACAAACCCCTTAGCAACAACCCCTCAACTTGTTCAAGTGATTCCATTCCACCTGTCTCTTCCAACAGATTTTGTCATCCTCAGTCTTTCATTTATTTTCAATCTCTTCTTCTCTCCTGGCTCATTTCCTAATGCCTACAAACATGCCCCTGTCTTTCCTATCCTGAAAAAAACTTCACTTGATCCTTCTATCCTGTCTAATTATCTCCCATTTCTCTGCTGCCCTTTGTAGTTAAACTACTTGAAAATTCATCTACAATAGATGCCTATACTTTCTTTCCTCCAACTCTTTTTTAACCCCATAAAATATAACTTCTGACCTTATCATTCCACAGAAACTGTTCTCTCCAATGTTACTAGTGATCTCTTAGTTGCCAAATGCTATGGCCTTTTCTCAATTTCATTTTCCTTGACTTTTCTGCTACCCATGACTTTGTTGATTACTTTCTTTTTCTTGATAACTCTAGGTTTTCAGGACATCATTCTCTCCTGGTTTTCCTCCTAACTATCTGACCACTCCTTTTCTGTCTTTTTTTGCTGGCTCCTACGCCAGATTATGCACTCTATCTGTAAGTGTCCCTCAGGGTTCTGTCCTGGGCCCTCTTCTCTTCTCCCTCTATAGTACTTCCTTTGGTGATCTCATCAGCTCCCATGGATTTAATTACCATCTTTATGCTGATAATTATCAAATCTACATTTCCTGCCCCAAACTTTCTGCTGACCTCCAATCAGATATCTCTAACTGCCTTTCAGACATCTCAACTGGATGCCCAGTAGACATCTTAAAATCTGTATGTCCAAAACAGAACTCATTACCTTTCCACTTAAACCATCCTCAACTCTTATCTTCCCCTGAACTCTTTACTACCTCTCACCCTTCATATATAAGCTGATGCCAAGATCTGCTAATTTTACCTTTTTAACTTCTCCTGAATATGCCCCCTTCTCTCCTCTGATACTATCATCACTCTAGGACAAGCCCTCATCACATCACACCTGGATTTTTGTTATAGCCTACTGGTGGTTCTCCCAGCCTCTAATCTCTTCCCACTCCAGTCCCTAAAGTGATTTTCCTAAAATGCAAGTCTGATCATGTCACCACTACCACCACCCCCACTCCCACCCCACCCCTCCACACACACAATAAACTCTAGTAACTTCCTATTGCCGCCAAGAGCAAATATAAGATTTTCTATTTGGCATTCAAAGCTCATCATAACCTAGTTACCTCCTACCTGTCCAGTCTCATACTTTACTCCCCAACATATTCACCTCAATCCAGTGACACTGAAGGAAACTAAGATTTTATGAATTGGAGATCAGAACAAAGTACATTCTAAGGCATGGAAATGGGAGATGGCATGTCAGGTTCAGAGAATATCAAGCAGACTAGTTTGGCAGGAACCCAAGTGTGGCTACAGGAGAGTAATGGACAGGAAGTCTGGAAAACTAGGTTGTTCTAGTTTTTATTTGATCTCTGAAAACCTCATTTATCAAAACCTGTTAAGAGGCTTCTAACATGGAGCTTATAATCTAATGCATATTAGATTGTACAAACAAGCTATACATAGGATAAATAGGAAATAATTAATAGTGGCAAAGCACTGTAATTAAGAAGGCTTGGAGAAAGCTTCCTGTAGGAGGTGATATTTTAGTTGAAACTTAAAGGAAGCCAGCAAGGTCAGTAGCCCAAGTGGAGGAGGAAGAATGTCCCGGCCTGAGGAGCAGTCGGAGAGAATGCCCAGGGATAAGAGATGGAGTGTTTTGTTCATGAAATAGCCAACAGGCCATTGTTGCTCCCCTTCCCATTAGATTGTAAGCTCCTTGAGGGCAGGTTTGCCACTTTTGCCACTCTTTGTGTTCCTGACACTTAACACAGTGCCTGGCTAGAGTAGGCACTTAATAAATGTTTACTGAAATGAATAGGTAGGTGTAAACTGAGTTCTGCCTCTGGCTTTGGGAGTAACTGAACTCAAGGGCCATGTTAGAAGTCTCTTGACAGGTTTTGGAAAATAAGGTTTTCAGAGTTCAAATAGAAGGTAAAACAACCTAGTTTTCCAGACTTTGTGTAAATGACTTTCCTTCAGCCACACGCAGGCTCCTATTAAACTCCTCTGCTTGATAGTCTCTGAACCTGACATTCCATCTCCCATTTCCATGCCTTAGAATGCACTTTCTTCTGATCTCCATTTCATACAATCCTTAGTTTCCTTCAGAGTCAACTCAAGTGTCACCACCTACAGGAAACCTACCTTGATCCTTCCTAGAAATGACTTTGTATATGTTTTATTTATAATTTTTTATGTACAAATTGTTTCCCTTCAATATAATATGGTCTCTTTGAGGCCAAAGATTAATCAATTTTTTGTCTCTACCAATGCCTTGCACATAGTAGGTGCTATTCAATTGAATCATAGGACCTGCAGGGTTCATCTTGAACACAATAGTAGAGGCCCAAGAGAAATAGATGATGGTGGGAGGATCCCACAAGCTGCCATTTGGATTAAGAGCTTTTTTCCTACCGCACTCCCTCAATGCTTGGACCACCTTGATGCCTGAAATTAAAAAAGGCAAAGGTAAATAAGATCTCCCTCTCCCTAGACAGGTTATGATTCTGAAGTGATCTGGGGCTGTCACCCATAGTCTTAACCTTTGTCTTACCTGGACTTTGATGACTCTGGAGGAGAGAGTGAGGCTGATGACTTTTTGCCCTTCTGCCTTACTTAAATCCAGTTCACGTGCAATTCAAGACATTACCCTTGTGATGTCTTTGGTCCTCTTCGAGAATGCAAGACAAACAACAACATGATTCAGAAGCTCATTTATCAATTCCACAAGTTTATTTAACAAGTATTTCTGAAGTGCTTGCTATATATAAATCATAGTGCCAGGAACTTGGGGTACAAAGACAAGAACAAAAGAGTCCCTGCCCTCCTATAGCTTACATTCTCCTGGTGGTAAGCAATAAAACGATGAACAACAAAGTAGTAGGGGAAAGGGGCAAGGGAAAAATTAGACAAAGGAAGAAAGAAGAGTGTGGAGCAGGGAGGACAGGAAGCTGGTGAGAAGTGATACAGGTATCCATTCATATATGTACATAGGATTATAGATTTAGAGCTGGAGGAGACCTTAGAGGTAATCAAGTCCAGCCCCCTCCTTTTATAGATGAGGAAACTGAGGCACAGAGAGGTGAAGTCATTTACCCAGGGTCACAAAAGTAATATAGTAAAACCTTATTTGAACCCAGATCTTCCTTACTCTTAAATCTGGTGTCCTAATGGCCCGATAGCAAAGAGAAGGGGATTTATATGAGAAATGATAAGGAGATAGAGTCAACACATTTCTCTAAGAAGCCTGGGGAATGGATGCTGCACTGTTTCAAAAGCCATAATATCCAGAGAGAAGGCATTGGCATATGGATCTACAGTGGCTCCCACCTGGAAAGAGTTCAAGGAGATCAGAGGGAAGGCTGACTGTGGTGATGAATTGATCTATAATTGTGACAGGCTGATATTGGTCTTTGTTTCCGAAACAGGCTTGTAGCTTGAAAGAGCCTGGGAAACAATCTCCTTAAAAGAAGATGAAGTGCAGATAATAGTCTTACCCCATCTGAACCAAACAGGAAGGAGCCCAGTAAATCCTCTCTGTCATCCAGGTACATCATCACCACACTCCATCAACACTGCTCATAACCTCTGACAGCTACAAGAAGGCTTCCATGATGGTATTTATTTCAGGGAATGGATTTATCAGCCATTTGTGTGACCTCAACAAGAAAATACTTGCAAGCTTAAAAGCATCAGCACAAGCAATTCCTCTCAGTGACTGTGTATGAGAAGGCCAGCACAGTCCACAGGTGGAGTTGGACGTCTTTTAAGGAAGAGCAATAGGGAAGATATTCTTCAATCCCACTCTACCTCCAACTCATTATTAAAAGTCCTCTTCTACTAGCACAGGAAGAAACAAACAAACATCCTTCTGGATTCATTTGCTCCTTGCTTTTCATTTCTTTCCTCTGCCACCCTAACTTTACTTTCTCCAGAGCAAGCAGCTGACTATTCAACAGGTTTGAACAATGCAACAGGGCAGCTAGGTGGCATAGTGAATAGAGCACCAGCCCTGGAGTCACAAGGACCTGAGTTCAAATCCAGCCTCAGACACTTAACATTTACTAGCCTTGTGACCTTGGACAAGTCACTTAACTCTAATTACCCTGCCTTCCCCCCTCCAAAAAGCAAAAACACCTCCCAAAAACTCCAGTGCAATAAGCACTGATTGAGCACCTGTTGTATGCCAGTTGCTGTGCTTCAACATTGATATTCGATGATCTTTAAGATGACATTCTCTCATTTCTCAAAGGGCTAACATTCCACTAAGACAAATGGACATACATACAAGGTAGAATGTGATGGTAAGGATGTGAATGGGGGGTCAAGGAGAGATCCAGACAAAGTGCTCCAAGGAATAGAAAGACCTCGTTTCACATATATAGGGGAAGCTGGCTCTTTAACATTTTCTGATTTCCAATTTGCCTCCCTAGAATTTTTAGGAAATTAGATCTTTCTCTTGTTTGAAAGAGATCTATCTCACTCCAATGTAAGAGTTCGTTCACTTGTATGTTTTTTGGTATTTTTAATCTGTAGGATTTTTCTGACTTTTTTTTTTCTGACTGCTTGGATAGATGGATTTCCTCACTATTAATTATCTGTGATGGTGTTTTGTGTAACCAGCATTTTGCTAGAAAGAGTCAAGCCAGTGGATGTAAGCTGTTGATACTCTCCCCTCCTTAAGATATAGGGGCCAGGGGACGGCTAAGTGGCACAGTGACTAGAGCACCGGCCCTGGAATCAGGAGGACCTGATTTCAAATCCAGCCTCAGACACTTAACACAAAAACTAGCCATGTGACCTTGGGCAAGTCACTTAACCCCAAATTGCCCTCCAAAAAGCAAAAAAAAAAACTTTTAAAAAAATATATAGGGCCAGGAAAAATAGCTATTTGTTCTGAACTAATCATGCCCCTGCACCAACAATATTTGGGTGGGTGGGGATGGACAGATATAATTCTAGTCTACTACGCCCTCTCTCAGCGGAGAATAGAGTAGCCACCTTCATGCCCTTGGAAAGGAATATATAAGATTCTAGAGATATTAATGACTCCCCTCGAGCCTTCTGCTTACACATTTATATACTTCTTACAGGCAACACATACCTTATACAGTCGTCTCACTTAAACCCCCTTGATGACACTGCTAAGTATGTATTAATGATGTTCTGAAAAAACTTAAACTCAGACAGATCAAGTGACTTGCCTGTGGTTATGAAGCTAGTGGTAGATGAGGCAGCTCAGGGACTCAGTGGATAGAGCATTGGGCCCAGATTCTGGAAGATTGAAGATTAAATTCAGTCTCAGATGCTTAGTAACTGGGTGAACTTGGGCAAGCCACTTAATCTCCATTTGACTCAGTTTCCTCAATTTTAAAATGGGGATAATAACAGCACCTGCCTCACAGATATTTTACAAGAATCAAATGTGATAACATTTGTAAAAGTGCTTAGCACAGCACTTTGCACATAGTAGGCACTATCTAAATGCTTATTCCTTTCTCTCCTCTCCTCCCCCCTTCCTAGTACATGTCAAAGGCAAGATCTGAATCTAGGTCTTCATGATCCCCACTCCAGCACTATCTTTCACCATATTGTCCATCTTACCTCTTTCCCTTGATGAATATAAGAGCAGGTGATGACATTCAATGGCAGCAATGCTGCTTTATCTTTGTGATCCTAATTAGTCAATTAACATACAAATATTTTTGGATGCCTACTACATGCTCAAGACTATGCCAGGTGCTGCAAGGGAGGGGCAGGGGGACCTTCAATGTGTATTGAGAAGTGCTGGACTCTCTTAGTTCAGATCTGAAGTTTGGACAAGATGAGATACTCATAAGACATTAGACAGTTGGGAGAAGTAGGTTTAATTTGCCTTGACACCATAGGTTTATGCAAGGAAGATAAAATGGCACTTAGATTCTCTGGAAGGGATGCTCCTTTTCTCTGTAGCAAGAGAATTTCTGGCTTAGGTGTCTTGCTGCCACTATGATAAGAGGACACTGCCCCAGCCTCTATTTTGAGCTTAAAAACTTTTTTCTTGGAAATTCAAGGTCATAACACCTGTAAAATCAAGGCTGGGAAAGAAACCAGAACTCCTGCTTTAACCAGCTAGCAGATGTTGATATCTTTTCCCTTCAGTTACTTGTTCCTGGACACGTTGTACCCTTATCTTCCCTTCCTGATTTCTGTAAAATTCCATTTTTCTACATTGCTTATATATTCATGTTCTATAGAAGGTTGCTAAGGCTTGTGTTCTAGGCTCTCTGACTTTTCATAAAGATGAGTCTACTCTCTAAGTATAAATAAAATCTGCAGATAACTCTCTCTAAATGTTGTGATTGGCAGCAGTACCTAATCAATGGACCCCTCAGATAATTTTTTATCACATCTCTGGATGGAAACATGTCTGGTAATAAGAGAAGATATAGTAAAAGATTATGCTGATTTGCATGGTTTTCAGAATTCAGTTAGAAGGGCCCCCAACTACTTATCCTGGACCTTTTTTTTTTTTTTAATGCTTTTTGGTAACCAGGAAGCTGTGTCAAGGAAGCCAAGGCCAATCAACAAAAGAATAAATCAAATCCTGATGTGTTAGTGTTTGCTGATTTCAGAGGTATGAATGCTCACACTAGAAATTTAACAATCAGCTCTCTGGAGTTTTCATTATCAGCTCTCCTGAGCTAGTTAGAACTGTCTCCAGAACACATTTGTGTGTGGGCAATAGGTTCAACTAACAAGCAAGACAGATGAAACTTTCAGTGCCATGAGGGAGGGGGAAAATTCCAGGTAGGGTAATTTTAAGCTCTCTTTTTCCCCCCATAATAGTACCTATTAGTCTAAAAACAAAAGTGTATTTTTTTCCATACTGTCACCTCCTTATGACTTTTAAATGCCTTCGTGCCTTAATTGGCTTGTGATTTATTTCTAGGAGAAGGTGAATCCTGCATTCACATGTCACAGTTGTTTGGTCCAATACCATTTGTCTAAGCTGTCACCTCAACATTAGCTCGCACTGACAAAATTTTTCAGTTCTTTAGAATAAAGAATACTTTCTCCCTTAACCTCTCCCTATTTATAAGTTTTAAATAATATACACAATAACTGGGCATTTCTTCTGGTAAATTGGGTTTTATAGTAGATTCAGGAGACTTAAATTGACTACAACAGATACAGATAAAACCTAGTACAATTAGACAAAGAGCAGCTTTACTAGGAAGCATAAAAGGTCCTTCTATCAGAGCAGTGCCTCAGGTCAGCTTTCACTGCCCAGGAGCTATGGATTTCTGGAGCTGCTAACACAGCTTGTGCTGAATTAAAGCAGAAGGGCAAGTTAAAGTAGACCCTCTCTAAGTGTAACAGTCACTCCCCCTTTTACTATTTGAGTCGAATCCCTCCCTCACTTAAATCCAATTTCCTTGTATGTCATGATATCATCTCCATAATGTCATGGTCCTCTTCAAGAATGAAGGACAAACAACTCATCTCTTACTCCCCTCTTGAATGTCTTCTTCATGCTTTGGGATCCCAAAGGAAACCTGAACATGCAACATAAATTCTAAAAAAAAAAAAAAATGGTGGGGGAGCAGCTAGGTGTCTCAGTGAAGAGCACTGGCCCTGGAATCAGAAGGACTTGAGTTCAAATTTGGCCTCTGACACTTAACAGTGTGACCTTGGGCAAGTTGCTTAACCCCAATTGCCCTGCCTCCCTGTAATGGATATGCAAATTTAAAGATCTTCCCTGCCCCTAGGCTATTTGATAGGCTTTAGAGACTCTGAGAACCTTCTTTGATTTGAAAATATACTCTGCCCCCTAATAGGCTTATTGTGGTCACATGGAGCCTGTGGCAGGAGGCTTGGTTTTCAGGAATGCCCACACCTTGATGCTGTGTGATTGGGCAGTGGGTCAAGAGGGTGGTTACATTCTCTGACCCAGGAGAAGGTTATATAAGCCCTGATAGGAGGCTTTGCTTTGGGGCTCACTTTGAGAAGTGTTGTGTGACTTGACCAGATGAGACTCTGGGCAGCTGTTGAGAGCCCCTGGGCTTTGATAACCCAAATGTTGATGATTCCCTCTCTGGTAACTGTGATTTGGTATGGATATAATGGTTGGACAGTTTGGAAGCCTGTCTGCTTGATTTGTTTCTCTGTCTTGTAAGTTCTGTATGTATACTCTGAAGTTCGGGGTGCTGACCTTTTCCCCCTGAACTAGGTAAACGATATATGTTTGATTAGTTAAAGTAAGCTTGTTAACCCATTTTGAGTTGCTTTCCTCTGGAAAAGCAGATCTAAGAACCTGTGTTGGAAGCCGCCCTGGGGATGCTAGGGTGCTTGCCGATACACTTCCCTGCTCCAAAAAGAAAAAAAAATGGCAGGGCTAGGGGAGGGAATAATGATTCACATTTATATAGCAATGTCTACTTATAAATGGCTCTACATCTATGATCCTATTTTTATCAATCAACAAGCATTTATTAAGCACTTACTGTGTGCCAAGCATGGGCAACTAGGTGGATGGAATGCCAGGTTTGGAGTCAGGAAGGCCAGAGTTCAAATTCAAACTCACACTTAGCTGTGTGACCCGAGAAAGTCACTTAACCTTGTTTGCCTCAGTTTCCTCATCTGTAAAATGAGCTGGAGAAGGAAATGGCAAACTCTCCCTTCCCCCCCCCTCCAAAGCAGTCAGAGTTAGATATAACTGCAATGACTGAACGTGTCAAGCACTGACTGTACTAAGCAAAAGGGAACCAAAGACAAGATGAACTCTGTTCATCTTCAGACGCTGTTAACTCATATTGAACTTGGCATCCAAAGTCTTTTTTTCAGTCAAATAATCATCTAACCATGCCTGCCCAACCCTGTACTTGTGAAATTGATTTTTAGAACCAGGGTAAAACTTTGCATTTAATATTTCTGTTGAATTTCATCTTGTTAGTTAAAAGGAAGGAAGGAAGTAATAAAAGGAAGGAAGAGAGAAAGAAAAGATGGAAGGAAGGAAGGAAGGAAAGGAAATAGGGAAGATGGAGAAAGCAAGTATTTATCAATCATTTATGTGCCAGGCACTGCATAAATAGAAATACAAACAAAAATAAGGACAGTTCCTACCTTCAAAGAGCTTACATTCAAATGACTGGATGACAACACACAAAAGGGGCTGAAAAACCTCAGAGGGGCCATCCATTGGAGAGGGAATAATTTTGAAGTCCAGAAAGTCAAGATCAGGACTGGGAGGAGAATGAATGCAAACCAGCCCAGAGTTTTCCACTAAATAGAGGCTCCAGGAAGAACTCAGCAAATGGGAGCAGCAAGGCCAGCCTTGGTAATGGAATATTCCAGAGTGAGTAGACCACAAGGCTAGGCTGGTCTAGGACAAAGAGGCCTCAGGTACTAGTTGCAGAATGAACAGAAGAGAAGGCATGGTTTAAAATCCAGAAAGTTAGTGACAGGATCAAGAGGGCAAGTGTCTTGGATTTGGAGTACAAAAAACTTGGGCTTAAATTCTACCTCAGGCAATTACTGTGACTTTAAGTAAGTTATTTAACTTTTCTTAGCTTCGGTTTTTTCAGCTGTAAAATGGGGATTATAATACTCAGTGTCTATCTCTCATGTTTGCTTCAAGGCTGAAATGAGGTAATGTGTGAAAGGCACTTGGCTATCCTGAAAGCCTTCTATGAATGACCATAATTGTTATTACTTCATTATGAGATAACATGGAAGGAACACTGGCAAACAAGCCAAAGAGCTTTCTTTTCAGTAAAACAGATTGAAGTCAGAGATTCCTAATAACTGGGAACCTTTCAAGATCGGTACCCATGCTGATCTCAGTGCCTTGTCTCTTCCAGAGTCAGTTGTCTGTCCTCAATCCTGGACTTTATCCTAGAAGTATAAAATGAAACCAGTAAATTGATAGAGACTATCTTCTGCCTCAGGGGTCACATTGTTGAGCCAGGATTCACCATCTTCCATCTGTCGACTTTGAAGCTAGTGGCTTCCTGGCACATGAATTCAGTGAAGGAGTCACCGAGGAGCAACTCTTTCCAATTTTTTTCACCCATTATTTAACCTAGGCCCCAAGACTGGTAAACAAGGCCACGGTGCAGTCACTTAAAGGCCATATACTATTTACTTTATTGCTTAGTTCAGTCTAGAAGGGCAGCATTTGTCTCATGTAGAGAGTACTTGGCTATCTTTTGTACTGTATTGAATTAGCAATAGGGGTGCTATCAGCACTTCTGAAAAGTGCTGATTGTCCATTCTGTTCTAACCATGTTAATCAATGTTAATTACAGAGCAAGTGTGGGGGTTAACAGATTATACTGAGCTTAATTAAGCTTGTCAGTAACAAATGGCATAACCTTTATGTTTGGGCCTGGTTAAAGAGTAAACCAGAGTATTACATAGTAATAGAGCAGAGAATTACAAGTAATCTCATCACGGTGTAATTCCCTGTCTATACTCCTATGCTGGAATGAATGGGTGATCTCATTAATAATGGCAGATACTCTCTCTCCAGAGTTGCAAATTACAACATGCCCACACCATTCCATTTATCCTATTATTCTTGTTTGTGTCCTCATATAAAATCATTACAGGAAATACATCCAATATGCTGGGGGCCTTCTCCTAGTTTTCCTGACATCATTAGCACACTCAGGCTATCCCTTGCTTAGTACTCTCTATGTGACACAAATGTTCCCTTAGATCCATGAAATGTAACCACATCATTTTCTTTCTTTAATCATACAACAAAAAAGTAAGATTGAGAGGTTCACTAACAGATGTCGTAGTTGGCAAACATTTATTGAGCACTTACTGGATGAATGCCATCCACTAGAATCCTATTCTTTGTTTCTCATCATGCTGGGGTACTTGGTGACCCTGGAATTCTGGGAGGTTATGAGAAGGCAGGTCCTGGAAAACTGGAAAAGCTCTGAGTAGGGTTTTCTGTTGTCCAAACCAGTCTAGCAGCCGAATTGGAGAAGACAGGCAGAATCACCAGGCTGGCTACAGAGAGATGAAATTTCTGGCCACATAAACTCCTGAAACTTGCCAACTAGGTTGTAGTCTGATTGCAGTCTGCTTGGGTAAGAGATGGAGCAGTTAACAGAGATGAAATCATGGATCCAAAACTCAATGAATATGTGTTAAGTGCATGTTTGGTATAAAGCACTGAGCTAGGCACCATACAGAGACAAAAATGAGATAGCTCCTCCCCTCATGGAGCTTATATTCTGCTGGAAGTATAAATCCCATAAAAATAGTTCAGAAAGAAGGAGAGATCACTGTGGACTGGAATAATCAGAGAAGAGATGGGACTTTCCTTACACCTGCAAGAAGGGTAAGGCTTAAATTAAAAAAAAAACAAAAAAACAAAACAAAGTAGTCAGCAGTATAGGTTGACTGGTATAAGCAAAATTACAAAAATGAGAATATTCATCATCTGACCTGAGGCCTGAGGACAACAAGCAGACAGGTTAGGCTAAAGTAGAGAATTCATGGGATTGTAAAGTGTAGAGCAGGGGCAACTAGGTGGTTCAATGGATTTCGTGCTGGGCCTAGAGTTAGGAAGACCTGAGTGTATTTACACATCAATTATTTATTAGCTATGTGACCTTGGGTAAGTCACTTAACCCTATGTGCTTCAGTTTCCTCATATTAAAATGAACCAGAGAAAGAAATGGCAAAAACACTCTAGTATCTTTGCAAAGAAAACCCCAAATGGGGTCACAAAGAATCAGATATGACCGAAAAAATGACTGAACAACCACAAAATATAGAGCTGGAACATAGAGATTATCTATTCTCATCCACTCATTGTACAGATAAGGAAACTGAGGACTGGAGAACTGAAAGTTATTCACTGAATGTCAAAGATAGTAAGTCGCAGATCTCATGTCTTCTGGCTCCATATCCTGAGGTCTTTTCACTGGACCATGCCAGTTTATGCAGGGAGAAGGGAGTGGGGGAAAATAAGAATTATAGAACCTTAGAAGGGGTCTGCATCCCATGCTTCTACTTCCCAACTATCTACACTCTCCATAATTTATAACCTAGATTCTGTTCTCATCAACTATAATGAAAGTGATCTATCAAAGGTTTTTGTTGAGTTGTTTTAGTCGTGTCTGACTCTTTATGGCCCCACTTTGGATTTTCTTGGCAAAGAAACTAGTGTGGTTTGCCATTTCCTTCTCCTGACCATTTTATAGTTGAGGAGACTGAGGCAAAGAGAGTTAAGTGACTTGCCTTAACTTACAGCTAATAAGTTACTCAGGCTGGATTTGAAGACGAGTCTTCCTGATTCTCAGCCCAATGTTCCATGAACTTTGCCACCTGTCATTCAAATGTCCTCCATGAGTTCCTAATGATCAGGCACAGTACGCTTATCTTAGTGCTCATTCTAAACTTGATACTACTAATTATAACCTCCTTTGAGTACTCTAACCTCCCTTGACTTCCAAGACCCATCCTGTCCTGGTTCTGCTACCTCTCTTAATTATTCTTTTGTTCCTGCCTTCCTCCTACCTCTCTCCTTAATATTTTTGGCATTTCCCATTGAGAGGATCACAGAAGAAAAAATGAGCGGTTTTAATTATATAAAATGAATAAGTTTTTGCATAAACTCAATTCAGGCAAAGATTAAAAGTGAAACAGTTAACTGGGGACAAAGGGAGGGAAACCAGCTTTCAGCAACTTTCTTTTTTTTTTTTTCAAACAAATGCTTTATTAACTTCTGTTTTACATCATTCATTTCTGCCAGATTTTGAGTTACAATTTTCCCCCCATTTTTCCCCTACCCACCATCCCAGAATAGCAGTCCCACAAGATATCGCTTCCTCCAATCTGCTCTCTCCCATATCTTCTCCCATACCCCCTTCGACTTTTCCATTAGAGCAAGGTGAATCCCTGTGCCCCAGTGCCTGAACATCTTATCTCCCAATTACATGCAAAAGAGTATTAATAATAGTATTTATATATATTTGAAACATTTAATTTTAAGACCTCGAATTTCAGATCCATTCCCTTCCTCCCTTGTCACCCATTCCCTCTGGGAAGATAAGTAATTCAGTATATGTTGTACATGTCTAGCTATGCAAAACATTACTATAGTAGATATATTGTACAAGGCTGCTTATAATTCCCTCCCACTCATCCCACCCCCCACCTGGTCCATTCCCTACTTGATCCTGTCCCTCTTCTATAGTGGGTACTTCCAACCTCCCCTCACCCCAAGGATGCCCTCCCATCCATCATCCCTCCTCTCATCCCCCTTCCCCCTATTCTGCTGCAGGTTGAGATATCCCATTTAGTATGTATGTCATTCTCTCCCTGAACCAAATTCAATGAGAATGTGGTTTTGCCTTTTTGCCTTCCTATTCTTCCCTTCCCCTGCACCCACTTCCCCTTGCTTCTTCTACATGAGATAGTTTACCCTACCCTCTCTCTCCCCGTCTCCTCTTGCCACTTTCCTCTCTCACCTCCTAATTTCACCCCTTAAGTATCATCCCTTCCCAACAAATTCAACCTATGCCCTCTATCCCTGTATAACTGTAAACATATATACACACATTCACATATATATTCATATGATCATACACCCTTCTTCCATTATTTTCAGAGTGAGAAAGGTTTCATCAGTCACAGTTACTGTTTTTCCATGTAGGAATGTAAATAGGTCAACTTTGACAAGTTCCTTTTGATTTCTTTTCCCTGATTACCTTCTCAGGCATCTCTTGCTTCTTATGTCTGGATGTCAAATTTTCTATTCAACTCTGTTTTTTTCCTCAAGAATGCTTGAAAGTCCTCTATTCCACTGAATGACCATATTTTCCCCTGAAACAAAATACTCAGTTTTGCTGGGTAGGTGACCCTTGGGTTCAGTCCCAGTTCTTTTGCCCTCTGGAATATCATATTCCATGCCCTTCAATCCCTCAGTGTAGAAGCTGCCAGGTCCTGGGCTATTCTGATTGTGTTTCCACAATATTGAAATTGTTTCTTCCTGGCTGCTTGTAGTATTTTCTCCTTGATCTGGGGATTCTGGAACCTGGCTATAATATTCCTGGGAGTTTTCTTTTTGGGATCTTTTTCAGGAGGTGATCTGTGGATTCTTTCAACCTCTATTTTGCCCTCTGGATCTAAAACATCAGGGCAATTTTCCTTGAGAATTTCTTGAAGGGTGATTTCTAGGTTCTTTCTTTGATCATGGCTTTCAGGTAGTCCATTAATTTTTAAATTGTCTCTCCTGGGTCTATTTTCCAGGTCAGTGGTTTTTCCCATGAGATATTTCACATTGCCTTCTATTCTTTTATTTGTTTGGATCTGCTTAAGAGCATCTTGATTTCTCATAAAGTCATTAGCTTCCATTTGCTCCAGTCTAACTCTGAAGGAATGAACCCCCTCAGTAAGCTTTTGAGATTCTTTTTCCATCTGGCAAATTTGGCTTTTTAAGGCATTCTTCTCTTCATTGCCCTTTTGGGCCTCCTTTGCCATTTGAGTTAGTCTATTTTTTAAGGTGCTGTTTTCCTCAGTCAGGCTGTTGACCCTCATTTCATACTTTTCCTGCATCCTTCTCATTTGTCTTCCCAATTTTTCCTCCGCTTCTCTTACTTGATTTTTAAAGTCCTTCTTAAGGTCCTCTATGGCCTGTAACCTGCTCCTATTTTCCTTTGGGGCTTTTGGAGCAGGATTTCTGACCTCACAGCCCTCCTCCTGTTCTATGCTTTGATACTCTTTGCCCCCAAAATAGGAGTCTAATGTTTCATTTTTCTGTTTATTTTGTTTCCTTTGCCTTGGCATATTGCCACTTAATTACTTGACTTTTGGGCTTGTTGCCACAGTAGGATTCTGCCACCAGACAGGGGAGCTTCTGTCCCGAATGTGTGGGGGGACAACTTCCGTTTCTGGAAAGCTGGATACCCACCCCACAACCTCCACCCCAGACCACAATCCAGATCCAGGGAGGTTAAAGCAAGAGTGATTACCCCCAAGACTGATCTCTGGATCTCCCTACAGTTTTCAGGCCAGGAGCTGGAGCTGCCACTGAAAACTACAAAATGGTGTATCTCCTCAGTGGCTTCTAGCCCCCAGGGGAGGCAGCCGACGTGTTTCCCAAATACTGGTCCCAAAGTCCATAGGGCACTAACTTCTCACTTTGTCCTAGGCATGTCTATGTTGATAATTCTGGAATTACCACAGCTGCTGTTCTGGGGTCCCTCCAGCCAGCTGTTGGCCTGGCTGCCCTGGGGCTAAAACTGGGGCTCAGGTGGACGTGAGCTCAGCTCTCCGCACAGTTTCACCATCCTTAAAATGGGGATAATGACACTTAACACTACTAATCTTACAAATCTGTATGAGAAAAGTACTTTATCAACCTTAAAATGCTCTATAAATGTGAGCTCTTGTTCTTAACAACAAATCTAACAATCGCTGGCATTTATAGGACATTTTAAGGCTTACAAAGAGGTTTATAGACATTATTTCAGTATCTTTATCTTTTTAGTAATCTGGTAGTGGAATGGGCTGCCTTGGAAGGTACTGACATGGAATAGTGGCATTGTTTAGCTCCTATCAGCAGGGTAGGAAGATCAGTTTGGGTTGTAGTGTAGGGAATTCTTTCAGTGAAATTAGAACTTGGATTGAATCAGTGGTTTCAAACACAAGTAGAAATGGGGCATTACTAAAACCATATATGAGTATCCCTGTGGGTCCCATATTGACTTAGAAAACAACATATTAATATAACCTGTTTTGTTGTATTTTTATTTTATTTAGTTTGTTAAATATTTCCCAATTACATTTTAATCTGGTTCAGGCAGCACTAGGGAGTGTTGTGGACCTCATGTATGACATCCCTGGATTAGATAACATCTAAGATTCCTTGTCTATATGACTTATCTAAGTGCCTATTTAATTCAACTCAAGAATTATTTATTAAGTGATAGATACAGAAAATTATGCTAGTAACTAGGGAGAAAAAGGAGCAGAATAGATGCAGTTGCTGCCTTCATGAAGCTTACAGTCTGGAAGAGGGAACATAATATCTTCAAAATAATTATAATAAAATATAAAATATGCTGAGTACATAAGAGAGGTATAAACAAAATATTGTGGAGGCCTGAAGAATACTATGGGGGGAGGGAGAGAGAGAAAAATCAAGGAAGACTCTGGAGGTTCCATTTGAATTGAACTTTAAAAGATGAGAAGGGAGTCATGGAAATGAGAAGGTTGTTGAGTCATGGAAATGAGTGTGACAATATACCTAGAGAAAGAAAAACATGGTCTGTGTGTGAGGCGCACAAGTAAGATTTTGCCCTTGGTCACAGGTTTTCAGAGCCAGAAATTAAACCCAGGTCTTTGATTACATATCCAGAGCTCCTTTCCCTATTTTCCATAGCCTTGCTAGAGATACACCCAACCCATCTAATACCTCTTAGAGATGATATTATGGGAAATTAACTTAGGTTGATTGATGAGAGTTAGAGTCTTTAAATTCTCCACGAATCTCATTTAATCAATCATTATAAATTCTGGGATTTTGCTAATCCCTTCTTAAACACATTAGCTATTAGGTCTACTGCAAAGTCCTACCTGAATTTTAGCCCTTTTCAGGTGGTTCAAGTTGCAGAACTAAATGAAAGAGGGCTGTTATTACCTCGTTAGCATCTTTTTAAAGAAACAGAACCACTGTGTAGAGGGCTTTGAATTCTAGACTGAGTGAGCTTTATGCTGTAGGTAATGGTAAGTTAGTCAAGGTTTTTGAGCAGGGAATAATATGTACAAAACATTGTCTTAGGTATTATAGAAAGAATACTGGATTTGGCAATAGAGAATCTGGCTTCAAATGCCTGTTTGCTAAATGTATGACCTTTAAACAGTCACTTAATTTCTCTGGGCTTTAGTTTTCTTTATATGTAGAGTAAGGGAGGAGTAGATTCAATAATTTGGGGGATTTTTGTTCAAAAGGACCAAAGGCCCTTTCAGCTCTAAATCTATGATCCTAACATCTTAACTTTCATAGCAAATCTCAGTGGTTTTACTAATAGTTTGGGGCAGCTACATGGTACAGTCGATAGAGTAGACCTGGGGTGAGGAAGGCCTGAGTTCAAATCCAGGCTCACACACTTACTATCTACATGACCCTGGGCAAGTCACTTAACCTTTGTTTGTCTCAGTTTTGTTTACTATAAAATGGTAATGATAATAGCACCTCCCTCCCAGGGTTGTTATGAGGATAAATGAGATAATAAATGTAAAGCGCTTAGCATAGTACCTGGAACATACTAAGTTCTGTATAAACATTAGTTGTTATTATTATCCCAGACTCTGAATTGAGCCATAGCTACTTTGGCACCAAGATTCTAGATCATGTGTGAAGCCAGTGAGCTTAACAGGGAAGCTCTGGGACTCAAAACTAAGGGGACCTTTGAACTTGGAACTTGGTGGGACTGTGTCATGTAGGATCTGTGAGCCAAACCCCTTCTCCTGCCCCAAATTGTAGGTGCTGCAGTGGGGACTTGTTTCTGTAAGTACTGGGGAAATGTTTGTATATTTATTCTTACCTAACCTCTGAAAGAAAATTCCTTTGCAAAAGCTAATCTGACTGTTAAATGGTTAAAGGGGAGAACACCATTAGTACGGACTGGAGCCAATGGCAGAGAGCTTAATCACCCTCCAACTACCCCTAAAGTTACAGAATGGGAGTGAAGGGGGTGGAGTGGTCAAATATAGTATTTCTGACCTTTAGGCACTGGTAGCCAGGGTAGTCACTGTTACAGTAAGAACAGTGGGTATAAAAATCACCCCCAAAGTCTGTGCCACACTTTCCCACAAGCACAGAGTCCAGAGAAAAAATGGTCTCAAGCCAAGAAAGCACATGTGGCAAAGGAGTAATTCATATCTCCTGGTTGCTGGGTATTCTTTTCTCCTATTACCAAAACAGAATTTAAATGGGATCTTCAAGAATTTCCCTTTGGATGTAGTATAGTTTCTTTGCTGGGTTCCTTGTGGAGCCATGAATCTTCATTCAATCTTTTCCTGGCTCTCAGTGAAGACACTGCCACTGATTGTTGCTTTGGCTAGGACACTGATGAGAAGTCCAATATCCTCTGGACAATTAGAAGTTTGAATGTTTTATTAATACACATAATTATTAATATAATCATAAATATATATAACTTATAAATAAAAATATTCACATATTTACAGTAAATACTCAAAAATCTTTTACCCAAAATGAAAAGGGAAGAGGCAGGACTCTTACTCACTGGTCACAGCTCTCTTTCTTACCTCCCCCACCTAAAAGCTAAAGCCATGAAGTGATTTGGGGAGAAGGGGATAGGCCAGAAATTTCCCAATGACTCACTGGGGAACAGTTACTTTTTGGGTTACTTTGAGTCATTTTTGTTTTTCTATATTTCCTATGGTATGAAATAAAGGCACCTCCACAAAGTGACCTTGGCTTCTTGAAATCTATGCCAGCAAAACTTTAGTTAATTCCTTGACAGTAGACTGAGTCTAACTAAGTACTGAAAGGCACATTACCAGTAGGCTGGACACCTCGTGATGAATTCTTTGGCCAAGGCAATCCATGGAAGAAGGAAAAATGGTCTTCGATCCTGTTTAACTCCCTTCTGTTTCTTCAGAGATAGTTGCAGAAATGCAGAAAAAAGGCAGTGGATAATAAGAATTTCAATTCTTATATCATCTATGAACTTTAAAACAGTTTTAATCTAAATGCAAGGCCGTATTTAATGACAATAATTGGACAAACTACATGAAGAACTGAATTGTATCAATCTTAATGTTCCCACAGATTCTTCTTGGAGTACACATAAAGGAACTGGCAGAGCTGGTTACCTGAGCTATCATGTGCCCTAAGGCAGCAAGAAGCATCATCATGTGGGACATGTATTCATCTTTCATTGTAGTTCTCATGAGAAGTGTTTACAAAGACTGCCATGAAAATAATTGTAGCATATTCACCAATATCAATTATAGGGATTGAAGAGAAAGAGAAATTTTATAACGAACTTAACAAAGTGACACTAAAAGACCGAAGATCTTGGAACATTATATATCATAAAGCCAAAGGACTAGGGATGTGACTGTAAATATCATACCCAGAAAAGTTAAGCATAATCCTGAATGGAAAAAAAATGGATATTCAATGAATTGCCAGACTTTCAGGATTTGTTGCAAAAAAAACCCCCGAACTTAATAAAAAATTTGACATACAAGATCCAAAAGAAAGATAAGGTACACATCAAAGATTAATTACAAGGGACTCAATAAAGAAAGACCATTTACTTTTTGTATGAGGAAATGTAAAATATATGTCTAAGACTGTTATTAGTAATTGAGTAGTTTGAAAGAAAGATGGGGGTAGACCCGGATATTATGTGATTTTAAAAAGTAAAAAAAAAGTAGGAGAAGGTAAAAGGAATAATTACCTATGCAAATGAGATGTTAGAGGAAGAACTGACACAGAGAATTATATGGGTGAGGAGGACTGGTAGTTCTGGAACCCTATTCTCATTGGGAATAGGTTAAAGAAGGAACAATACATATCTATTTAGAACAATACATAGCTATCTAGAAGGGTATAAAAGTCTCCTAAATTCAGAAAGAAATAAAGGCTAAGGGGATAGAGAAGCAGGGAGAGTATAAGAGAGGAGGGGAGAAAATGAGGGAAGGATTATTGGAGAGGGGGTATATTAAGTGATAGGAGGGCAAGGTAGCAGGTAGAAGTAAAGTAGAGCAGTCAGGAGGGAAAGGAAATAAGAGAAATGCACAAACATAAAATAAAGATCAGGAGTAGAATTTATTAGGAAAAAAAGCAGGGGTAGCAATCATCTCAGACTAAGTTAAAGCTAAAATAGATTTAAGCAAAAGAGAAAAACGAAACTATACTATATGTCACCCATATTAATCAATATTGCTTTAGATCATTTAAAATAACTTGACGGTATAAGGTCGGAATATTGCTGTGATGTAGGAAATGACAAGTTGGTGGAATTAGGAAAATATAGAGACTTGAATCTATGAAGGAAAATGTTATCCACCCTCAGAGAAACAGAGGACAAACAAGTATAGTACAGTCTTACATAGATGCATATGAATGTATGTGTTAATATATGAGTATGATTAAAAATATCTAAGTATATGTATGTATATATGTGTATATATATGTGTATATGTACATTTGTGTTTTTGTGTATATATGTTTTTATATATACATCATATCTCTATCTAATCTGCTCTTAATTGTAGCCTTCTTGGGGGAGGGGGGTGGAGATAAAGGGGAAAAAAACAAAGAAAAAAGTGAACAGCAGAGAACAAAAGAAAGCTTACAAGGAAGCAAAGAAAAGATGTACAGCTCTGAACACAACGTGTTATATTTTTTATATAGAATTTTTCCAAATGGAAATTTATTGCTGTATATTTTGAATATCTGCTATACACATAGCAATGCTTTTCTCCCCTTTTCTTATTTTGTATTTAAGTTTATAATATGTTTCTTTTCTTATTGTGTATTTTCTTTTCTTTTCTTATTGTATATTTAGGTTTTAGTATTTTAAGTTTAATATAAATAATTTTTTAAAAAGTGAATTTAACTAGTCTTCAAATTAAATCAACATTTTCTGATTCTCAGTGACTTCAAACAAAGGTAGAAGAAAGGTGAGGGTGGTGAGAAATAAATTTGAAAATATAGAATAGGAGTAAGTAAAGGAATAGGCAAAAGATTTGTAGACTCCATAGGAACCTCATGCCTGTAAATCATGGCACTATTTTTTTTTAATAAAAGAAATGGAAAACACTAGACATGATGAACAATGAATAACATTATAAAAATTTTAACCTATTATATTTTAGCAAACAAGAAACAACATTTTGCTAATGTGCATTTTTTTCCTAAAGTAATTATCTATCTACAAATACCACTTCATTAGAGCAAAAATAAAAATCAATACCAAACTTCAAAAAAAAAAATAGAAATAAGAAAAAAAACAACAGTGCAACGGAAAGAACTTAATCCTGAACAATTCTATCAAATTACTGATGTTGAAAAATGAAAAGACATAGAAACAGACGGTTTAACTGATATAAATCAATTTCGCAACAAAAAGACCAAAAGAGAGTAAAGAGTGTCTTAGCCCAAGGCAATAATGGTTTATAATATAAACTTATTTGTAAAATTTTATGGATAAGTATAATGGAAGATGATCATATCTAAATTGCCAAATAGATAGAACTCTGGGCCTGTAGCCAAGAAGACATGATGCCTCAGGCACTTACCTGCATAGCCAGGGAGGCTAAGTGGTGCATTGGATAGAGTGTCAGTTCAAATCTGGCCTCACACACTTGCTAGCTGTGTGACCCTGGGCAAGTCACTTAACCCTGTTTGCCTTATTTATAAAAAGAGCTGGAAAAGGAAATGGTAAACCACTCTAGTATCTTTGCCAAGAAAACCCCAAATCGGTCACAAAGGGTTGGGTATGACTGAAAAACAACTGAACAAGACCCTGTGCAAGTGACTTAACAGTCTCAGCTTCAGTATCCTTCTCTGTAATAGGATGGGATTAGAATCAATGGCCTTTAAGATTCTAAATCTATTGTCCTATGAAACTTTTATGAACAGAATTGCCTCATACAAAGAGAAGTGTAGGATAAGCACTAGTTGAAAGAAAGCTGTTGACACAACTCAATAAAGTCATCCTTTACTGTTTTAAAATTTAATTGCTTATATGTTTTAAAACATTAAGAAGAAAATAGAAGGATGAAAACAAACAAGCATAGTGGTTATTTCTACTCTGCTCTCTCTATAGCAGGTATTTTCTATTCACCCCCATTGCAGGCAAAGGGACCCTACTAGAGGGAAAACATTACAGGATATAAAAATGAATAATTTTGATTACATTAAATTAAAGAGGTTTTGCACAAAGAAACCAATGTAGCTAAGATTAGAGGGAAAGCTGAAAATGGGGGAAATTTTTACAGCAATTCTCTCTGGTAAAGACCTCATTTCTCAAATATGTAGAAAACGGAGTCAATTTTATAAGAATACAAGTCATTCCCCAACAGATAAATGACCAAAGGATATGAGCAAGATGCAGTTGCACTTAGCTTCTCTCCCTTACCCTCTATCTGGAAATGAGTCTTAGGTCAGTGGGGGTATGTTGATTGTGTGTTTTTAGGTGACCACCAAGTCTGAGAGGCACCATATAGATGTGGCTGGGACCTTTTATACCCTCAGATCAAAGAGGGTATAAAGCTAGATTCTATCAGGGTACATGGAAAGAAGTATTCAAGGAAGTCAGTGCAATCAAGGACACTGAGTCAAGAAAATGCTTGTCTTACCACATGTGCTTTCCCAAGACTCCTACTCTTTCTTTAAAGTCACATGACTCCAGACAAACAAAAATTGGCCAGATTCTCAGTCTAGGTTAGGGGATAATAAAATATGGCTCCAGATCCATGGAAAATTATAGAAGAATACATACCACTTTAGGACTTTTCATTTTCAGCCAATAACCCCATAAATTCAATGGATCATAGGATCATAGATTCAGAGCTAGAAGGTATTAGAAATTGTCTAATCCAACTTCCTTCTTTTACAAATGAAATAACTGCAACCTAAAGAGTCTGTGACTTGACTAAAGTCATACAGATGGTTAGTGACAAAATCAGAATTCAAGCCTAGGTCTTTTGATTCGAAATCCATATCTGTCTTTCCACTTTTTCACATTCATTTAAGTCACATAGTTTATTAGCAAAAATCAAGAACAGTTGTTAAGTCCTCCCAACACGGGGTCCTTCTCCCAATCATTCCACAGAAATCTCTTCCTGCTTATCCTCCCAGGTTTTCTTTCCAAGTTGTCTTTGGGACAGTCTCAAAGGGCTGAGTCCCCTCTTTCCCCAACAGGTCCTAAAAGATTAAAAATGGGAGTTGTGTTTCTGGAACCTTCATTTGAGGTTAAGATTGTACATATGAGGGAACAAGGCAGAGGTTCTATGAAAGCAAAAGAATGGGTTTTTTTTGTATGTGAGTATGAGAATAGTTATCTCCACCTGCTCACCAACTAGTTTTTTGGTTGATTTTCTAGGATTCTCTAAGTATACCATGATATCATCTGCAAAGAGTGATAATTTTGTTTCTTCATTGCCTATTCTAACTCCTTCAATTTTTTTTCTTCTCTTATTGCTATAGACAGAAATAGTACAATATTGAGTAGAAGTGGTGGTAATGGGCATTCTTGCTTCACACCTTATCTTATTGGGAAGGCTTTTAGCTTTATCCTCATTATAGATAATGCTTACTGATGGTTTTTAGATAGATACTACTTATCATTTTGAGGAAAACTCCATTTATACCTGTGATTTTTAGTGTTTTTAAATAGGACTGAATTTTGTATTTTGTCAAAAGCTTTTTTCTGCACCCATAGAGATAATCATGTGATTTTTGTTTGTTTTGTTATCAGCATGGTCAATTATGCTGATAATTTTCTTAATATTGAACCAGCCCCTGCATTCCTGGTATAGATCCCACCTGGTCATAGTGAATGATCTTTATGATATATTGTTGTAATCTCCTTGCTGGTATTTTATTTAAATTTTTTGCATCAATAATCACCACCAAAATTAGTCTATAATGTTCTTTCTCTGCTCATCCTGGTTTAGGTATCAACACTATATTTGTGCATTAAAAAGAATTTAGTGGGACTCCTTCTTTGTCCATTTTCCCAAAAAGTTTATATAGTATTGGAACTAATTGTTTAAATATTTGGTAGAACTCATTTGTGAATCTACCTGGTCCTATGATTTTTTCCTTAGGAACTCATTAATGGCTTATTAAATTTTTTTCTAAGATAGAATTTTTTTGTATTCTATTTCTTCTTCTGTTAATCTGGGCAATTCATATTTTTTGTATATATTCATCCATTTTGTGAGATTTATTGGCATATAATTGTGCTAAATTGCTCCTGATTTCTTTAATTTATCTTCATTGATGGTGAATTCACCCTTTTCATTTTTTACACTGGTAATTTCTTTCTTTTTAAATCAAATTAACTAAGGTTATTTATTTTATTGTTCTTTCCCCTTCCCCCATAAAACCAGTTATTAGTTTTATTTATTAGTTCAATGGTTTTCTTATTTTTAATTTTATTAACCTCTCCTTTGATTTTCAGGATTTCCAATTTGGTGTTTAATTGGGGTGTTTTTTTTTTCTAATTTTTTTTTTAGTTGCATGCCCAATTAATTGATCTGCTCTTTCTCCATTTTATTGATGTAAACATTTAGAAATATAAATTTTCCTCCAAATGCTGCTTTGGCTACATCCCATAAATTTTGTTATGTTGTCTCATTGTTGCCATTCTATTTAGTGAAATCATGTATTGTTCCTATGATTTGTTCTTTGATCACTCATTCTTTAGGATTAGGTTCTAGGATAACAGGAGAGTTTTCCTTGATAATTTTTTGAAATATGTCTCCCCCCATCTTTTTATCATGGCTTTCAGGTAGTACAATAATTCTTAAACTATCTATCCTACATCTATTTTCCAGGTCTATTGTTTTTCCAATCAAATTTTTTCACATTTTCTTCTATTTTTTTTTTACTAATTTTATTTTATTTTTATTGTTTCTTGATGTCTTGTGAAGTTATTAGCTTCCACTTGCCCTATTCTAATTTTTAAGGAATTATTTTCTTCAGTGAGCTTTTGTACCTCCTTTTCCACTTGGCCAATTCTAACTTTAAAGTAGTTCTTTTCTTTAGTGAATTTTTATCTTATTTTATTTTATTTTGCTTTTTGGAGGGCAATTGGGGTTAAGTGACTTGCCCAAGGTCACATGGCTAGTTTTTGTGTTAAGTGTCTGAGGCCAGATTTGAACTCAGGTCCTCCTGACTCCAGGGCTGGTGCTCTATTCACTTCACCACCTACCCACCCCATCTTCAATGAATTTTTGTACCTCTTTTACCATTTGACCAATTCTACTTTTTAAGGAGTTCTCTTCAGTGGATTTTTGTGCCTCTTTTACCAAACTGTTGATTCTCTTTTCATGATTTTCTTGCATTACTTTCAACTCTTTTCTGAATTTTTTCCTCTAGCATCTAATTTGATTGGTCTGTGACCAATTCACTTTTTTCTTTGAGGCTTTGCATGTAGCTGCTTTGATTTTGTTGTCTTCTGGATTTGTGTCTTGAGCCTCCCTGTTATCATAGTAAATGTCTATGGTCAGGTTCTTTATTAATTTTTCCAGTCTCTTTCTTGACTTTTAACTTTATGCTAAAGTTAAATTCTGATCCTGGGATGGAGGAGCCACTGTCCCACACATCAGATTTTTTCATGCTGCTGTTTTCAGAGCTAGTTCTGGAGGTCTATTAATTTTCAGTTCTTTCAAGTTAGTATCTTATAAGGAAAGATGTAGTCACTGCTTTTCTTGCCTGTGAGTGGCCACAAGCACTCTTTTCTGCCCTAGAACTGTGACCAGAATCCCTACTTCCCTAGGGCTACAAGAGCTAGTGAGTTAGTTTTCCTCTTAACTCTGCGACTACAACCCAAATGTGCATATGGGCAATGTGATAAAGTCCTGCACCCAGTGCTAGCAAAGGGTCCCCTGTAATCTCCTTCTGACCAGTTGTCTGAACTCCTTACTGTCTGTGGGCCATGAGCTCCAGAAGAGGCCTCTGGATACACCCTCAAGGCCTACTGCTGTCTTATAGGAACTACACAGACAGATCTTTCTTCCTGACCTTCTAAGTTGTTTTGGGCTAGAAAATTGTTTCACTCCAACCTTCTATTGCTTCTGCCATTCCAGGACTCATTTTGAGGTGTCTTTTTAAAGTTGTTTGGAGGGGAATTTGGGAGAGTTCAGACCAGTCCCTGCTTTACTCCAGTATCTTGGTTCTGTCCACTCTGGAAATTTTTTTTCCCCAGACTTCATATGTATAATGGGCATCATATTTCTTGCCTTGTCAATAGATGGGGAGGGGGTATGGAGGGAAGGAAGACAATTTGGAAACAAAAATAAACATTAAAAAGAAAAGAAAAAGCAAACATTAAAAAAAGAAAGCTATCTGAATGTATATTGTTCCTCTTCAGCAAATTTGAAGATCAGAAGAAGTAAGTTTTATAGATACTTACTATCTATATGACCCCAGCCAAGATATTTAATCCTGTTTGCTTCGTTTTCCTCATCTATAAAATAAGCTGGAGAAGAAAATGGCAAACCACTCCAGTGTCTTTGCCAAGAAAACCTCAAATGGGGTCAGGAAGAGCCAGACAGTTCTGAAAGAATGGAACTGTTGTTCAACAGAAGGGCAAGTTATCTAGACATAATTCCAGTAGATAATACTGTGCCCCATTATGACTTCATTCAGCCTTTTCTAAGGTGATTCATTCTACAACCCACTTAGACTACATTTGTATCTAAAGTAGTTAGGGTGAGACCATTTTAAGTGAGAATAAATCATCTTATTATTTGTAAAAGATATGAAGCTTTGAGTGACATATTTGTATATGAGAAAGCTAGCTAAGTTAATGAACTTGTTCACAAGGCAGTGGTATACTGGTAAATGCTTAACAACTGGATCATAAAAAAATGTACACAGAATACACTTTTAAATTTAATCTGCATTACTAACACTTTCTCCATTCCTTTCTAAAAGCTAAACAATTAACAAAATAATAAATCAAGCCCTGATTCACAGTGTTTGCTGATTTCTGAGGCATAAATACTCACAGAGAAAATTTAACAATCCTCCAGAGAACCAATTCTAGCTGATGCCAGCATACCTATACCATGGGGCATAGATTGCCATAGTACCTTTTTAAAATCTCAACCATTCTTTTTCATAGTCCAACAGAACCTTAGAGTTTAAAGAAAAATTATTTAAAACATTTTTACAGAAATAAAACCAATGCAGTTAAAATTAGAAGGAAAGCAGGAAGGGGGAAAATTTTGCTGCAAGTTTCTCACTTCTCAAATATATAGAGAGCTGAATCAATTTTATAAAAATAAGAGCCATTTCTCAATTGATAAATGGTCAAAGGATATGAACTAGTTTCCAGAAGAAGAAATCAAAATGATCAATAATCACATGAAAAAATGCTCTAAATCACTATTGATTAGAGAAATGCAGATTAAAGCAACTTTGAGATACCACCTCACATCTATCAGATTGGCTAATATAAGAGAAAAGGAATATTCCAAATGTTGGAAGAAATGTGGAAAAATTGGGACACTAATGCACTGGTGGTAGAACTGTGAACTCATCCAACAATTCTGTAAAACAATTTGGAACTATGCCTGGTGGGCTATAAATCTGTGCATACCAGCACTGATTGATCCATTGATCCAGCAATATTACTACTAGGTTTATATCCCAAAGAGATCAAAGGAAAGGGAAAAGGGTCAATTTGTACAAAAAAATTTATAGTGGCTCTTTTTTGTGGTGGAAAAGAATTGGAAATTGAGGGGATGCCCATCAATTGGGCACAGCAAATTGTGACATAGGACTGTAATGGAATACTTTTGTATTATAAGAAATGATGATCAACATGCTTTCAGGAAAACCTGGGCATTCTTCTTATATGAATTGATGCAAAGTGAAGTGAGAAGAACCAGGATAAAAATGTAAATATACACAGTAATCGCAATAATCTAAAGATGATCAACTGTGAAAGATTTAGCTACTCTGATCAAGATAATGATTCAAGACAGTTCCTAAGGACCCATGATGAAACATGGTATATATCTTCAGAAAGAAAACTAATGAACTCAGTGCAGATTGAATCACACTTTTCACTTTCTTTTTCTTCCTTTTTTCTTTTCCAATATAGCTAATATGGAAATATGTTTTGCATGATTTCACATGTATAATTGATACCACATTTCTTACCTTCTTAATGGGTAGGGGAGGGCCAGAAGGGAGGAAGAGACTTTTGAACTTAAAATTAAAAAAAAGTTAAAAACAAATACATTAAATAAAAAACAAAAAAACAAGAACAACAGGAGAACCCTGAATTTCAGAATTGTTTGGGGGTTATCAGACAAATAGCCATTGATTATGACTAGAGATGAAGATATAGGAAATGTACTGGACAGCCACCATAGGTCAGGGCAAGGTGCACTGTCAGGTGCCTTTCCTTATGGAGGGTTTTGAACTTTCTAGGTAACTTTCCATTTTACATTGGCAGCTTTTCTCGGTTTGGACTTTAGGGAAAATCATACCTCCACCAGGATAAGTTGGTTACCTGAAATCTCATTACTCTGCTGATTGATTCCAGTTTTTGATACTATACTCAATACCTCCCCAATTCCCTCAGTTGCCTCTGTCCTCTGATTGGAGGGCTGGAGGGTGGAGCAATAAATCCTCCCAAAGCCTTGCTTTATAAAGGGCACTGACCATTCCAGACTTTCCAGGTAACTTTCCATTTTTCATTAGGACCTCTGCCCTCTTCCACTTCTCAGCTTCCTTTTGGATGTTGTTTTCTTCTTCCATTGATTGTGAGCTCCTTGAAAGCAAGGACTGACTTTTGTCTATTTTTGTGTTCCTCCCCCCCCCCCCCCCGCCCCGAACTTAGAACAATGCCTGGAACATAGTAGGCACTTGACACATGTTTACTGAACTAAACTGAACTGAGGGTATCTAGCCTGGATGTCAGAGAAGTTGTTGAAAGAAAAGCCTGGGGAAGTGACAGTGTGGTTGGAGATAGAAAGGCACATGAATAGACTATGAAATATGACAAAAGAGGAACTCTGAACTGGAACCAGAGTAAAAGGTGGAATGCTCAGGTGATGAGATCTCAGGGATAACACCAGAGCTGTCCAAACTCTACTTTTTCTTAACAATTCTGTGAGGTAGCTGCCATTATTATCCCCCATTTTATAAATAAAGAAACTGAGCTAAACAAAGGTTAAATGACTTGTCCACTGTCAAACATCTAGGAAGTATCTGCAACTGAATTCAAACTAAGATCTTCCTGACATTAGGCCCAGCATTCTATCCATTCATGGGTACTACCTAGACTGAAGGTAATCTTGAAAAGTAGAAATGGATTTTGACTATTTCAAATAAAACTTCTTTTGGGGTTTTCCAATAGTTTGAACATAGTTGTTTCTTTTATGTTCCTCAGAAATGCATACAATATATCTTATAGTATTATATAGTATAGTGTAGCCTATGATTAAATACTTGACCCAAATTTTACAATAAGGTATCGTAAATACCCCATAAAAGAAAAAGAAAAAAAATTCAGATTTCTTCTCTGATATGAAGAAAGGGACAAAATGTGGATTTTCCAGATCATAGGGGTGCCACATCCCCCTAAGCCCCATGATGTGGAAGGGATAACTATATGAAGGCAGTAGTATTGTAAAGAAAAACAACTTTGAAAGCTCTGAGAACTCTGGTGAATGTATGACCAACCTCATATCCAGAAGATTTACAAGTAATCATAGAATCTTGGTATTAGAAGAATCCTTAGATATAGAATCATAGCAACTCCAATCTGGAAGGCACCTCAGTGGCCAGCTAGGCCAACCCATGTACCTGAACAAGAATTGCCCTCTACAAAGTACTCTGTAAGTGGTCATCCAGTCTTTGCTTGAAGACCTCTAATGAGGGTGAACCCAGCTTTTCTAGAGGCAGTCCATTCTTCTTTTGGGTAGTTCTAATTGTTGGTATTTCTTTACATTGAACCTAAATTAGTTTCTTTGTAACTATCACCCATTGATCTTTTCTCCAGATTGAACATTCCTATTGATTATAATCCTTATATGTCATGACCTTAAGGATATTTACCATTCCAGTTGCTCTTAAGATGTGTGCACGTGCACATGCCAGAAAGAGCCTGGGAAAGGCCAAGATACAGAGACAGAGAGAAACAATACACCTTTGTGTTGCTAATTCAGTCTTTTGTTTAGGCAAAGATGTTACAGTGGTTTGCCATTTCCTTCTCCAGCTCTTTTTACAGATGAAGAAGGTGAGGAAACAGGGTTAAGTGACATGCATAGGGTCACATAAATGTTTGAGACCAGATTTGACCTCAGGAAGAGGTCTTCCTGACTTCAGGCCCAGAATTCTAGCCACTGTAACACCTACCTGCCCTGATTGATCCTAGAAAGAAAGAAAGAAAGAAAGAAAGAAACAAAGAAAGAAAGAAAGAAAGGAAGGAAGAAAGAAAGAAAGAAAGAAAGAAAGAAAGAAAGAAAGAAAGAAGGAAAGAAAGAAAGAAAGAAAGAATTATTAAGTGCCTATCATATGTCAGGTACATGCTTTCCAAATATTACTTCATTTGTTCCTTAGAATAGTCCTTTGAGATAGGTTCTATTATTATTATTATTCCCATTTTGCTAGTGAGAAAACAGGAAGATAGCAGTTAAGTGGTTTGCCCTGGCAGTGTCTGAGGCCACATTTCAACTCAGAGCTTTCTGTTGCCAGGCCTAGTACTTTATCTACCATACTACCCAGCTACCCCCTCATCCCCTTTGAACCTAGAGTCCTGCAATTAAAAACTAACATATACAATAAAACTTGCAGTTGAGAAAGTTAGTACTACCACTGCCCATTAAGCAAACATTTATTAAGTTTTTTTTTTTTCTGTGTGCAGGATACTATGCTTGTGTAAGGTAGTAACATTGTGTATAAGGTGGTATTCTGTGTTCAGGACATTATACTTTTATAAAGGAATCTGTTTACTAGTACAAGACAGAAATCTGCTTATAATTAAAAAAAAAATCAGTTGTAGGGTTAAGTCTGCCTTGACAGTTTACTTGTTGAGGTGTAAGTTTGGTGAGATTTCTAAGAGAAGCAGTTACTAAAGATGTTTGTCTCAGAGTTCTGAGATAGCAGTTGCTTATTTAAATGTAACAAGCTGCAGAGCACAGTATGCTTAAATATTTTCCATATGAAGAACTGGAGAATTTTTAGGCTAATATCCAAGAGATAAGGACATCAAAACTGTTCTGATTATAGGACAAATATAATAGATCTGATCATTGACAGAAGATGAAAATTTGGTTACTTAACTGTAAGTATCAGCAAAGAGTCCAGAGTACGAAAACAGAAAAGTATGACAGGAGAAAAGAGGGAGAGGAGAGATGGAGACAGACAGAGCCAAAGATACAGAGACAAAGAAAAAAGTGTGAAAGTACAGATTTCAGAACTTTGTTAGAGGGAGACTGTAACTTTCTCTGTACTATCATTTTTTGCTGGGCAAATCAGTTGGCTAATGAAAGCCTATAGTACATTCTTCTGATACCTGCATCTGAAAGGAAGATAGAACAGAGGTAATATATTATATTTTCTATTATGACTTAATATGGAGAAGAAAAAATTGAAGAGTAGAGATTCTTTTCTGTATTGTCATCTGTTGTTGCTGAGAGCAGGAGGAGAATAATCCTACAAAGGAGCAGAATTGGAGAGGCTTTTTGACAAGTTTTCCATCAACTTTCCCCTCAAAGAGTAACTATTTCAGCTGAAGGCATTATCTTAGCTTGAAGCTGGAAGAAATACACAGTTGCTCTTAAGAAATAAATTCAGATGAATAGAGAAACATTTTGGAAGCAGAAAATCAGAAAAGTCAACCAGTGGACTAGCACAGTGTGGCTCAACTAAGCTTAACATTGAAGGTATCTGTGCAATACAGAAACTATGTTCAAGGAGTTTTTATGGATAGCTCCTAAGAGAGAAAGATGACACCAAACTTGATAGTTCCAGAATTGTAAGTTATCCTAAATACATGGGTTTTCCATATTCACATGCCTCACTGCCAGGTTTCTAAATGTGTGTTCCCACTCTTCTCTACTGATCTGAGAGTGTAACTCAGGTTTGTATGTGTGTAATATGATGTATTTATTCTTCCTGCATGTTCCTTATAGGAAAACCTGTGATGTTAAGTAAGTGATTATATTTAAACTCTAATGTATTATCATTATGAGTGGCTTGGTTGGTATAGATGAAAACATACCAGTTGGGGCTCAAGACCTTTAGTAGTGAGTAGGAACAGCATATTCCTCATAATGGGATTATCTCTGAGACTCTTGAAGAGTGTGTGTGTGTGTGTGTGTGTGTGTGTGTGTGTGTGTGTGTGTGTAGCTAACATAGATTCTTTCTCTGGGAGATCAGACCTGAGAACTCAGACCATGTGAAGGAAGAAGGCTGGGGAAAGTGACATAGTCCAAGAGAATATAAAAATCCACATCTGCCATATATGTTATATTAGCCACAAGGGGAGATGCAAAATTTAGATATGAGAAGGTTAGAAATATGGTGGTATACTGGGAAGAGTTCTGCTTTTGGAATCAAATGGGAGGTTGGAATTCTGACTCTGCCACTTACCTGTGGGCACTAGGGCAAATTATTTCATCTTTTAAGGTCTCTGTATCCTCATTTGTGTAAAAAAAAGAGTTAGAGCATATTACAAATTCTTAAAAATTCTTACCCTGGAGTCCTGAATTAAGAATTTTTTTGCTAATTCTATTGTAATCCTATGTATTTTATTGTATGCTTTTAAAAACATTCTGAGACTGTGTCCATTGGCTTTACCAGACTGTCAGAGGTATCCATTGTCCCCAAAAGGTTAAGAATATCTGGAGATGTTCCTGAGGATCTTTTTCAACTCCAAAGTTTAATGTCTACTGGGGGCAGGGTGTGGGGAGGAGGTATGACACACACAAATAACTACAATACATAATATCACACAAGCATAGAGAGATATATGTTGGGGCAAGGAACTTATTATAAAGGGGATCAGGCAAGGTTTCATGGAAAAAGTCATATTTGATTTTGGCTTCACAAGCTTAGAAATGGAAAGACAGACACTCCAGGCATAGAGAACAGAGTAAAGGTATGGAGGTTGTACAAAATATTGGTGTCATGTTTACTAATAATATTTCAGATTTCTATAAACTCTCTCTCTGTGAGTGAGTGTGTGTGTATAATTAAAGGGTTATTTCACATATATTTCCAGGGCCACGAGAAGCATAAGACTAATTTTGTAAGTTTGAATGGTGCAGGCATTAACTTCCCCAAGCAGTGAGCAGCAACAGCCTCTGCCCAGGAATGAAGACCTAACAGCTGTGTTGCTGGCTGAGCCCAGTACAGGTGGCTAGGCACAGCCCAGGTGGAGCCTGGTGGGGCGGGGCTTAGCTCAACCTGAGTCACTGCCTAAGGAAACTCAGCACTTTCCCTTTGGACAGCGCGTGATTTGTCCCCCAGCAGCTCCCATAAGAAACTCACCAGTAGCTGGAGGCGGTGGTTAGATTAAAGGCGGTTTCCTTCTCTACCACTGAAACCTACCTCCAGGCTACTGAGCATGCCCAGTTGGACTGAAGTTGCCTGGCTACCCAGCTCCTGCTAAACTTTTCCCAGGTTTTCCAAGTAGCCCAGGAAATCTCTTCTTGGGCTTTCCCTCTGGGATCCTAGCTGGGATTTGCGGGAGAATTTGGGAAATGTGCGAAAAAGTGGCTGTGGCTGAGCCCCTGCTGACTGTCTGAGCCTTGGATACAACTGGATTAACTGGATTAACTGGATACAACTCATCAACAAGCTTTGCTTGTAAAAGTCTGGATCCTTCAAGGGGGAAGATCTTTGCAATATGGGCACTGCTGATCTTTACCCGAGAATAAAATTCTTCGGTGCCCAGTGGGTGAAAAGTCCTGTGCGAGGCACTCGAGCGTAAAGAGGATAGTCCTGGATCCTCAAGGAGTTTACAGCATAATGGAGGAGGGGCAATAACACAATCCCTGATAATTGTGATTGGGGCACAAGAGACCCAGGCAAAGCACGGTGATAATACTAGAGAGAGACGGAGTCTTCTCCTCCGGGGAGGTGATCTGTAAGTTAGGCCCTGAAGGAAAGGCGGAACTTTGTGGTATTGTAGTTGGAGCTTACTAAACGCTTGTTGATTGACTAACAGATAAAGTATAGGGTGGGGTCTCAATGTACTTAGATTCTGGTGATTTAGTAAAATATCCTAGAAGAATGGATTTTTAGAGACTGGCCATACCTGCCTAATTTATAATAAAGGACGAACACTTTGCCGATTATCTCAGCTATTTGAGGATACACGGTCCATACCCACTGGAACAGAACTCTCATGCTGCCTATCAGATATGAAACGGAATTAGCCAAGTTATATATTCAAAAGGTTTATTTTGGCATGACAAATATTGACATTGGGATGAGATGATATCATAGGATTTAGGTCAGAAAGTTACCAAAGACAGAAATTAGTTTGACCCTCTCATTTTACATATAAAATTCAATTCAGTAAACATTTATTAAGCACCTACTATGTATGAGGTGTAGGTGCTTAATAAATGTATAAGCACTGGGCATACAAGTAACAATTTTTTAAAAATAGAGTCCCTTCAAGATCTTAAGGAGCTTAAAATTGAATGGAAGAAGACAACACACAAAAAGAAGCTGATTCAGGGATAGAATGGAGTAGATTCTGGGTCTGTTCTAGACCTACAAAGAAGGATTACTCTCAGAGGGTCAAGGAAGTGTGGCTGGTTGTGAGGAAGCAAAGCCAGTTAGGACCAGATCAATAAAGAAGGAAATCTGAATGACGGAATCATTTTCATAAGATAAAAGGAGAAAATATGGAAATAAGAATAGCTATTCTATTTGAGAGCTCTTTTTTTTTTTTTTTTTTTTTTTGTCTAGGGAGGGTACTGGAAAGAACTCTGGATTATTAGTTACAGAACCTAGATTTGATTGCTAACTCTGCTATTTACAGAGTTTGGCTGTTTGGCATAGAAGACAGAGTGAGTTGGAGTCAGGAAAACCTTTATCCAAATCAAACCCTTAGAGCCTACCTACCAGCTAGAAGGCTGAAATGAGATGACACATGTAAAGCTCTTTTCTAAGGAAAGCCCTACATAAGTATCTTGGTCAAATCCCATCTCTCTGGGCTTCAGTTTCTTTTTTGCCTTTTTTTGGAGGGCAATTGGGGTTAAGTAACTTGCCCAAGGTCACACTGCTAGGTTTTTGTTTATGTGTGTGTGTGTTGTGTCTGAGGCCTGATCCGAACTCAGGTCCTTTTGACTCCAGGGCAGACACTCTACTCACTGCACCACCTAGCCGCCTCTTGGGCTTCAGTTTCTACCTTTGTAAAAGGAGGGGATTGGACTAGAGGCCTTCTAGTTATAGAGCTGGGTCCTAGAGTTCTGGGTATGGATGAGTTAGGTCTTTATTGACAAAGGAAAGAAGTGGGGAGCATTAATCAATGAAATGCAGGTGAAGATCCACTTTTTGTTTATTCTTTGTTTCCTTAAAAACTGATTTTTTTTAATATTACCTGGATAAAATAATTTCCTTCACTTTGCTACTAAACAGAAGTGAGAGGTGCCTTAAAAGTTAATTGTCTGTGAATACCATCCCCTCACCCAGAGAGAATTGCATTTAGGTCTGAGGGAATATGATATCTCAAGGGTTTTTGTTCTGTGAAGTAGAAAGACCCCAAATGGGGTCATGATGAGTCAGACGTGACTGAAAATGAACAACAATCCACATGGGTCCCTTCCAACTCTAAAATCTAGGATTCCACATGAGGTCTCTGTTGATTCCTTCACAGCATCAGGGAATGACTACTCCTCATTGTGCCCCCCTCTGACAATACAGTTCAAGTAAGACTGTCTTAAGCAGCCTCTCCACCTGATTCTGACCCTCCCAACACTGAGGGAATCTGTCCAGTCTTTTCCTAGGAGTGGGGGCCATGGTGGAAAAGCGAAGTCACAGTTTCTTAGAATTTCCTTCTGTTAGCAAGTACCCTTTCCCAGATTACCCTTTGGTGATTCCTTTGCAACCTGCTTCCTGCATTTAGATTTAGCATGTCCACAGGCAGCAGTGGTACAATATACAGAGTGCTGAACTTGGATGCAGGAGGATCTGGGTTCAGATCCTGCCTAAGAGACTTACTAGCTGTGTAACACTTGGCAAGTCAGTTAACTGATTTGCCTCAGTTTCCTCATCTGTAAAATGGGGCATAAAAAAGCACCTATTTCCCAGGGTTGCTGTGAGGATAAAATGAGATAACATTTGTAACTGTACTTTTATAAACGCTAGATTAATACAGAGTTATTAGTCATGAATGCAGCTTGGTCTAATGGAAAGAGTTGACTTTATAGTTAGGAAAGCTTGGGTTCAAGTCCCAGCTCCCACACATCCTAGATGAGTGACCTTGGGCAAGTTCCTTAACTTTTAAATGTTTCCAGAAAACTCAGCTGCAGAATGGTTGCTGACTTGGTTGGATTGAGGAAGCTCTTCATATTAATGAAATTACAGATCTTTTTCAGAAAGGAGATGCCCTTGGGCATTGGGAAAAGCTGGATCTAGAGTCTGAGGTCCTGAGTTCAATATGACTGCCATTTAACAATATGACGGTGGGCAGCACTTTCTGTGCCTCGGTTTCCTCATATGTAAACTAAGGGGTTGATCTAAGCTGACTAATAAGAGTGTATAAAAAAAAAGGATAGCAGGCCGGATGCTGAGTCAGGAAGACAGTGCAAGCCCCATCTTTGATCCTTACTAGATCGTGACCCTTGGGGAAGTCACTTTTCAACAGTGTGAGCCAATGTTTGGCACAGTGCCTGGCACATGGTAGTTGCCTAATGTTTACTGATTGAAGTTGCAGACTTGTTACTTTGGTAGAGGTACTTTCCTCCCCGGGAGTTCCCTGCACCGATGCAATCACACTAAAATAAAAGAAAGAAAATAATGCAAAGCAACTTGGCAGCTCCGCCGGGAACGAGAGTCCCTCGTCCACGCCCCGCACACGCCTCCTCCAAGCCCGGCTTGCCTGCCTCCCGCCGCAGCCGCTGGCTCTCGGCTGTCATGGAAATCCGGAGAAGTGGAATCCTCCTCGTCTGGCCCGGCTGCCCGACTGCCTTGCCTCTCCTGCTTCTCGCAGGAGCCGCGTACTGGGCATGCTCAGTATCCAGGGTAGCTCGGGGGCTGCAAAGAGGAGGAGGAAGCTTTGATCGCGCCCGGGCCGGCCCCGCCCTCCGGGGGGAGAGGGGGAGACCTGGAGAGGGGGTGGGAGGTGGGAACTCTGGGAGCCGAGGAAAACTCGGAGGAGGAGGAGGAGGAGGAGGAGGAGGAGGAGGAGAGGGAAGTGGGCGGGGGCAGCTGCGGGTGGAGAAAGTAGTTTCCCGGGAGTTGCGGGTCCAGCTGCTGGCGAAGCGGGGTGGGGATTAGGGGTAGGCTGTGAGGGTGACCGCAGCGCGTGTAGGGGGCAGCGGGGAAGGCAGCAGGGAGCCCAGGGGTCAGGGGCCGCGCCAGTGCTGGCCGGGCAGGGATGAGCCATGGCATCAGTCAAAGTGGCCGTGAGAGTCAGGCCCATGAACCGAAGGTGAGTGAGCCTGTCCCTCGTCCGTCCCCTCGCCCCCCACCTCCCCCTCCCCTTCCTCTTCTCTGTCTCAGCCGTCCCCGCCCCTCCCCCTCCCCCCAGTTGGAAAGCCCCAGGAGAAGGGGAGCCCCTGCCATCCCTGCTGCGCTCTTCGCCCAGGCCGCCTGCTGGGTCCCCAGGCTATCTATCTTATCTGTCCGCTTGGATCTGGAGGGTCACGTCGTGCCGAGGCATCGTGGCTGAAGTCTCCCAGTCACCTCTCCCAAGCAGGGGTTCAGTCCCCTGAAACTCTGGGCCGGGAAATTCCTTGTCGCTTTCAAACTGTCAAAGTGTAAATATCCCTTGAGAAAAAGTTCTCACCTTGCTCAGAATCCCTAGACAGACCTCCCTGAAATCGCCTCTCAGGTCCGCAGCATCCTTGAGGATTTTCGTGATCTTCAACCCCTCTCCCCACCCCTCAGTTTTGGCAGTGCCCTTCTTTGACATAACTTTGTATATACTTTGACTTTTTTACTTACTTTGTATTTTTATTTACTTCCTTGTCTATGGGTTGTATTCCTCCCTCCCCACCCCCACCCACAGTAGCTCCTTAAGTTCCTTGAGGGCAGGGACTGTTCTATTTTTAAAATTGTTATTCCCCTTGCCTAGCACACTGTAGAGGCTTCATAATCTTTGCTGAACCACAAGGAATTATTGGTACAGTGAAAATACCTTGAGAACCCCCTATATTTGAATTCATTTGAACTTTTTTTAAGTTTTAAAAGATACAACTATTTCTTCTCCAATATTGAAAAAATATATAACTAAGGTGTGTATATATGTATGTATGTATGTATGTATATATGTGTAAAAGATATCCTTAAGAGTGAAGGAAGGGATGGTGAAGTACACAGTGAACTTACCTGTTTCTATAAAAGCCTTCACAGATTAGGTAGCAATTTTACCTAGATTTTGAGCTGTAAGGGTCCTTGAAGTTCCTCTCTTCTCATTTTACATATGCTGAAACTGAGCCCCTGATTTAAGTGATTTGTCACTTAATAGAGTTACAAGTAGAGCAAGTGGGATTTGAACCAACTTCTTTGAACACTATGTCCATTCTTTCCACTAACTTCTTTCCAAAAATAGGGAGCCTATATCTGTCTTAATTACAGATATTTTTGATTACTTAGAATATAAAGCTTCTAATTAGTAGTAAAAAGGCTTTGAGAGAAAGTTGAAGTGTGACTGAAGAACGTTTCCATCATTTAAAATGAAAGGCAAATAAATAGGCCAGTGGATTGAAAGTATGCCCTTGAGAAAGGCTGCTGAAAAGAGATATATCAGTACTTTAAGTGCCTGTGTGTTTAAATCATACTGAAATTCATGGAGAAGAGTTATAAAACTGTTAGGGCTTTGTATTGTAACATTTTAATCTTAGTCCTTTTCACATTTTGACTTTTTTCACTTATTGGAAAAAAGTCATTTCTCAGTTAACTTTCAAAATTTGATCAGGTTAGAAAGTTGCTTTGAAAAGTTGGCAACTTCTAAAAGTGTTTTCTGAGTTGATAATGAACAAAGTAGAAAAGCCATCTATTTCTGTTGATCCACAAATAGATTAAATGGACATTTGACCTGATATGCTTCTCCACCCACCAAGTTCTATTGCCTTATGTAAGTCAAGGTCTCCTGGTTATAGTGTTGTTAAGGTGTGTCCAACTCTTCATGACCATATTTTGGGGTTTTCTTGGCAAAGATAACTGGAATGGTTTGCCATTTCCTTCTCCAGCTCATTTTACAGATGAGGAAACTAAGGTAAACAGGGTTAAGTGACTTGCTCAGGGTCACATAACAAGTAAGTATTTTGAGGTGGGATTTGAACTTAGGTCTTACTGACTCTAGGCACTTCTCTCCACTTTACTAGTTAGAAAGCTAGAAGACACTAATAGGAAGATTGCCAATTTCTTGTTTGTAAAAGCACAGAACCGATCCGACCTCTTTGGATTTTTTATTGTTGTTACTGATAAAATTGGGAAAGTCATAGTAATTGTCAGTATTTTGGAAACTGGTTTTTAAAAGGAAAAAAGTATCATTTACAGTGAGGTAGTAAGGTGGATACAGTACTGGACCTGGAATCAGGAAGACCTGAGTTCAAATCATGCCTCAGGTACAGCTTACTAGCTGTATTACTCCCCCAAAAAGGTGATTTAATTTCTTTCTGCCTCAGTTTCCTCATCTGTAAAAGAAGGACTAGAATACCTATCTTTCAGGGTATTGGAGATCAGGGTTATGGAGATCAAATGAGATAATATTTATTAATGCTCTTTGCAAACCTTAAAGCACTATATTGGTCCTAGTTTTTAGTACTGTTCACAAAGTTATTTCTAAACTTTTTTGAGTTTAAAAGCCATGTGTGACTTAAGAAAAAACATCTTAAATTAGCTTCTATGCATATTTCCATTTATATTATTTATACCATGATATTGATAGGTGAAATATTGTTATTTTTGGATAAGAGATTGTAAAGTAATTTAGATAATTAAGATGTGTAGAGTTACCTTTGTATAAGTTTTCTGGCTCTCAGGAAAAATTGGACACATTCCGAGATTAAAGGCTTTAAGAGACTGAGTATTAAGGATACTATAATTGGTATTAGTATAAGACTTGGCAGGTAGTAATAACTAACTACTCACATTTCTATGCCATTTCTTTTTAGCTAAGCTCCTTGAAGGTAGGGACTGTGTTTTATTTTTGTTTTTGTACCCTTGTACCCAGTACTATTTAAGTACTTAGTAGGTACTTAAATAGTTGTTTTGATGAATGAATAAAGGAAATAGAGATTTCAGGTGACACATGAGAAATTAGTGGTACTCTTGTTAGTGCTTTTGATCTCCCTTCTTGAACTTTTAGGTTTAAGCAGGCTTCACTTTCCCCTTTCCCTTTTCTGCATTTAATTCCATTTTCTTGTCCAGATAGGGTCCACTTGGGCAAATCCTGCAGATGCCAAGAATCAGTGTTTTATTATGGTGGAAAAAGCATTAGATATGAAGTCAGGAATCCTTGGTTCTGGTCTTAGTTCGCTATAATTCTGGCTAGCTTTAATATTCTGTAATTCTAAAACTTAAGCTGGGCAGAAGATGGGAAAAAAAAAGGTAGATTCTTAAAAACTATTGAGTGATGATTTTGATGTAGGTCTGAGAAAATGATGTACTGCATCATTAAGTGAAAGGTTTGAGCACTTAGGGAATAATTACTAGGAACTGTCATTGGTTTGCTAAGAAATTTTGTGGGGGCGGCTAGGTGGCACAGTAAGTAAGCGCACCGGCCTCGGAGTTGGGATGACCTGAGATCGGATCTGGCCTCAGAAAATGAGCACCCACACATAAATGACTGGCCGTGTAACCTTGAGCAAGTTACTTAACCCCAATTGCTTTAAAAAAAAAAAAAAGAAAATTTGTCAAGTTTATTGTTTCCTTTTTTCCTACAGTTACCAGACCAAGGACTATCATAGATAATAGGATCCTCCTCTTTTGTCAAGATATTTGGCAAGCTCTTTCATGATATGGGCAAGATGAGGAAACCTAGGTTGGATATTATTATACTTAGGTGGATTTATAGCTATTCAGTGTTACTCTGAAAGTGTTGGTTAAATGGATCACATCAATCTGGATAGAAATTTTTTAACACTATAAATTCCCTAACTGGCATCAAGGAGTTTTTCTCCTATATACTGTTGTGAGTGACTTGGATGAAGCCATAGGAGGCAGGTTCTCAGATTTGTGGATGACACAGATGGAAAAGATAGCTAATACAACAGATCACAGAATTGAGGTTTAAAAAGAACAGGATAAGATGTTTGGAAAGTGTTAATGTGAAAATTAATAACGGTCTTAAAGAAGTATAAGTATAGCGAGATTGGCGTTTGCATTCATTTATAAGAAAAATAGGGTCATAGGATGAGAGATTTAGAAATGTAAGGGACCTTGGAGATCATTCAGCCCACTCATTTATTTTTTAAGATAAAACCCAGAAAAATCTAGTGATTTGTCTAAGGTATTTGAGTCAGTTTTGAACTCAGATTCTTTGATTCTAAATTATACTACTCTTCATTCTACTAGGTTTTACGGAATTTCAAATTCAGTATGAATCACTAATGAAATGTAGCTGCCCCCAAAAACCTAATGTGATATTATTAGGTAGCCTTGGTGAAACCATAGTCAGGAATAGGGAAATAATTATTCCATTATACTTTTCTTGAGTCATATTAGCATAAAATTTCAGGTTCAGTTTGAGGAGCTACATGTTGAACGCAAGTTGACAAACTTGAGCATATTCAGAGGATGTGACTAGGATTTTGAGGGGACTCTTGATAAAGAACAGTTCAAAGAACTGGGGATATGAATCCTGGAGAAAAGACTAGAGCACTGGACTTGGATCTAATAAGAGGGAATGCAGTGGGAAAAATGTAAAGTCTTATATTTGATTTCAAATAATCAATTCACAAATTCAGTATGGAGGAGGTATAATTTGTCTGAAAATATATGTAAATTTTAGGGATCAGGAAAGCTCACTAGGTGCTAGTGGTGTGCTGTAACTGACAAATAAGCTACTATGATCTTGGCTTTCCTTAAAAGTGGTATAGCTTTAAGAACAAGAGGAGGTAAAAAATCCTGCATCCTGCCCATGGCAGACTTTGGCCACAATATTGTGCCCAGTCCTGGACTTTATACTTTTTAAAGGTTATTGCTAAGCTGGAGAACATCCAGAAGAGGGTAACCAGGATGTTGTCATCTGAGGATCATTTGAAAGAATGGGGAGCGTTGAACCTAGGGAAGAGAAGACTCAGTGGGAGATGGAAATAGGCATTCTGTAAGTATTGAAGGTTGTTATATGGAAGAAGGATTGAATTTGCTGTTTGGCAGCAAAGGGCAGAACTGGGAGCAATGGGTTAGTTGTTACTATAAGTCAAATTTAGGCTTGATGTCATGAAATACTTAATAATTAAAGGTGTTTCAAAATAGAATGGGTTGTCATGAGAGATGGTGAATTTGTGCTCTATGGAGGTCTTTAAGCAGTCTGGATAACCACTTGTCACATGTAGTTGTGGGGATTTCTTTTAGATATGGGGGTAGACTGAATGACCAATAAAGTCCCTTTCAACTCTCAAAATGTTATGAATCAATGGATGCAAGGGGCATGATTCTTATCTTCAGATATTTGAAGGACTATTAGAATAGAAGAGTGGAAGAGATTTAATTTATGTAGCTCTAGAGGTCAGAACTGGGGTCAGTGAAGGAAAGTTATAAGTATCTGCTATGTACCACTTGGTATACAAACACACAAAAAGAAAGCTAGCCCATGTCCTCAAGGAGTTTACAATCTGATGGGGGAACCAGCACATAAAAGGAAGCTGCAAGCATTGGTGGCTGGGTTGGAGGGAGGGAAGGGGAGATACACTCCACCCAGGAACATGGTTGAAAAGTTAGAGAAGTCCTAGAAGTAGTGCAGCCACATGAGAAATGAAGAGATGTTCTGAGCTGAGCTCCCTTCTTAAAGGGAAGTTTTGGAATTCATGGCTCCACCCTTCAATCTGAGGGACTAAGGGTGTCTGTACCCAGGCTGATAGGATCTTGAAGATATTGAGGTTTTTTCAATAATGAACTTCCTGGGGCATGGTGGAGAAGACAGAAAGGGAGGTAGATCTTTTTTGTTTCTTTATAAGGTGGGGCAGAAAGTTAGACCAGGTGACCTCCAAGATTCCTTTTACCTTGAGGACTCTATGTTGGAAGAGGGCAATTTATTGTTTAAGTTTCCCTTGCTGCTTCCCTGGTCACTCTAAAATCAGGACTGTATATATGGATTTACTTCCACTTTTATCTCCCACACTCATTCCTCCCACCCTACCTCAATCAAGTGCCAGGTTTGTTTCTACCTTAGGCCTCTGAGTGCAAGTGCATTTGTATGGTATGTAATGATAAAACTCGTTTTGCGTTTGAACTCTAGCCTTAATTCCAGTCACATTTGGCCAAAAAGGTAAGGTGATGTCTGTTTTATGAAACTTATTTTAAAACATTATCAACAATAACAAAAATAATTTTCTTGTTCCATCCTCTCTGGTGAGCTTTAAACTGGAGATACGAAGAATTGTAAAGCACACTAATAATGGCTAACATTTATTTAGTGCCTTAAGATTTACATAGTATGTTACATATATTATCCCATTTGATTCCTATAATGACCTTATGAGCAGGTGCTATTATTATATCATTTTTTGAATGAGGAAACTGAGTATAAAGTGATTTGACCAGGGTTAGTCACTCAGTTGGTATATGAGACAGGATTTGAGTGTAAGTCTTCCTAAATTCCAAGTCATACATGAGAAAACTGAATATACATGTGAGAAATAACAAAACAATGCTTAAGCTAGGTGCCAAATGAATGATATTGATGTGTTAAGTGTTATAAGATTTCAGAGGAGGAGGGTGTTCAAGGGATTGGGCTTTAGAGCTCATGGACTTGAGGGAAAGGTAGGTCTTTACATAAGTGGAATATGGTGTAGTGGAAAGAACTATATATTTGAAACAAAAGGGCCTACGTTTGAATCCTGGCTGCCAATTAAATGTTGCTTGACCTTTGGCAAATTATTTTTTTTAACCTCTCTGGCCTGAGTTTCTTCATATTTAAAATGAGGGATTGTACTAGGTGGCCTCCAAGAATCTTTCCAACTCTAACTTTCCAATTCCAACTGCTGTTTACTCATGATTTTAAACATTTTAAGCAAGGAACTGGTAGGCTATCAAGAAATAAATGTGCTTGTGACTGTGAAAAGGGACTGATTGAAAATTCTGCTTTGGGTGTCATAAACATGAGGTGACAATTGAAGCTGAAAGGCTATGGTCTCTTGGGATTTATAGAGAGAGGACAGAGAATTAGGAATAGAATCTTGGGATAGAAGAAAAAAGAGGAATTTTAGCAGACGGTACAGAGAAGAAACAATCAGGTAAGAAGTGAATGAGGACAGCTGTCTTCTTGTTGTTGCTGAATAAAATATACTCTTTAGTCTGGCATTCAAAGTTGTCTATAATCTCTCTGTATTTCTAGTAGTCCTGGCAAGCTAGACTACTTTGCCATCCCCCTTATTTCTCCTGATGTTTGTTGATTCTTTCTGTCATTATGTACAGTGTCTACCTGCAGAAGTTCTCTCCACATCTCTTTCATTTAAAACTCTTTTCTTCCTTTAAGACCTGCCTCAGATGCTTCCTCCTATAAAGTCTTACTGGATTGCCCCAGCCAGAAGTGACCTCTCCTTCTTTGAATTTCTCATGCCTTTCCATTCAGACCTTGTCTATGCACTTACTATATTCTAACTTTTGTTAAAGGTATCCCAGTCACCTCCATATTACATATGCTATCTCCCTCACCACCTCCCCCACCAAAAGAACGAAACTAGGTGATAAACATAAATTCCGTTAGGTTGGTGCAGTCCTGTTTCGTCTTTGAATTGTTGGTGCTTACTACAGTACACTAGGTAGAGGTTTAATATTTGTTGAATTGAATTTAATGGATTAGATATTATAGAAGGTCCCAGCTCAAAGTTCTGTGGTCCTATTAATGAAGGAATGAGTGGTCAACAGTGTTATATACTGCAGAAACAGTGAGGACTATCAGATTCATGATTAACCTTGAGGTCATGGTTAACCTTGGATACAGTTTGAGAATGGTGAGGACATTATTTATAATATAAGGGGTTAGTGTAGATGACTGGAGATATTTGAAAGAACCTAATTCATGTATGTATTCACATAATAAGTTTGCTTGTTCTTGTGATGACATTCTTTCCAGTGTTAGTGCTTTGACTTTTGGTTATAATCATGGGGGCTAAGAAGTCTATTTAATTCAAATAGTCATGCCCAGATTCTGGAGACGCTATAATGTTGGTAGTAAATAAATACTACTTTCACTAGTAGGCCTAGCTAAGAAATAGAGAAAGAAAGGGAGATAGAATAAAGGAAATAGGAAAATATGAGGTGAGGAAGGTGAAAGAAAAGAAATAGGGGAGAAGAGGGGCATATGGTGAAGAGGTGGAGGCTGCCATCAGTCACCTTAAATACTATTCAGAATTGTAGATATCTCTATTGACCTTTTCCTTGGGGATAAGACTCTGGGCATCCTATATAGTTTAGATGGAATTGTTAAGTCATGATGGCAATGAGAATAAGATAATACCTTTTAGTATATTTAGGAGATATCTTAATGTTTGTAGTTTTCCTGTATATTTGGGGGACTTAGCAATTTTAAGAAAGATTGTTTAATTATGTACAATATTGACTAATCCCTTCTTGGCATTGAACTTGTATTGTTTGCTTTTAAATATGAAATCTAGTCCATAGATGGCAAATTAGTATCATTATTTAGAACATTTGAGTCTTGTGTTAGCTTGGTAAGCCCTGTGGACTGAATGAAGTGACTTGGCTTTTTAAAAGACATCTTTATTTTATGATTGTTTTTCGATATTATTTCATTAGAATTCGCTATTTCCATGTAACTCACAGCTAATTTTGCATCCAAGTGAAGAGAGTGTCATGAACATTAATATTGTGTGTGTGTGTGTGTGTGTGTGTGTGTGTGTGTGAGAGAGAGAGAGAGAGAGAGAGGAGTGAATGGCTGAAAAAAAAAAAACTACCACATAGCATACAGGTACCAAATCCAGTAGCTGGATTTGAATCCCTGTTTTGACGTTGATGTGTTTGTTATTATGAGGGAGTTATCTGACTTCTCTGAGACTTGCTTTCTTCAACTGTATAATTGGAAATATAGTTCACCATCACCACGAGGGACAGCAACAACTGCTTAAGAATTATATGAGGGTAAGCTGTAACATAGCACAGACAAAGTAATGCCTATAGACCCTATGGAGTTAGAGAGAGCTAGCTAGCACTTGTTTGTCTGCCTCAACAGGGTTGTTGTGGAGAAAGTTCTTTAAAAACACTGTAGGAAATGTGAGTTGTTATTAATTTATGTCTCCAACAAACATCAAGTACTGAGCATTAACGAGACTGAGAGAATACAATGATAAAAAATAATAGCCCCTGACCTCGAAGGGTTTTCAGCAAAATGGGAGAAATATGTGAGATAATAGACTATGGTAAGTGTATAAAAAAATCCATAGAAAAGTCCTATGATAAATTTGGAGATCACTTGCAGTTGGAGGTGTAGAGAAAGGCTTGAAGGAGAAGATGGCACCTTCACCTTAAATAAGTGAATATGTGGAAATAGTGGGAATGCATGGTAGGAGAGGATAGAACTGTATTACAAAACAGCCATTAGTTGAATTTGGCTGAAGCTATAATACTTGGAAGTGGAATGAAATAAGTCTGAGAAGAGAGATAAGAGCCAGGAATGCCATGCTAAGCATTTTGCATTTAGTTGGAAATGGTGAGCTACTGAAGATTTTTGAGCAAGGGGGTTTAACTTGTGTTGAAAGGATAATTTTGTCAGCATATTAAGTTAGAAATTGAAGGAACTAGTCAAGGAGACCCTCTGTGAGAGGATATTAGCATAGTTTCAGATCATGGGTAATGAAGACCTGGACCTCTAGTTGTGAGTATAAAGAAAATAGATGCAAAATAAGTTTTCCCTGGTCTCCTGAATATGGATTCAGAACTAGAAGAAACTTGAGGCTATCTAGTTAAGAGGGGTTACTCTTATTTTAATGATCAGGAAATGAGGCCACAAAGGCAGTTTTACTTGGCCAAAGTCATATAGAGTAGTAAATGACAGAGCCAGGATTTGAGTCTAGATTCTTTCTCTTCAAACTGCATCACATACCTCTTATAGACCCATTATCTGCATATATTTGAATGGAACAAGTAGGATTTTATAAAAATAAAGATTGCTTCCTCTCTGTTGTTGAATGGCAATTTGTGTTCATTCAGTTCTTTATTGATGATGACTTCAAGATACCACCTTCTTCAATTCTTTATTGACATACAGCCAAACATTGGGAATTGATTGTTTCTTCTTGGAAATTAAGTATTTGTAATATCTTTTGATATTGAAATTAGATATTTATCTTGATTCTCTGCTCTTCAGAATGCAGGATTTAAGGGGTGAGGGGAGGAGCAATGATGGCAACACAAAATTAAGGGAGGCACAACTCACATTCTTTTATTTTTTTTTAATAACTTAAAATTTTTTTTTAAATAAAAATGTTTTTACATTGCCACTGTATTTTACATTTACAGTCTCACTATATTCTTCCCCCTACCCACATCACTTCGTTGTGTTATAACTGGTACAAAATGGTTTTAATGACTACTGCTTCATTAGTTTGAAGTCTAGAAATCTTGCTTCATTCCTCCTTTTTTTTTTCATGTTTCCCTTGATATTCTAGATCTTTTGTTTACCCAGATGAATTTATTTTGTTAAATCCTGTAAAGCATTTCTTTGATAGTTTGATTGGTTAGCATCAGAATCATATTAAGTTTGGTAGTTCTATCATTTTTATTATGTTGGCACTGTTCAACTATTATTAAAGTTTCTCTTTATTTCTTTGAGGTTCTGTAATTGAACATATACAAATATTTTATTTGTGTTGGTGATTGATCCCCAAATGTTCATTTTGTAGTTATTTTGAATTAGATTTCCCTTTCTCTTATCACCTCTTTGATGTTATTACATAGAAATACTGTTGATTTTTGTGTAATTATTTTATAGTTTGTAACTTTGCTGAGGGTATTGATTATCTCAGTATCTTTGCTGACTCCCAAGGATTTTCTAAACAAATCAACATTTCATCCTCGAATAGGGATAGTTCTGCCTCTCTCTATGCCTTTCATTTCTTTCTCTTTATTGCTATTGTTAGCATTTCTAAAACGTCAAAAAATAGTGAGAAGAATAGGCATCTTGCTTTAATCCTGTATTTATTGGCAACCTGCTCTAGAATATTTCCTTTTCCATATGATACTTGCTTTTAGTTTAGATATTTTTTATGGTATTGAAAGAAATGTTCCTTCATGCCTATACTTTGTAAAGCTAATTTTAAAAATTCTTACGGTAAATCCATAGAGCATATTTACTTTTTCAAATCAGAGAATTGGATATTTTATTTTTATCCTCCATTGAACTTTATTATCACACTATCAGTATGTTGGTTTGAACCTAGATCTTCTGTCTCCAAGGCCAGATCTTTATCTGCTATACTCACATTACCTCTCGTTTTGTCACACAGACAATTCAGTGTTGGAATAGAGGACATCATAATTCTGTGATAGAATAGACAATCTTGTATTCTGAAGCTTCCATAAGGTGGCTTCAGGCTAGCATAGATAGAGCCCTAGATTCAGAGTAGGAAGACCTGTGTTTTAATTCATGTTCTGATACTTAGTAGGCCTGTAGTTTTGAGTAAATGTTTGCTTGGCCCCTAAGATTGTAGATTTAGAGTTTAAAGGGTCCTTAGAGGTATCTAATCCAACATCCTCATTTTATAGATAAAGAAACTGAGTCCAAGAGAGGTTAAGTGACTTCTCAAGACCGCAAAAGCAGTAAGTAATAGAGGCAGGATTTGAACATAGGTCCTCACACTCCAAAGACAATTGCTCTTTTGATATGACTGTTTGATCTCCTAGGTCCCTTTGAACTCTAACGCCTATGTTTCTAAATAGTATCATGTTAAGATTACCTGCTTGCAAAGTGTGATATCACAGTTTAGCTGTTAGTACAATTCCCAGGAAAATGGAGGTGAGCAAATTTCAGAGAGCTGGATCTGAGAGTGCAATTGCCAAAAGGGATTTCCATGGTGCAGGTGGAAGTGTGGAGGGGCTGGCCAATATCTGCATTTATAATGAGGGTATAATGCTCTTGGTGCATTGAAATAGCCAGTATTCAAGTCTTGTTCCTCTTCACCAAAGTTGAGCATGCTGGAGATTTTCTTCATGGGTCAGTATTTCTGATTTTACAATAGCTTTCAGCTGGAAAAAAGTCATTTGCAGAAAAGATGCTCATAAAAGATGCTTTGATCAGTTGGATCAGCTGGAGTCTTCAAAGTGACTGATGTTTGTAGACTGAGAAAGAAGTGACAATGTAATGATGCAACATTATTGTTAGCAAAGTGATAAAATACTATTTGGTTTCTTGACAGGAGCTGAAGTTAATTTGTGGTAAAGTGAGAGTAATCTATCTCTCCCATTGTTACTTGATGTCTCCCTGTCCCTAGTTGGGACTTTGGTTGATAGTTAAAGTTTAGCACAAGGGTTTTAATCTTATACAGGATTAGATTAGATACCAAACTGGGTATTGAATTTTACGTGCAGGATAGGGTTGTTATTTTTTTTTTAGGTCAGAGGTCATATGAAAACTTGTGGCTTTAGGGAGCCTGCCACTGAACAACACTAGTACCAAGCAAGTCTTGTGCAAGATTTCTTTCTTCAGGCACAGTGGTGTCACTTCTCTCTTATGTGCTGTAAGCAGCAGCCATGCTGGCATACCCAGGATGGCTGCTAGCACAGGTTCTTAGATCTGCTTTACTAGGAAAGACAGCTGTTTAAGGGATAAACAGTCTTTTTAAATCACATTTCCTAGTTCAGGGGAAAAGTCAGTACCCTGAACTTCAAAGAAAACACAAGCAGAGAAATAAAGACCCACAGACTGGGTTCTGACTGCCTGAATCAAAGCAATATTGCTATACACCTTACATATATCCCTGGATTTAGAGAGCCTTTACATCTGAGCAGTCAGGGAGCTCTGAACATACAACCACTCAGAATCTCGGCCAGGGAATCACAAGATCCTTCTCATAATGGAGCCCCCAAAGCAAAATACCAACTCAGAGTATATATACACTTCTCAGAGCCAGAAGGCATCACAGACCTCTTGACTCAGTGCCTAATTAGTTAGCAAAAGGTATGAAAACCTTCCTACAAACAAGCCTTCCCTAAGCAAGCTTCTCTTACGGGGTGCAACAGGAAGCCTGTTAATGGGTGGGGAAGATCTTATATCCCATTAGTATTACATGTGCTTACAGTTGCTGCATTCTCATTTGCTTGACAAGTTTCTTAAATAAAGAAAGCTGAGCAGAGGTCTTGAGCTATCAAAGTAGCCTTGACTACTTGTCCTGGGGAGTACTCTATGCAGTTGTGTCCTGTGGCTCACTTTACTACTAAGAAGGGTATGGAGACCAGCTCACAAATGGAAGGAGCTTTAAAAAACACTTTAAAGAAACCAAACAAACAAGCTTGTTTTTATCCAGTTTTTCTTCCATCCTTGGAAGTAGTATTTTAAAGCAGATCATATTTCTTGGGTATATTGTGACCTGGTAGGCTGACTTTACTCCTGTTGAAGGGAGATAGTGAGAGAGGTAGCTGCTAGGTACTATGGTGTGACTTTTTCCCTGTTCTTTAGAATTTCAAAGGCTATTGTCTAAGGAAACTCTGAAAGGGCTGATCACTTGAAATTTTTAAAAAAAATCTCTTCTTAAAATCTTCTCCATTAATGCTTTATTTCTTGCCCCTTGATCTCTTTTTAATGCTTTGTTTTTGAATTTTTGCTTTAGTCAACCTTTTTCCTCTGGTAGCCAACTGATTTTTCTGTCCTTATTCTGGATTATGCTTTCTCTCAAGCCGGTATAACTGTTTTGGGGGCCTTTAAAGGACTTTCTTAACTTCCAATATCTCTCCAGTTTTCCATCATTACAGATTTCTTACTCTGGTTTAAAGTATTGTATCTGTTTGGAATCCCCAGTTAAAATGCAGATATCTTTGGGGAGGTTAGAGAATTACAATCATCCATTAGATGAATTTTCTGCTAGTTTATCTCTCCTTTTCCTGAGACCTTGTCCTGTGATAATTTCTTCTCTCAGTTCATCTCCCTCATTTTCTAGTCCCACCCTAATAGGGCACTGTTTCTTTTGGTTTACCTTCTCAGGAAAGCCTCATACATTTTTCATTTCACTTCTCTAGCTCAGGCCTTCTCCTCCACAACTAAGGCCTTTCCCTCTGCCAAAACTCCCTATTACTTCTCATCCCTAAGCCCCAGTTACCGCTCCCTTCAGTTCTGGAGTCATACACCATGATTAAATCAGCCATGTCTTTGTTCTCCCTTGGGGTTTGTCAGTCCACTCTGGGAAGGCCCCATTCACCATCTTAGTAACTTTCTTGGTGGCTAGACTTCTTGAAAAGAACACCTACCCAATAGGTGTCTCCAGCTTCTGATCAGATCATTCCACTGAAACAGCTCTCTCCAAAATGAACAATGATTTTTTTAATAGGGTTTTTTTTTCTTTTTTGGGGGGGAGGTTAGGGCAATTGGGGTTAAGAGACTTGCCCAAGGTCACACGGCTAGTAAGCATGTCAAGTGTCTGAGGCTGGATCCGAACCCAGGTCCTCCTGATTCCAGGGCCAGTGCTCTTCTCACTGCGCCACCCAGCCGCCCCTGAACAATGATTTTTTAAACCATTAAAGGCAATGACCTTTTCAACTTCTCCTTTAGCCTTTGACATTGTCGATCACCATCTCCTCCTTATACTCTCTTCTCTCTTGGTTTTGGAGTAGCACTCTTACCTGGTTTTCCCCTTACTGTTGTTCCTCAGTCTCCTTTGCTGGATCCTCAGGAAGTTAGGTGGCAAAGTGAATGGAGTCAGGAGGATCTGAATTGAAATTCAGCCTCAGACACTTTCTAGTCTGTGACCCTCAGCAAGTCACAACATCTGCCTCATTTTCCTTATCTGTAAAATGGAAATAATAATCTGTCCTATTTCCTAGGGTTGTTGTGAAGATCAAGTGAGATTACTGAAAAGCACAGTATCATTGTGGGTGATACTGAGCACAGGCCTTATGAAATCCAAAATAGAAAAGGTGATTGCTTTGGGCTGGTTAGGCATTTAGACTTGGCTTTGAGGGATGACTAGGATTAAGATTAATGAAGACGAAGAGGTGGGAACACTTACTGCATACTCAAAAGTGAGTAGCCCCATGTGGTTGGGGAATTGGAGTGGGCTCTCTAGATAAATCTCTCTAGATAAATTTAGAGATTAAGTAGGGGAGGTTACTAGGCCTCACACTGTGTAGTACTTTGAATATTAGGCTAAGGAATTTGGCCCTTAAGGTCTCAGATTCTATTACTATATTCTGTAGTAAACCACTGAAGGTCTTTTAGAAGGTGACTGATATCATCATGTTATGGCATTATTGAAATTACTGAGGGCTAGAAAGTATTCTGGAAGGGGACATCTAAACCTTGCCCAGTTGTTTTTGTTATTTTCCTGGGGCAGACCTGATTAAGTTACTTGGGATAGAAAAGTAACCACAAATCTGTGTTCTGGGTACTTATCAGTTACAATCCCCTTCACCCCCAATAAACAAATAAAAACCCAAAACAACCCCCCAACAAAAAAGTTCCCCAAATTACTTCAATTTTCCTGTCATGATAAATGCTTGTATTTGTATTTCCTAACACTGTCAATATTGATTGGACTAGTTTTATAATTTTCCTTTCCTAAGATCTTTTCTACAACATCCTCCTTGACCTTTCTTTTATGTGTAATTAGTGATTACCCATTTATTTTCTCTTTCAAGCCTTTCTTTGATTATTTTTATGCTTCTGGTTGTTCTTATAATTGTTAGTGTCAAATCCCAGGCAATATGCAAATATAAATGCGATATATATCTATACACACATATAGCAGTTATATTTATATATATATGTATATATATATGAAATATAAAAGAATGCATTTGTGCTCTATTCTCATACTTTATAATACTGTTGAAAAGACAAGATTTATAAGCAATTAGAAGATAAAATAGTATGTACCTAAATGATTAATTGTATTATACAGACAAAGGGAAAGGACAAATTGTTAGCTGGAGTTGAGAAATTTCATGGAAGAAGTAAGGCATGAAGTATGCTTTGAAGGATAGGTAGGATTCTATACCCATGGGAGTATTTTTTGATGGTTGCTTGGAGTTAGGAAGACCTGAGTTCAAATCCACACTCAGCCGTTTACTAGCTGTGTGATCTTTAGGCGTATTACTTAATCCCTCAGTGCCTTATTAATTTCTTAGCAATTTAATTTCATTGGTTACTAATTTCATTAGTTTTCTCATTTGTAAAAGGAAGGGGTTGGACTAGACTAGAAGGTTTCTAAAATCCTTTCCAGGATTCCCCCTCTACTATGTCCCCTACCTTCACTCTTCCCCTTCCCCCTCCCCGCCAAATATGTGAGGGTATGAGAGGGTATGGATGGACTGATTTGCATCATGGGAGAAAAATGTCACCATCAACAGTTAACAGACCCATAAAAATATTGAAATGTTTTTCAGTCTATACCCGACACTGACCAAGAGCTGGCTTTAGAGTCACAAAGTCCCAGAGGAAATCATAAAACCACAAAGCTGGTTGAGTCCTTAATAAATTTAGGCTGTCAAATCTCAGTGAGGCTCTATCCTGCTATTTATCCCTAATTGACTTCCTGTCCCACTCATGACAGCAACTATTTCAGATTTTTCTTCTCTTTTTAAGCCCCCCATTGATGTTGGAGGTCTCCCTTTCTTCCCCCATATACCTCATATTGCACTGAAAAAACAAGCCATTTACCAAGAGCTCTCTTTCTTCCTCCTTGCTCATTTCACATGCCTTGGGACTGGCCTTGGCAAGTAGAAGGGCTGAGTATTCATCCAGTATTTGATGACTACCTGTATCTTAGTAACATCCCTTCCTATCTTCTCCAGCAGATTGTCCCTCTTTTTTTTTTGCTTTTTGGAGGGCAGTTGGGGTTAAGTAACTCGCCCAAGGTCACACAGCTAGGTTTTTGTTTGTGTGTGTTAAGTGTCTGAGGTCGGATCTGAACTCAAGTCCTTCTGACTCCAGGGACAATGCTCTATTCAACGCCACCTAGCTGCCCCCAGATTGTCCCTCTTTCCTTATTTATCATCTCATCATTTGTCTTCAAGCACCCCAAGTCTCCTCCACCCTCCAGAAAACAAAATGATAACCCACAGTTCATTCTGCTATGCTCTCTAGCTATCCTCTTGTGTCACTCTTGTGTTTCTGACACTATGATGGACTAGCCCACATGACTTGGTGATCTTTACACCCTAAAACCCTTCTCACATTGTAATATCCTTCTATGCTATCCGCCTTCTCCAGTTGACATACTCCACTTGGGGCCTCCATTTTAGGAATGGGCTGTGGCTTGTCATGCTTCATTCTCTTCCTGGCTGTGCCCTCTGACTCTATGAACTTTGCCATAATCTCAGCCCCTTTCTCTTCCCTTACACCTCTTCATAGCTTAATTTATATGTAGAGCAGGGACTTTTGCTTATATTTGTATCTGTCCTCAATATTTAGCACAGTGCTTGGCACATAGTAAGCACTTAAAAGCTTATTGCCTGCTTCCTGTTTGCCTTTTCTGTTAACAGTCTAAACTCCCTGTAAGAACTATATAATCAATGCTTCCATTTACTCTCTTCTTGCTGTCTCTACAGTTTGGCTTCAGACCTCCTCATTCCACTAAAACTGCCCTTTCTGAAGTTGTCAGTGATCATGTAATGGCCACATCTAGTGACTTCCAGCTTCATCCTTCTTGATCCCTCTGTAGCATTTGACATTGTTGACTACCTCCTGGGTATTTTCTCTTCTCTAGCTTTTCATGGCTCTGCTCTTTCTTGATTCTCTTCCTGCCTTTGTGATCATTCGTTCTCACTTTTGCTGGATCTTCATCCACGTCACACCCAGAAACTTTGGCTTTCTCTGCAGACCCTTCTTCTTGGCTCTCTTCTCTTTAGTACCCTATCAGTTGGTGATCTCCTCAGCTCCTGTGGGTTTAAATCTCCATTTGGATGATCCCCAGATCTATTATCCAGCCTAATTCCTTCTGTTGAATTCCAGTCCTACATCACCAAATATCTGTTGGACATTTTGTACTGGATGGACCATAGGCATCTCAAACTAAACATGTCCAAAACAAACTCATTATCATTCCTCCCCTTTTCTGAGATTATTTATTATTGTCTGTAGTGCCACCAAACTTCAGTGACTCAGCTTTGAAACTTTGCTGTCATCTCTGACTCCTCTCTCCCGCTCGTTTTATAACTTCTGCTATCACATCTCTTCTTTATGCTTCCTTTCTACTCCTACAGCCACCCCAGTTCAAGCACTCATCTCACCTTTAGCCAGGATTATTATAATAGCCTTCTATTTGGTTTCTCTTTCTCAACTGTCTGCCCTCTCCAATCCATCCTCCACACAGCTGTTTGGCATTTATATCTCTTCACAACTTTGTTCCTTCCTTCCTTCCCTTCCTGCCTTTTCTATATGCCTACACTCTATTCTCCACAAAGTCCATGATCCCACCAATATTGACCTATTTGCTGTACCTCAAACATAACAGTCACCTCCTATGTCTTTGCCTTTGCACTGGCTGTACAGGTTCATATCAGAAATGCTCTCCCTCTCTCCTCTCATCTTGACTTTTCCTTCCTTTGAGACTTAGCTCAAGCATCCCTCTTCTAGAAGGTCTTTCATGTCCTTTAAGCTGCTAATGCTAACAGTTTCTCTGGGATTACTTTCCCTCTTGTACATTCTGATTTACATGTTGTCTCTCTACCCTATAGGAATGCAGCCACCTTTGAGGTCGGGGGTTGTTTTTACTTTTTCTGTACATCTCTGGTGTTTAGCATAGTGCTTCATTAATAGCAAGCATTTAATAAATTTTTGATTGAGATAAAGACACACTTTGCTATGCTCTTAGTTCTTACATTGTCCACTAATAGGAGTAGTCTTTAATTGTACTTGAGGCATACAACTCCTGCTTGAGCTTCAGTCATTATTCCTAAATGGGGTAGTTAGCTTCAGTTTATGGGAATGATCACAGATTGACAAGACCTTTGAGGAGAACAGGAATAAACTCTTCTGACTGAATTCTTCTGAAGATTAATGTTTCATCTGAGCACCCTTATATATGGAGGAGGGCAGACACCTTAAGAGCTGGAGACCATTGCTGCTATGCTGCTTGGCTTTAATCAGCATCCTATGTGCCTCCTCTCTCATTTCAAACTGGAATGTTCCATGTTAGCAAACTGTATGGAATAAGTATAGTTTCCGACAGGAACATTAGCACCACTGCCTTCCTTAAGTGACCTGACCCAACTTAGCCTTGATGTGGGTGAAAGTGCCAGGATAGTCATTTTTGAAACACACCCATCTGCTCTCCTTTGAGTTTCATTCCGCAATTGTTTTGCCTCCTTTGTTTTGTTGACAAACTGTGTCAGCACAGAGGACTTGGCCTAGCTAGACTTATCAGTAATACAAAATTGTGAGCATGGAACTGGGCAGCTAAATAGTCTCTGATTGCCCAGATCTTGTGCTGCCCTTTATGGCCTCCAAGGCTTTGCTCACATGACTGTGATACACTCCCTCTATCTCTGCCTGTTCAAAGCCTGCTTGTTCTTTAAGGTTGGATCCAGTTCAGTCTCTTAGAAGCTTTCCCAGAACTGAACTCAAGTTAATCTTTCCCTTGTAGGCTGTCTCAGCACTTTGTAATTCTCCTGTATACTTGATCATACCATATTTTATATTAACTACATGAAAATAAACATATGTGGAAGTAACCCTTGATTCTTAAAAATAATGTGAATGGAGTGCAATCTCTGGCAGTTTCTAGTAGATTGGAAAGGTTTTAATTATAGTTGAACCCTTATCTAGTCTATCTTGTATCAGATAAGCTCAACACCAAGTAAGCCTTAGGGTGATGACATTTTGTTTTTTAAATCTCCAGGTGGGGGGGTACTGACAACTAGTGGAGATAAGGAAAGGGTTCTATAGGATTTGGCACTGAGATTACCCTTGAAAGAAAGCCAAATATGCTAACCAGTCAATCAGCAAGCATTTATAAAGTATATATTCATGATAGGCATTAGTAGACTGGTGTAGACTGCTGTGTTATGTGCTAGAGATACAAAGAAAAAGCACACACAGTCTCTGCCCTCAAGAAGCTTTCATTAATGTAGAGAATACAAGAAAGATACATATACAGTAGATGGAAGGTTTGGAGGAGAAGGCACTAGCAGCTGGTAGGACTGAGAAAGACCTCCTTCAGAAGGTGAGATTTGAGCTGAATCTTGAAGGAATTTGGGGATTCTGAGAGGTAGAGGTGAAGGAGGACATTCTAGGCATGAAGGACAGCCAGTGCTAAGGCATGGGCATAGAACTGGCATCAAGGCCAATATGGCTAGATCAGAGAGTGTGTATAGGAGGTGATGAATGGCAAGAACAGGGCAGATTTGAGAACTGCAGGTAGAATCAATGATAATTGGCAGTTCATTGGATATAGTAAGAAGTACACTGGAAAATGTTTAATAACTGGGCTTTCTAGACCAAAAAAAATGTATAATATGTACCTTTTGGTTTAATATTTATCATTAATGCTTTCTTAAGTCTAAAGTATATACAATCAAAAGTCTAATAAATTAAGCCCTGATTTGTAGCACCCATTTCTGATGTATAGCAAGCCTGTTAGAGATGGCTTCAGCACACCAGTGGATTTAGTGGTTTATGGAGAGTAAAGATTTGAGTATGATACCAGTGAACCTGGCAGACTGAAAGAATGCTGTTGCCCATGAGTAAAACAGCATGTTAGGAAGAGGGTTGGGTGTTTAAGGAAAGAAAAGTTCCATTTTGGATCAGGTGAGTTTGAATTGCCTATGGGACACCTAGTTAGAATGTCCAATAAAAAGGCATTGGTGAGACCAAGTCTCTGGGAGAGACTAGGATTGGATATCTACATCGGGAAGTCATCAGCAACAGAGGTGGGAAATGAGACTATTAGACCTTGAGAGAGAATAGTATATGACCTTAGACAGAATCTTAAGAGATAACTCACAATTAGTGGGCAGGACATGGATCCAGCAAAAGAAACTGAGGGAGAAGGAGAAGGAGAGAGATGGGGGGAGGAAGGGAGAAAAAGAGGGAAGGATGGAGAGAGAAAAATGAAGGGAGGGAGAGAAAGGGAGGGAGGGAGGGAGAGAGAGAGAGAGAGAGAGAGAGAGAGAGAGAGAGAGAGAGAGAGGATTGAGAAAAGGTCATCAGATTTTGCTGTTACGAAATCATTGATATCCATGGAGAGACTAGCTTCAGTTGAGTGAGAAGTTCAGAAGAGCCTGGTTGCAAGAGGTTGAGAAATGAGCCAGAGGAGGGGAAGTAGAAGCAATGAGTATAGACTTCTTTTTCTAGAAGTTTGGCTGTGAAGTGGAGAAAGGATATAGGTTACTAGCTAAATGAATGGAGGGTCAAGTGAATAATTTTTTTTAGTGGATGGGGAAAACCTGGGAATATTTGTGGGGAGGAGGGAAGAAGCTAGTAGATAGGGAGATATTGAAGATAAGGGGATAAAAGTGAGGGAGGATGGGAAGGAGAGAGAATAGACAGGAGTGATTGGGATCAAGGGCATAAATAGAGGGGTTGGACTTGGAGAGTGGAAGGGACACCTTTTTTATTGGAAACTGAAGCAAAGGAAAAAAGAATATTTGATAATGTCAAAAGGTTTTCAGCTGTAGAGAGAAGAAAGATCTGGTGAGCCTCCTTAGTAAATATGGATGGAAATCCTTTCCTGGAATGGAGTGGGGAGGGGATAGTGTAGGAGGTTTGAGGAGAGAAGAGGAGACTTGGAAGTTAATGATTGAACACCAACAAAATACAGAAGTAAAAAAGTGACAGTTGAGAGGTTAGGTACTGAGTTTAGAGGGAGAACAACTCCTGTCATCATGTTAACACAGATAAGCATTGTAACTAGGCACTGTGAATTCTTTTATCTTGAAATAGCTTCCTACCTTTTTGAAATTAGGTCAAAATTGAAGTTCCATCCAATGGGATGGAGGGGGCAATTTAAACCTTGTTCCTAAAGTTGCAGTTTCACCAGCCTAGGAGGAGGGAGGGTGAGGCTTAGTTAGGAATATAAACCATTAGCTAGTTTTGCCAGTCCTGGCTCTTCAGTCTGCTTAGATTCTTTTGCACATTAATATTAAATCGATATTAACAGAAACTACCTTTAAATTGTACTTTAATGCTTTCTGTGGATAGCAGATGACCCTGAGTTCTTGAAGGCTGTGCCAGTCTAACACAAGCTTCCACTAGTCAGTTAAGGCTTAGTGATCTATATATCTGTTGCCTAAGGGCTAACCTAGTTAAGTTTAGAGAGACTCATCGCTAAGTTGACGCAAGGGTGAAGATATTTTCTGCCAAAACTATTCCTAAAGACCATTTATAAGTGGGGTAGTACCCACACTGATAAAATCATAAATGCTTGAAGAATTGAGATGTCATTGTCATCTTCAAGATGGTCATTTTCAACTACATTAGAGTTTTCAAAATGGTTTACATACATTGACTCATTTGGTCCTACGAACAACCCTATGAAATAGAGAGGGAAACAGACAGATGAGACTCCCTACTGGAAGAATTGATTCATTACAGTTCAGACTTCAGAAAGTCTTTGGCATTTGAGCTGTAGGCAGAGATGGAGATAACATAAATGAAGGCATGAATGTAGGTGGTGAAGATTGGGACAGATTCCACTTTGGAAGATAGGGTTGGAGCTACATTGGGGAAGGCCTTGAATGTCTGCTGAAAAGCCTAGGTTATTTAGTAGGTAGTGGGGAGTCATTGAATAATTTTGAACAGGGGAGTGATGTGAAAAGAGCATCCCATTAGGAAGATGGGTGAAAGAGATTGGGAGGAGGATGAAAATCACCATCAAATCTAGGTGATATCTTTAACAAATAAATGTTAGGAATCAAGTCAGCAAGCATTTGTTACATGCCTAATGTAAGTCAGCAAGGGATACAAGAGACAAGAAGCAGTGCCTGTTCTCTCTCTCTCTCTCTCTTTTTCTTTTTCTTTTTGGAGGGCAATTGGGGTTAAGTAACTTGCCCAAGGTCACACAGTTAGTTTTTTGTTTGTGTGTGAGTGTCTGAGGCTGGATCCGAACTCAGGTCCTTCTGACTCCAGGGCCAACACTCTACTCCTCTACTCGATGTGCCACCTAGCCGCCCCCACAGTGGCTTTCTCAAGGAGCTCAGTCTGAGACAATATGCAAATACCTGTGTACCAACAAGACGTATGCAAGATGAACTGGAGGGGCAGAGTCAAGATGACGGAGTAGAAACAGGACTTCCTTGAGGTTCTGGATTCTACCTCTTCCAATTCATGTAAAAAATAATTCTAGACAGACTTTGGAGCTACAGAACCCACGAAATGACAGAGAGAAGCTAATCTGCTGAGGACAGCCTGGCAGGCCGGCAGGAAGTGGCCAGCACAGCACTCTGGGAGCCCAACCCAGCCCTGCCAGAGCCCGAGGTTTTAGTTTCAGGGTGGGCCTGACCCAGCCTCTGGCTGGAGGGACTTCAGATCACCAGCAGCTGTGGTGGTTTCCAGAATTATCAAAATATAGATGCTAAGGACAAAGTGAGTGGTCAGTCCACAGACTTTGGGATCTGGGGAGTGCCTTTACCCCCTGGAGGGAGAAGCCCCGGAGGCCCTGCAGCCGCAGCCATATGGCAGCTTTAGCTCCTGGCTTGCAGATTGTAAGGGGACCAAGCAGCCAGTCTGAGGGGTAATCATACTTGCTTTAACATGCTTGGATCTGGATTGCAGTCTAGGGTGTAGGTCCTGGGGTGGGTGAACAGCTTGCCAGAGAGTGTGGAGGCTTCAGAGAGGTCAACCCAACTAACAGCTCTAGCAGCTGCTAAAACCCCAGTGATTTGGGACAAAGCTCCCCTCTCTGGTAGCAGAGTCCTACTTTGGCAAAAAGCTCAAAAGTCAAGTAATTGAGTGGCAACATGAGCAAGCAAAGGAAACAAAAGCAAGCACAGCAATCCAACTTTACACTCCTATTTTGGGGACAAAAAGGATCAAAGTATGGAACAGAAGACAGTGAAGTCAGAACTTCTGCACCAAACGCTTCCAAGTAAAAAAAAAAGAGCTGGTTACAGGCCATAGAGGACCTTAAGAAGGATTTTGAAAACCAACTAAGAGAAGTGGAGGAAAAATTGGGAAGTGAAATGATAAAGATGTAAGAAAATTATGACATGAGTGTCTACAACCTGACTGAAGAAAATAACACCTTAAAAATAGACTAACTCAAATGGCAAGAGAGGCTCAAAAAGGCAACGAGGAGAAGAATGCCTTAAAAAGTGAGATGAACTGGAAATAGTCTTAGAAGTAAAGCACTACAATTAAGGAGGACAGAGAATAGCTTCTTTTTTTTTTGTCTTTATTAATTTGTTTGTTAAGAATAGCTTCTTACAGAGGTGAGGCTTCAGCTGAAACGTGAAAGAAGCTATGAGGCCAGGGAAGAGGGAGAGAATTATGGGAATGGGAGACAGACAATGAGGATGCTTGGAGTTGGGAGATGAGTGTCTTGGGTGAGGAACAGCCAGGAGGTCTTAATCACTAGAGAGTGCATACTTGGAAATAATGTGTAGGAAGACTAAAAAAGATAAAAAGGGGCCACCAGATTATAAAGGGTTTTAAAAGCCAATCAGGATTCTATATTTGATATTGGAGGTAATAGGGAACCACCAGAATTGATTAAATGGGGGGAGAAGAGACATGACATGGTTAGACCTGCGCTCTAGAAAAATGACTCAGTGGCTAAGTGGAAGATAGATTGTAGTGGGGAGATACCTTGATAGGGACAATTATTAAATTTCTGTGTTGCATAAACCACTTTGTTGGGCATAAAAATTTCAAGAATTATACCTCTTTTCACTCTAATCTAAGGTAGAGTTCCTTTAGACAGCCATTGGGCACACACTAGTACCTAATATGCTAAGCAGAGTAGTAATCATCCACGTACAAATCAATTGTGTGTGGTTTTTTTTTTTTTTTTAATCTGTGCCACCACCAGTTAACTTGACTTTTGTCTTACCACTGGACTTCACTGACTGGAGAAGAGAGTGAGACTGTCAGCTCAAATCCAATTCATAGGCAAGTTATTACCCCAGTGACGTCCTTGGTTTTCTTTGGGAACAAAGGAGGAACAACATTTTTACTTAAGTTAAAACAAACAAACAAAATATGGATCCCAGTATGAGGAGATTAAAGAGGAAACCTATTATGATGGTAAATTCAGAACTGAGATTACAGAGACCATTTAGTGCAGTTCTTTCCTTTTACAAATAAGGAAACTGGGGCTTAGAGAAATTAAGTGATTTGCTCAGGGTCACACAGGCAGCAGGACTGAACTCAGCCTGTCCTGACTCCACAGTCAGCTTGTCATTCACTCTACCAATTTGTCCTTTTCCTTAGGCTTAGGTGTTGTAAGTAGTTTTGATGAATTTAAACCAAGATTTCTTTGGTAACCAAAGAGTTGACTTAGTAACTGGCTTTGGAGAGAGATGAGGTGTGAATAGGGGATACCCTTAAGTTTTCAGTACATAACAGCCTCCCTCTTTTTTAACTTCTCCTTTCTCTTATGAACATGCTGATTGTGTATTTTTGGGAAATGTGTTATGGAAGTTGTATTATAAGTACTTCCCTGTTTCTTCCTTTTTCTCTAAATCAGAACAAGACAAAGGATCTCCTGTGCTTTGATGCATGTGTCATAGTCACAGTGTGGGTATGGAGAGAGAGACAGAGCTAGGCTTTTGTCTTTGAATTTAATAGTTCTGTCAAACAAACTTATGTTTGTGGGGGAAAAACATCTGCCTTTGGGAACAAAAAGGAATACAGTGAACTTTGTGAAGAGTTGGTTTAACTCTAGTACTATCTTTAGGTGCTCCTCGAAAATAAGGACCATGTCTTGCATGGTTTTAAAAATCATTTCCCACTATTACAGTAGAAAGTAAGGTAAACTGAAGCACAAAATTCACCGCATGATAAATATATTAGGTTATCAGTGACCAATAAGTTGGATCAGTGGCTTCTCTTGATGAGCAGAGACCTTAAACGAGGACTCATAGGATTTTTTCTAATAATAAGATGACAGCAAAGTCTTGAGACACAGAGCTGTCTTCTCATTGGCTGTCAGTTTTCAATTTTATACCACAATGCCTGGTACACTGGAGGTGCCTAGTAAGTATTTATACAACTGAATATAGGAAACATGGCAAACACTTTGTATTTTTTAAATGTATAGATTTGATGTCATGTCATTACCTAATAGTGAATGATGTAGGATAAAGTTAAATCATGCTTTTAAACTTTTATACTTAGATAAATCTGAGTTCGTCACCGTGAATAGTCTTTCTACTGGTAGAGTGGAAACTTTTCTTTGCCTTCTTATTCCCTGTGAATCTTGTCCTTCTTATTCCATAAATTATAAAAAAAAAAAAAGACTCACAAAGTGTGCTGGAGACCTTCCTCTGAGTTTTTTTATTATTATTTTGTGTATACTGGTGGAAGCATTCTTGTTGATGATTACAGAAGGAAATAGGCAGGCTTTTACAGGTATTCCAAGGTAGACCAAATCTTTACAAATGCACAGTTGCCTTAAAGGTGTAGACAATCTTAAGATCTTGCTATGTATATGTTGGATAGTTATAGAAAAAAAAGGAAATTCATTCTGTGGAGTAAAATACTTTTTTTTTTTTTTGAGGGCAATTGGGGTTAAGTAACTTGCCCAAGGTCACATTGATAGGTTTTTGTTTGTGTGTGCGTTAAGTGTCTGAGGCTGGATCTGAACTCAGGTACTTCTGACTCCAGGACCGGCGCTCTACTCACTGCACCACCTAGCCGCCCCTTAAAATACTTTTTTGATTGAGTTGTAGAAATTACCATGTAGCACTTAATAAATCCCTACTGATGGATTCTATACTCATTCTAGACTAGATTTCTTGAAAAATGTGTAAATTCCCACTTTCTAGACAATGTTAGAGCTTGTCCATAAGTCTATAAGCCTGGAGTAGACACTCCAAGTGGACAATGATCTGGGTATAGAATTGAATAGAGCAAAGGAGAGATCTGAATTTCATATAGGGAATTTCAGACTTCTTTTAATTTCCCCAGGATTCTTAAAACCTAGCCTCATCTTTTAACACTAGTATTATATTCTCCCAGAACTGTTGTTTGGCTGTAAGACATGAAACACTATATTCACCAAAGAATTCAGACTGATTACGCAGAAGGCAGTGGAGCTGTGCATGGTAGGTGTGAGCAGCTATAGCACATTATAAATAAGGAATTATGCAGGAGACGGATTGCAAAGTTGTTATGTAAAACATGCATGATTTAAAAAAATGAAGTGTTCTTGTGTGAGGTGATTGAGAGTGAGAGATTAAACTCTTGGTATTGCTCTTAACTACTAAAATAATACTCTTAACTATTGATAGATAGTCATTGTGCTTCACTGGTATCTTTGAGATGTCCAGAGAATGAGATGATGATATTTATAATAAAGCATTTATTAAGCACTTACTAGATGCCAGTTATTATACTAAAAGATTGGGATAGAAATGTAGGAAATTCAGGCAGTCCCACCTTCGAAGAACTTTCATGCTGATGGGAAAGAAAGGCAACACATTAATGGGGAGCTAAGTTTTGAAAGAAGTCCAACATTCTGGGGGGAGGGTGTAATGTTAATGGAATCTGAAGATCTTCTATGCCCCTTTGTATTGGCAAGTAAGCAGGTACTTAGTACCTTGTTTCAAGTTAACACCTCGTTTAAGCCATTTAATTAACACTGAAGTAATTAACATCTTGGGAGGAAGTTGCTGATATAACAGGAAGGGGCAGAATAGGGAAGAGCTATACCATATATAAGGAAGAACACAAGCTGGACAGACAGAATTTTTGTGGAGTAAGCATTGTGGAGGCAGGGTAGTTGCTGCTGGACTGAAGACTGAACTGAGAGGAGGAATGAGAATTGAGAACCGAGACAGAATTTCTTGGAGTAAGCCATGTGGAGGCTGGATAAAGTGATTTTGATTTTGAGAACAAAGCTGAGGACTTCCAAGGGCCAGCTAGAGTTGCTGCTGCTGCTGATTTATGAGGGCCAGCCAGAGCTAAAGAAGACTGAGGAAGCATGACTGTGGTGCTAGTACTTTGTACAAATGTTGTGACTTTGTTAATGTGAATGAATGTTCTTGTGGCTTTGTTAAGCCTTGTCTTCCTAGGAATAGACCTGTGAAGGATTTGAGATGCACTGGACACTGAGCCCCAATGTGGAACAGGAACTGCATGGAGAGCTGCTCAAGGAACTGGGAACTGGCTGCCTTTGAACTCAGGTGGCAGTTGGTTAGATTCAGGCGAGAGCTGGGACCATGGAAGAGTAACCATGGAAGCTGAAAGCCTGCCCCAAGTCAAGATGAAAAGACCTTTCTATGGGTACTGAGTAGTGACTGATGAAATAGGATACTGAGTAGTGAATGATGAAATTCTAATTTACTTGTGATCTAGGGGTGGATAGCTTTTGTATTTTCCACTACCCCTTAAGAGGGTATTGAGTAGTGACTGTTGAAGTTGTAACTTAATTGTACCCCATGGGTGGAGAACTTTGACTTTAGTACTTTGTGACCCTTAATGAGGCAAGCTTCCTTAAGGATGATTGAATGATTGAGTTACTAAATGATTGTTCTTTGTTGAAAATTGAACTTTGGTGAAAACTGTGTGGCCATTTTATTGATAAGTTTTTGAGTTGTGTCATGGTGCATACTGTGTTTTGATTTTCTGTGATAAGTTGTAACATTGTGAATGCAGTATCTTTATTTTCTGTGAATGTTTTGCTCCAATTTGTTATTGAATGGAAAGTTTGCTATACTATGTAGTCAGAACCTTGAAAGCTATTCACAGCAGCAGTCCTCTGGAAAGCTGCTAGCCCTTAGCTTTACAGGGGGGGGATGAAGAGGAAGGGGGTAAGGATGACGATGATGGCCAGGGGGCAGGCAGTAGTGTTTTTGGAAATGGTTTGGAAGGAAACCTTCTAGAGCTCTGACTGGAGTCCCTGTGTGGAACTTCTCAGTGGCAGTGATGAGGATCACCCAGGGTGGATTATGATTTTCTTTGTTGAAGAGAATGTCCTCTATTAGTGAGATCAGAGATTCAGCGGTGAATTCTTCTGGCAATGAACCATCTCCAGTTGTCCTGATCTCTATCTTGCCACTGGACCCAGATTGCTCTGGAGGAGTGAGGCTGGTGATTTTGCACAACCTTGTCTCACTTAAATCAAATTCACCTGCAAGTCATGACATCACCTTCCTGATGAATGAAAAACAAACAACAATAACAACATCTTGTAATGATAGATAGATGTTGTTGAGTAGTAGAATGCTACAGTCTTTGGAGAATCAAATTTGTAAGAGAGTTTTATGATGGATAAAAGTTGGCTACAACACATTATGAAGGAGAAATTCTAAAGTGGTGTAGCAGCAAGCACCCCAGCATCCCCAGAGTGGCTGCCAACACAGGTTCTTAGATCTGTTTTTATAAAGGAAAGCAACTCAAAATCAGTTAATAAGCTCACTTTAATCAATCAAACATATATTACCTAGTTCAGGGGGAAAAGGTCAGCAGCCCAAACTTCAGAGTATACAGACAGATCAAACAGACAGGCTTCCAAACTGTCCAACCATTATCAATACCAAAATCACAGTTACCAGAGAGGGAAGCGTCAAATCTGGGTTTTCAAAGCTGGGGGGCTCTCAATGGCTGCCCAGAATCTCATCTGTTCAAATCACACAACACTTCTCAAAGTGAGCTCCAAAGCAAAGCCTCCCATCAGGGTTTATATAGCCTTCTCCTGTCTCAGAGAATGTAACCACCTTCTTGACCCACTGCTCAATCACACAGCATCAAGGTGTGGTCATTCCTGAAAACCAAGCCTCCTGCCACAGGCTCCATGTGACCACATTCAGCCTATTGGGGACAGAGTATATTTTCAAATCAAGGAAGGTTCTCAGAGTCACTTAAGCCAATCAAAGGGCCTAGGGGCAGGGAAGATCTTCAAATCTGCATTTCCATTACAAGTGGTCAAAAGATGAAAAGATCAAAAATGAAAAAAACAAAAAGAAGCATTCCTTTATGCCAAATAGTGCTAGTGGAAAGATCAAGTGACAGCCTATATGCCTCACTAATATTCATGCAAGGGAGTCCTCTGGTACGTTGGCTGGACTGCAGTGTCAATTTTATGGGAAGACATGGACCTAGTTGCACAAAATAGGTCGGAATCTGCATTGTCAGAGGGAGTAGCTATGTTGAGATCATACATTGATTGGAGTATGGGTGGAACACTGTTGCCCTTCATTCTCAATATTAAACTTATCTCCAGCAATTCTGAGGTTCTCTAAATGTATTCAGTCCACACTGAGCAATTCTCAGAATATCCTCAGAGTCTTGACTTGCCACTTCACTAAATCCTGTTTTTTATCAAGTTGTAGTTGTGAGCACTTTTAAGTGATTCAGAGGGATCCTTAGGTGTTTTCTCAAATATTTACTCCTTGATTAAGAGAACTTTTAGAGTTCTGATATTTTATATTTTGAGAAAACTATAGTATATAATTTTTTTCTAGAATATTTTAGAAATATCTTATCTCTCATCTTTCCATATTTATCCAGGAGAGCCGTATTATCCAAAGATAAACTCTTTGTAAAACTCATAACCCTTGTTATTGTATTCCCTGCTGCCTAATCCTTCATCCTTCCTTATTGCCAAGGTTTTTGCTTTGGGTCTTAGTCTTAGAAACTATTTCTTCTCTGTATATCAATTTCCTACTTGGTTTTCAGCTGTGGAGAATATGCTGAGCCTGATATGGACATGATAACTTTAAGGTAATGGTAGGACAGCAAGGCATAGGTGATGAATTGGCAGTTGGAAATGTGTGTCTGGAGTGGAGGAGACAGGTTAAGGTTTAAAAGTTCAAAAAAAATTTTTTTTGTTACATTTGAGTTAAGCTGTTTCCCTCCCTTCCAAACCCACGGTAGAGAAGGCCAACATTTGACATAAAAATATATGTAAAACTATGCAATACATAGTTCCATATGTGAGTTCTTTCTTTGGAGGTGGATGGCATCTTCCTTCATAAGTTCTTTGTAGTTGATTTGAATATTCACATACTTCAGAATAGCTTAGTCATTTACATTTACTCTTTGAACAGTATTTCGCTGTTACTGTTCATTTTACTCTTCGTTATTTCTTTTTCTTTTTGCTTTTTTGAGGGGGGAAGGAGGGCAATTGGGGTTAAGTGACTTGCCCAAGGTCACATGGCTAGTAAGTATTAAATGTCTGAGTCTGGATTTGAACTCAGGTCCTCCCGACTCCAGGGCAGGTACTCTCTTCACTCTGCCACCTAACCTCCCGCTTTTCTTCATTATTTCATACAAGTGTTTCCATGTTTTCCTAAAATCTACTTGCTTATCATTTCTTGCAGTAGCGTAGTATTTCATCACAATCATCTACCATACCTTATTCAGCAATTCCCCATTTGTTGCACATCTTCTCAATTTCCAAGTCTTTGCCCCACCTACCACAAAGAGCCACTGTAAATATTTTAGAACGCATAGGTGCTTTTCCTTTTTTCCCTGATCACCTTGGGAAACAGATCTAAAAGTGGGGTTGTTGGGTCAACGGGTATATGCAGTTCTATAATTTCAGATTATTTTCCAAGATGTTTGGATTAGTTCACAGTTGCACCAACAGTGTATTAGTGTCCCATTCTCACATCCCCTACACCATTTGTCATTTCCCCCTTCTGTCATCTTAGTCAATCTGATAGGTGTGAGATGGTATCTCAGAGTTGTTTTAATTTGCATTTCTGTTTTGTTTTGTTTTGATTTTTTGCTTTTTGGAGAGCAGTTGGGGTTAAGTGACTTGCCCAAGGTCACATGGCTAAATGAGCATTTCTTAAGTCAATTATGAATTATAACAGTTTTTAATATGACTATATAGAGCTTTGATTTCTTCCTCCAAAACCTGCTTGTTTGTATCCTTTGGTCCCATGTCAATTGGAGAAGGACTCATATTCTTTTTTTTTTGGCTCTTTTTTTTTTTGGTGGCAATTGGGGTTAAGTAACTTGCCCAAGGTCACATGGCTAATTTTGTGTGTGTGTGTGTGTGTGTGTGTGTGTGTGTGTGTGTGTGTGTTAAGTGTCTGAGGCAGAATCCAAACTCAGATCCTCCTGACTCCGGGGCTAGCACTCTACTCACTGTGCAACCTAGCCACCTCTGAATGACTCATATTCTTTTTTGTTTTGTTTTGTTTTTGTTTTTGGAGGGCAATTGGGGTTAAGTAACTTGCCCAAGGCCACACGGCTAGGTTTTTATTTTTGTGTGCATTAGGTGTCTGAGGCCGGATCCGAACTCAGGTCCTTCTGATTCCAGGGTCGGTGCTCTACTCACTGCGCCACCTAGCCGTCCCCAATGACTCATATTCTTATAAATTTGACAAAGTTCTCTAGATATTTGAAATATGAGGCCTTTATCTGAGAAACTCTATACAATTTCTCCCCAATTTTATCCTTTCTTTCTCATCTTGGTTTTATTTATATAAAACCTTTTAAATTTAATGTAATCAAAATTATCCTTTTTATGTCTCATATTACTCTCTACTTTTTGTTCATTCATAAATTCTATACAGAAATCTGATAGGTAATATGTTTCTTCTAATTTACTTATGATATCTCCCTTATATAGGTCATGTATACATTTTGACCATATCTTGGTAAATAATGTAAGATAATTGTCTATACCTAGTTTCTGTCAGACTGTTTTTCAGTTTTCCTAACAATTTTTTATCAAAAAGTAAGTTATCCTGAAAGCTTAAATCTTTGCATATTTCAAACATAAGGTTACTATAAAAATTTACTACTGTATATTATATATGTACTCTATTTCACTTATGTGCTAGGTTAAGGTTAAAGTTAATCTAAGCAAGGGTGTCCTGGAGCCAGCTCTTGAGAACTGACCGAAATTTTCAGTGTGAACCTTTCCACCTTATAAATCAGCAAATGCTTCAAATCAGGGCTTGAGTTATTGTTTCATTGATTATCAAGACTTAACAAAGTAATGGAGAAAATGTTAATGCAGATTAAACTTAAAAGTGTATCATGGCATTATTTTTGTTTTTTTTTTTCCCCAGAGAGTTAGCTGTTAAACATTTACTAGCATACCCCTGGTTGTTGTCTGTTTAGAGACAATAGGTAAAGCCATAGAATTGTCAGAATGCTAAAGAAAGAGAGGGGTTTCAAGTTTTTGTGGTTTTTGGCTTTGCCAAGAAGGGTTACCTATTTATCAGAGACTGGGGGAAAAAGAGGGGAGAGTGGAAGATGTTGTCAGGGGAGTTTGAAATGAGAATGAGAGAAGAGAAAGTTCCTATCAAATGACCTTACTTTTTCAACTCTCAAAATGAATTTAGGAAGCAAGCAAATGAATGCAGTAACTAATTTTTTCCGTTTTTTTTTTTCCTTGAAGAGAGAAGAGGGAGCATGGTAGTATGAAGCCATAGTTATCATGATTCAGAGAAAATATATTACAAATAAAAGTGGCATGAGAATGTGATGGGCATAGTTTATGATATGAGGGAAGTCCTAGAGGAGACAGAGCAGTTAATCCTTGAATTCAGGTGCAATTGCTAACTTTGCAGGTGAGAAAAGACACCCTTCCTCAGAGACAGGAGGGAAGTTGAAGGGGTATGTTTGGCTGCTTTGTTTTCCATAAAGTAGCAGGTAAAAAGAATGCTAGGGTGAAGGTAGAGTCTGGTGTGAAGGAGTATGACATGGAGATGTCCAGAGAATAGAAATGTAGGGGTCTGGGTATGGCCAGCAGTGGTGAAAATGCACCAGTTAGAAGTTGGGAAACCCAGTATGGTTTTGCGTATACTGGCTGGAGGTAGATTCTGTAGTGGAGGAAGATTGCCCGAAGGCAGCTGGGGAACAGCAGCCTAGGAGACTGGGAGCTTTGGCTTTCTGGTTGGAAATTTCACATGCCTCATTTCTGTCCTTTTCCATTCATTTCCATTTCCCGTAATAAGTAAATCAACACTATTCTTCCTGGAAAGGATGTCAATCAATTGCTGTATGATATCACTCATTATTTCTGTGAGCATCCTTGGCCACCATTCCTTTATATCTGGTGACTCACTTTATTAGAAATTAAGCTCCTGGAGGGTATGGACTGTCTTTCTGTTTGTATTTCTAGTTCATCACACAGTACCTAGCACATAGTAAGTGCTTAGTGATGCTTTTTAAAAAAAATCCATTCATTATCTACTGAGCATGAATCATACATTTTAGAACTAAGGGTAGGTAATGCAAGAGATTAAGAGTTGGGGGGGGGTCTAAAGAAGGTAGAAATATTTTGGAATAGCTGCTGTGGGCAATGTAATAAGGAACAACCATAGATAACCAGTTTTCCCTGCCACAGTGAGGACCATGTGTAGATTTATAGTGAAATTGATCAACATTGTTCTTTAACTTTCTTAAGCAACATACTCAAACAGCTAGGTAAATGAGGAAAGCATGTGGGTATAGGAATTGGATTTTGGCAAGAGAGGTAAGTAGATAGGTGTATAGTCAAAGGCTTTAGGTACTCTTAGAGTTGATCATTGAAACAGTTGGTCAAGGTCCAGGCTTACTACATTTTCTCCCACAAACATAGTGGGAGGATAGACTGGGACAGTAAAGAAGGACTGTGAATCTGAAGGTCAAGTGAAGGATTCTGAGAGATGGAATATAAAATTGTCAGAAGGGGAAATTGTAATGTATGGAGTGTTTCAGGGTAATAAGGTCTAAGGTGTGACTCTGCCTTGGGTAATTGAAGTGGGATAGAGGTAGAAGTCATTTGAACTGAGGTCCAGTAACTGTGAGATCTAGGTGTTAGAAAAATGAAACCTGATTGGTGAAGGTAAAGACTGTGGCCAAGAGAGGTGAAATAGAAAATAGCAAATCAAGTTCTAATTGTTCTATGTAGGATGAGAGAGTGTCCTGGAGGTTTTGGTCCATGACTATTGTGTGGAAAGAGTGGTTTAGAGAAATATATTTTTTTCTGGGTACTTGTGATTTTCTTGGTTAAGAAATTGCTATTGAGCAAACCCTTCTCCCAATTGGAAAGCTGCAACTTAAAAGTGTTAGAGAGTGGTGTGAAATACTGGGAAGTTCAATGACCTGTCTAGAGCAATGTCAGTCAAATAAGCATTTATTTGTCAAAGCTTTCCATGTGCTGGCCACTGTGCTAAGTCCTGGGAGTACACATAAAAAGCAAAAACAAACAATCCCACTGCTCAAAGACTTTAAATTTTTTTTTCTTTTTGGAGGGGGGAAGGTAGGGCAGTTAGGGTTAAGTGACTTACCCAAGGTCACATGGCTAGTTTTTTGCGTTAAGTGTCTAAGGCCAGATTTGAGCTCAGGTCCTCTTGACTCCAGGGCTGGTACTCTATTCACTGTCCTACCTAGCTGCTCAGGACTTTACATTCTAAAGCACACAAAAGAAAGCTGGAAAAGGGGGAAAGGAGAGGAAGGAGATTACTCAGGGCATGATAGAAGAGTCTGGATTTCAGTGCAGTGAGAAATGAAGAGATGGCTGGCCTGACACCTCCTTAAATGGCTCTGGGAAGAGCCATCCATAATCAGAGGGAGAGAGGAGGCCATAGGAGCAGTTCCAGGGTTGAAGGGGTGTTTCAGAATGAAGACATTTCTGGGGTCCTCCTAATAGAAGTCCAGATTGCAGCCTGATGGGTGAGAAATGCAGAGTAGTTAGTATGCTTCAGAGGAGGGACTTGAATGAACCCAGGCCTTCCTGGCTCAGAGGCTGACTTTCTATCCACTGTGGTACTACAGCCTCTTAAGTAAATAATATGAACTTCAAAAAATTGAGTGTTGAGCATTACCAACTGATGAGGAACATGAAAGCAAGCTTTGTTGTGGTTAATTCACCTAGACATCATGTTGACAATCAAACAGTAACTATAGTTATTTCTCTCAGGTCCTCTATGGATTATTACTGCTCTGACATGTTAGTATTGGGTGTTTGCAGCTGTGTTTGGAGTCACAGCTCATTTTCTAAGAAGTTCAAGGGAACTTAGGGATATTGCCTGAAATTGCCATCCAAGAACCTTCTCAATACTTACCTGACTGTGGGGTTTTTTTCTCTAACAATTGAACAGTAGGAGTTGATGATTTCACAGAAATTAGCTTGGAGCCAAGAGGTCACAAATTGTGAGCTGTTTTTCTTTTTTATAATGCCCCTCAGCAGTACTGCTCAGCTGAAAAGGTGCACAGGCTAGATTCCATTTCAGAGCATGCTAGATTCTTTTGGTGCATGTAGTCGCCATCACTAAAAGGTTGCTACCAGATGCTGAAATTTTTTGGCCACAGCAACTTATGGTGAGGAAGGGTTGTGATGTCAGTGGCAAGGATATCTAGGTCTTTTGAAGATGTGTACAGTAGAAAGCCTCCAAGGCATTTGTTGTACTGAGATTGCTTTTAGACACTTTCATAGTTTACTTTATTTTTTATGGCTCTGATTTTGAAAGACATTTCTGGTTGTATGCAAGGGTGTTCTGAAGCCAGCTCTGGCTTTTAAAATTTTCCATGTGAGCATTTATACATTGGAAATTGGCAAAGACTATAGATGAGGGCTTGATTTATTGTTTTGTTAAACTTGCCATTAAATTTAATTAAACATAAAATTTGTCTTAAAAGTATGTTGCATATTTAATTCTTGTTCTCAGAACACTCTTAGTTGTATGCCAAGGTAGCCCTCCAGCTGGAGAATTCCTTCATAAATGTATAGGTGTGATAGAGACAGGTCTGTGGATATAGATTTATTAGTTGACCTTGTTATTTGTTATTAAAAATAATTAGCCCTTTAGAATAAAGGACATTTCAAAGTCTTTATCATCATCAGAATTTCTGATATGAAGAGTTTTCAGAGAAGTGATATATAGCTAATGTCAATAGGAAAGCAGCTTCAAGATTCTCTTCATTCATTTGAGAAAATCACTTTTTTTGTTGTTGCTTTTTGGAGAGCAATTGGGGTTAAGTAACTTGCCCAAGGTGACACGATTAGTTTTTGTGTTAAGTGTCTGAGGCTGGATTTGAACTCAGGTCCTCCTGACTCTAGGGCCAGTCCTCTATTCACTGTTCCACTTAGTCACCCCTAACAATCACTTAAAAAAATTAATTTATTTTTAATAGTTTTTTTAGTTTTCGACATTTACTTCCATAAGCTTTTGAGTTTTCAGTTTTCTCCTCTCTCCTCCTTTCCCTTTTCCTAAGATGGTGTTTAATCTGATATTGGCTCTACATATACATATTATTAAACATTTTCACAGCAGTCATGTTGTAAAGAAGTATTAGAACCAATGGGAGGAACCACGAGAAAGAAGAAACAAAACAAAACAACAGAAGAAAAAAAGATCAAATAGTATGCTTCCATCCCATTCAGATTCCATAGTTCTTTCTCTGGATGTGGACAGCAAGTTGTCTTAGATCCTTGTATTGCTGAGAACAGCCAAGTCTATGAAAGTTAGTCATTGCACAGTGTGTCTGTTACTGTGTACAATGTTCTTCTGGTTCTGCTCATTTCACTCAGCATCGGTTCATTCAGGTCTTTCCAGGTTTTTCTGAAGTCTGCCTGCCTATCATTTCCTATAGCACAGTAGTTTTCCATTACATTCATATACCACAACTTTTTCATCCATTGATGGACATCAACCCAATTTCCAGTTCTTGGCCACCACAAAAAGAATGGCTATAAATATTTTTGTACATGTGGGTCCTTTTCCCATTTTTATGATCCCTTTGGGATACAGACCTAGAGGTGGTATTGCTAGGTCGAAGGGTATGCACAGTTTTATAGCTCTTTGGGCATAGTTCCAAATTGCTCTCCAAAATGGTTGGATCAGTTCACAACTCACCCACCATGCATTCGTGTTCCAATTTTCTCATATTTTTTCCAACATATATCATTTTCCTATTTTGTCATGTTAACCAGTCTGATAGGTGTGATGAAAACACTTTTCTAAAATGTTGGTAAATGTAAGTACTAATGGGTTTTTAGCATACAGTCCTTGTTATAGACTTCATGTAATACTTTTATGGGTAGACAGTCTAGCTAGCATCAGGTATGGTGACCAGGACTAAAAAGAGTACAAAGGATATTTGACCCTTGGCAATGTGTACATTGCTATGTTCTCTTCTACTCCTGAGTGTACTTATTCACTGTGTCTTTTTAACATGGTTTTATGTTATTGTTAACTTAACCCTCAAGAGATGGCATTCTGTTCACTTCAGCCCCACTAGGTAGCTAAGCCGTGTGATGGACAGAGTCCATCTGGGCCTGGGTCAGGAAGACTACTAAAATACTGCTTCAGAGACTTACTAGCTATGTGACACTGGGCAGGTCTATCTCAATTTCCTCAGCTGTAAAATGAGGATGATAATAGCACCTTCCTCCCAGAGTTATGAAGGTCACAGGAGCTAATATGTGCAAAGCACATTAAGGTTTGCAGAATGCTAGCTATTACTATTACATTTTGCCAGTCAGTCAGCAGGCATTTATTAAGGGGCTCAGGGCATCTGGTAGTTCAGTGGATAGAATGGTGGCCTTGGAGTCAGAAAACCTGTATGGAAATGTGGTCTCAGACTTACTAGCTGTGTGACCTTGGGCAAGTCACTTAACCTTTGCCTCAGTTTCCTTAGCTGTAAAATGGGGATAATAATAGCCCAGGGCTGTAAGGATTATGTGAGCTATTAGTAAAGTGCTTAGCACAGTGCTTGGCTCATAGTAGGGCTATATAAATGCTAGCTATTATTATTGTTATTATTATTATTAAGAAGGAAAAAATGAGATATCTAAATACACAAGTAACCTATTTCCCCTTCAGATTTATAGTTATAAGGTATACAGTCATACACGCAATATTACAATGAAAATTCATAACTCCAGAAAATGAATTCATGGTTGGAGGAGGAGAGTGAGGAATGCTTTCTCAAGCAGATTATTTCCAAAAGTGATCTTTAAAACAGCAAGCTTGACTTACCGAAACCCTTTATCTTAGTCAAAGGTAATGGGTTCCTTTCCTCATCTGCATTTATTTCCTTTTGTTTATTGAACTGGCACATGACTAAAAAATGTTTGCTCCAATCAATTGGGCAGCCTCCTTAAGTAACCAAGCCAATTATTAATTTTTTTCACATTCCCAATATAACATCTCAACAAAAGAATCCACAAAGAAAATCAAAAATAGCTTTAAAAAGAGGGGAAATAGCAGGTCTTTTTGCTTTTTCAAGGTTGGAGCCTCTCACATGAGTTTTCTGCCTCAGGTTCCTCTACTGTAAGATGGGGATAATAATTGCATCTACCTCCCATTTGTAAAGCACTTAACACAAAGCCTGGCACATAGTAGGTGCTATGTAATTGCTAGCTATTATCATTATCATTGCCATTACTATTCAGAACAGGAAACACTAGAGACCTGTGTTATTTCTCTTCATAAGTCTTTAGGCCTATATTAATTGTGTCTGGGTGCCTTTCTTCCTCAAATTAAGTTAAAGATATTTAACATAGTAGTAGTTAGAGTCTGATAGAATCCTTCCATTCAGGTAAATTAAGAATGATAGTTTTCCTCCAAACTCTCAGGTGACATTTTAAAATCACACTTTGAAATAAAGCCCAAGGCTGACTTCATTCAGTCTTTGGTTCACCTTCTGGATTCCCAAGTTTCTCCACCCTGCTTCCTGCCTAAAGGGGCTTTCTGCAAGTTCACCAGAGATCTCTTCCTTGCTAAATTCAATGACATTTTCTCTGCCCTCAAGAGACAATAGTGCAGAAGAACCGAGCACTGAATTTTTGGTTAGAGGACCTGGGTTCACAACTTTTACTACCTGTGTGTCCTTGAGCAGTTCACTCTAGAGCCCTTTTGAGCCTCAGTTTCAATTTTGAACTAGACCTCTCAGTTCCTTTTCTTTCTGTCTGTGATGTTAGGAGATGCTCTCCTACTGGGGTTTTCATTACATTGCTTTGTCATATTCTTTGCATGTCATACTGGTCCTTCTTGCACTTCTTGGTGAGATTATTGTCCTCCTGCTGCTCCTTGTGCATGGATATACCTCAGGCTTGTTTTGGGTCCTTTCCTTTTGTTCTGTCTGTGACCTTACCAGGTCCTTTGGATTCCCTGATCATTTTAAAGTAGAAGACTAACAGATCTTTATGTCTAGCTTTCATCTCCCTCTCTTTGGAGCTTCAGTCCCAGCTTGATCTCCAGCTTCTGGTTAACCTCTCCACCTGGATGTTCCTTAGCCTTCTGAAAGTCACCATGTCCAAAGCAGAGTTCATTCTCTTTCATCCTAATGCCTCCCCTCCTCCTGACTTCCCTGTTTCTTTCATGTGCATCATGATTTTTCTGAAACCTAGGAATCCTCTTTCCCTCCTCCGTCTTCACTCTCCTCCATTTTTTCAGTTGCCATTCCTTGTCAGTTCTACCTCCTCACCTGTTCCCTTCTAATTGTACTACCAGTGTCCCAGCCTGGATTCCTATTATCTTTTCTGAGACTATGACTGTAGCCTCCTCTTTATTCTCCTTAAATCCTATCTCTCTCCTCCCTAATCCATGCTCCTCCCAGCTGCCAAACTGATATTCCCCTAAAGCTCCAGAGGTATGTGTCAGTTCTCTGATCAAGAAGGCAGTGATTGTCCATTGGTGGAGATTACAATCTATTTTTACTTTACTACCCTTTACTACCTTTACCTTTACCTTTACTACCCAACTCCAGTCTCGGATACCACCTTTCCCCATGCACTCTCTACTCCAATTAAGTTGGCCTACTTGCTGCTTTTCTTCTGATATCCCAAAGGCCTTTGCCTTTGCAAAGATATTCCTCTCTTCCAGAAATGTTCTCCCTTTTTCCCCTGTTCCATTTAAGACTGATGTCAGGTGGTACCTTTTCTGATTCCCAAAATTAATCATCCCCAAACCCCATCACTGTCTGTTCTCAACAGATACACACATATCCTGTATTTGTCAGTGAACACAGATCCTCTTAGTGGTATTAAGCATGTAAGCTTTTTAAGGTCAAGGACTAGAGTTTCACTTTGGTTGTTGGGTTTTCCAGTGCCTGGAACACAGTGGAGGCTTAATAAATTCTGACTGATTGAAAAGAATGGGAGATTTCCACTTTTGAAGGGTGGGTACTGAATATTGTTGATAGACTAGAACTGAATACTGTTGTCAGTTTAAACTTTTTGAGGAATTTACAAAAGTATTTTTTAATCTGTTGGATTAACAACGAATTACTGTACTATCAGACTTTCCCTTCTCCCACCAAAGGCATAGAAACCCACACAGGAACTACATTTATTTGTTTTTGCTATTATATTCCAAATTCTTAAGAGATTTTGGATTTCTTGATATATCCAGGGTGCTCTTACTAGGGTGTTTCATGATCTCTATCTTTATGATTATATCATCTAGTTTGAACCTTCCAATTAAATACATTATTTATCCAAAGTGGTTTTTTTTTCTTTAAACAAATGCTTTATTAACTTCTGTTTTACATCATTCATTTCCTCCAGATTTTGAGTTACAATTATTCCCCCCCCCCCATTTTTCCCCAACCCACCACCCCAGAATAGCAGTCCCACAAGATATCGCTTCCTCCAATCTGCTCTCTCCCATATCTTCTCCCATACCCCCTTCGACTTTTCCATTAGAGGAAGGTGAATCTCTGTGTCCCAATGCCTGCACATCTTATCTCCCAATTACAAGCAAAGGAGTATTAATAATAGTATTTATATATATTTGAGACATTTAATTTTAAGAACTCGAATTTCAGATCCATTCCCTTCCTCCCTTGTCACCCATTCCCTCTGGGAAGATGAGTAATTCAGTATATGTTGTACATGTCTAGCTATGCAAAACATTACCATAGTAGATATACTGTACAAGGCTGCTTATAATTCCCTCCTATTCATCCCACCCCCCACCTGGTCCATTCCCTACATGATCCTGTCCCTCTTCTATAGTGGGTACTTCCAACCTCCCCTCCCGCCCAAGAATGCCCTCCCATACATCATCCCTCCTCTCATCCCTCTTCCCCCTATTCTGCTGCAGGTTGAGATATCCCATTTAGTATGTATGTCATTTTCTCCCTGAACCAAATTCAATGTGAATGTGGTTTTGCCTTTTTAGCCTTCCTGATTCTCCCCCTCCTTTGCAACCACTTCCCCTTGCTTCTTCTACATGGGATAGTTTACCCTGCCCTGTCTCTCCCCATCTCCTCTTGCCACTTTCCTCTCTCACCTCATAATTTCATCCCTTGAGTATTCTCCCTTCCCAACAAATTCAACCTATGCCCTCTATCCATATATAACTGTAACCATATACACACACATTCACATTTGTATTCATATGACCACACCCCCTTCTTCCATTATTTTCATAGTGAGAAAGATATCATCAGTCACAGTTATTGCTTTTCCATATAGGAATGTAAATAGTTCAACTTTGATAAGTTCCTTTTGATTTCTTTTCCTGATTACCTTCTCAGGCATCTCTTCCTTCTTGTGTCTGGATGTCAAATTTTCTATTCAACTCTGGTTTTTTCCTCAAGAATGCTTGAAAGTCCTCTATTCCACTGAATGACCATATTTTCCCCTGAAACAAAATACTCAGTTTTGCTGGGTAGGTGACCCTTGGGTTCATTCCCAGTTCTTTTGCCCTCTGGAATATCATATTCCATGCCCTTCGATCCCTCAGTGTAGAAGCTGCCAGGTCCTGGGCTATTCTGATTGTGTTTCCACAATATTGAAATTGTTTCTTCCTGGCTGCTTGTAGTATTTTCTCCTTGATCTGGGGATTCTGGAACCTGGCTATAATATTCCTGGGAGTTTTCTTTTTGGGATCTTTTTCAGGAGGTGATCAGTGGATTCTTTCAACCTCTATTTTGCCCTCTAGATCTAAAACATCAGGGCAATTTTCCTTGAGAATTTCTTGAAGGGTGATTTCTAGGTTCTTTCTTTGATCATGGCTGTCAGGTAGTCCAATAATTTTTAAATTGTCTCTCTTGGATTTATTTTCCAGGTCAGTGGTTTTTCCCATGAGATATTTCACATTGCCTTCTATTCTTTCATTTGTTTGGATCTACTTAACAGCATCTTGATTTCTCATAAAGTCATTAGCTTCCATTTGCTCTAGTCTAACTCTGAAGGAATGAGTCCCCTCAGTGAGTTTTTGAGATTCTTTTTCCATCTGGCAAATTTGACTTTTTAAGGCATTCTTCTCCTCATTGCCCTTTTGGGTCTCCTTTGCCATTTGAGTTAGTCTATTTTTAAAGGTGTTGTTTTCCTCAGTCAGGCTGTTGACCCTCATTTCATACTTTTCCTGCATCCTTCTCATTTCTCTTCCCACTTTTTCCTCCACTTCTCTTATTTGATTTTTAAAGTCCTTCTTAAGGTCCTCTATGGCCTGTAACCCGCTCATGTTTTCCTTTGGGGCTTTTGGAGCAAGATTTCTGACCTCACAGCCCTCCTCTTGTTCTATACTTCGATCTTCTTTGCCCGCAAAGTAGGAGTCTAAGGTTGCATTTTTCTGTTTAATTTGTTTCCTCTGCCTTGGCATGTTGCCACTTAATTACTTGACTTTTGGGCTTGTTGCCACAGTATGGCTTTGCCGCCAGACCAGGGAACTTTCATCCCAAATGTGTGGCGGGACACCTTCTGTTTCTGGAAAGCTGGAAACCCAACCATGACCTCCACCCCAGATCACAATCCAGATCCAGGGAGGTTAAGGCAAGAGCGATTACTCCCCAAGACTGATCGCTGGATCTCCCTACAGTTCGCAGGCCAGGAGCTGGAGCTGCCTCTGAAAACTACAAAATGGTGTGTCTCCTCAGCAGCTTCTAGCCCCCAGGGGAGGAAGCCGACGTGTTCCCCAAATACTGGTCCCAAAGTCCATAGGGCCCTAACCTCTCACTTTGTCCTAGGCATGTCTATGTTGATAATTCTGAAATCGCCACAGCTGCTGGTGTTCTGGGTCCCTCCAGCTGGCTGCTGCCCAGGCCACCCTGGGGCTAAAACCGAGACTCAGGTGGACCTGTGCTCGGCTCCCCTTGCACTGTGCGCTACGCTGCCGGCTCCCAGAGCGCTGTGCTGGTCCTTCCTGCAGGGCTGCTGGGCTGTCCCCAGCGGGAAGTTAGCTTCTCTGCGTCGTTCTGTGGGTGCTGGGGATCCAGAAGTTGTTTAGAGTCCCCTTTTACATAGTTTGGAGGTGATCTGGGGGGAAAGTGGCTTGGACGCGCTCTTTCTACTCTGCCATCTTGGCTCCGCCCCCAAAGTGGTTTTTTGCCATGGGCTGCTCAGTGTCCAGCACTTAGCATGATCTGGAGAGATGAATAAGAAATGACCAGGCCATGTGGGTAGTTCAAGGAAGAATGATGAACTCCATTTATTGATTCCCAGGGCATGGTTTTTATAGAGCATTGAGACAAAGGAAGGGGACTCAAGTTTTCTTATCATTACCTTAGTCTGTTGTGTTCTGGAAATAGCATGGAATAGATAATTTGATAAGGATTTGTTATCTAGGAGACTAATGTCTTAGGGTAAGCCCTTTGTTCTAGGCCTCAGGTATCTGCTAGTGCAGCAATAATCATAAATGATACAGTTGAGAGCAGACTTCAGCTGAAGCGCAAACCTCAAAAGACAACATGTTTAGAGCTGGCCACCTGAAGATACCTGAGTGCAGAATCAGATATGTCTCGGGGCAGAGCATGTTGGCCTCAAAACTCAAATACCATCCTTATAAGTGTAACCCATATCAAAAGAACTCAGGAGCTGACTTAGTGAAAAGTCGCATCTCAAAGAGGTCTTTGACATTCAGGTCCACTGATATCAAGGAAATTATCTGAAGTCCTGGCTCAGGCCTCTTTGGCTCCCAACAGTTTTTAGTCAGAGGAATTGAATTCACTAAGAGACAGGAAAACAGACTAATTTTAACCATAGGTAATTGTATTCTGTTACTGAGTAAGTGTTCCAATAATATTTTAGGATTAGTTATATATGTTATAAAGGAGATAGAAAGCATGACTCCTATCTTCCTGGAGCTTGAGAAAATAACTAGAGAACAATTCAAGGGCAGCATATAAATATACAATAATAATTATAATTTCTAGCATTTATTTAGCACTTACTATGTGCCAGGCACTATGCAAAACACTTTATAATGATTACCTAATATCATCCTCACAGCAGTGCTCCTAGGTAGATGCTATTATTATTCCCATTTTATAGATAACCAAACAGAGGCAAACAGGTTCATTGGCCTGCTCAGGGTTATACAGCTGCTAATAAGTGTCTGATATCAAATTTGAACTCAGGTCTTCCTAACTTTGGGCCTGGTGTTCTATCCACTCTGCCAACTAGTGATAGTGTAGAATGGACCATGAACAAAGATATTAAGCTATAACAGCAAGTACCCTGGTGTACCCAGAATGGCTGCTAACACAGGTTCTTTGATCTGCTTTACTATATATTCAACAGGCCAATAGACAGGCCTTTTAGCTGTCTGACCATTATATACATACATAGTTACCAGAGAGAGAAGCACCAACATCTGGGTTTTCAAAGCTGGGAGGCTCAATGGCTACCCAGGGTCTCATTTGGCCAAATCACAGAACTCTTCCCATAAGTGAGCCCCAAAGCAAAACCTCACCTCAGAGTATATATACTCTGAGGGTCAGAGGACATCACAACCTTTGTAACCTACTGCCTAATTACAAAGTAACAAAAGGTTACAAAGTTTTGTTACAAAGTAACAAAAGCCTTCCTGAAAGACAAGCCTCCCCCAATCAAGCCCCTCCTGTTGGGTTCCACTTGAGGCATGTTAAGGAGCAGGGAATATTTTCAAATTCCCTTACCATTACATAAGCTTATACAGAATAGTGATGGTCAACTGCCCTACGTAGCTGGAGGAATCCTGTTTTATAATATGGTATGATAATTATCAATTATCCTGGCTCATTTTTATCTAACATCAGGATTTACTTTCCTCAAGACAAAATTACAAGATAGCTAATGCAAGTGTTATACCCATTTTACAGATGAAGAAACTGAGGCTTAGAAAGGTTAAGTCACATAGTTAATAAGTATGAGATCTAAGATTCCATCTGGGTCTTCTGACTCCAAGTCCATCCTCTTTCCATTACAATGCATAGCTTCTGGTGTTGAGTTGGGCCTAGAATAGGTCTTATTCTTCATCCAGTACTCTGGGCCTTAAAGTCAGAGTTAAATTGGTAGACAGAGGGGCGGCTAGGTGGCACAGTGAGTAGAGCGCCGGCCCTGGAGTCAGAAGGACCTGAGTTCGGATCCGGCCTCAGACACTTAACCCACACAAACAAAAACCTAGCCGTGTGACCTTGGGCAAGTTACTTAACCCCAATTGCCCTAAAAGGGGCGGCTAGGCGGTGCAGTGAGTAAGAGCGCCGGCCTTGGAGTTGGGATGACCCGAGATCAAATCCGGCCTCAGAAAACGAGCACCCACATATAAATAATGACTAGCCGTGTAACCTTGAGCAAGTTGCTTAACCCCAATTGCTTAAAAAAAAAAATTGGTAGATAGGAGGGAGGAAGGGCATTCCATAAAGGACAAGCAACTGTATAGACAAAGACATGGAATTAAGAATGAACAGAGATGGTAAGGAGATTGACCTGGTCAAAGAACATGTGTCATGGTGGGATATAGTAGCAGATTAAATTGAATCTTTAATGCTAACCTCAAAAGTTTAGATTTCATCGATTTGGCATGGGTAGCTTATAGGTTCTATAATCAAAAACTTTCTGGAATGGGGTACTCTGGGCTGTTAGCTCTTCATTATTATAAAGACTATTGTTAGGAAGCAGAATGCCATAAAGCCTTGTTACATTTATTCCTTTTCTTTAATTTTTTAAATTAATTTATTAGTTTAGTTTTAGTTAGCAAGATTCAATTCCATAGTTCCTTGATTTTCAAATTTCCTTTACCTCCCTCCCCCTAACTCCTACGACAGCATATAGTCCAGTATAGGATCTGCAAATACATTCATATTAGACATTAGTCCAATTACAAAGGCATATTGTACTAGGTGGGATGAAAAATGGTAAAGAAGAAATAAAACCAAACAATGAAAAGAAAAAGATCAATTAGTTTGCTTCCATCAGGATTCAAGCTCAGTTCTTTCTACTTATATCTCTGGATGTCGCATTTCTCTCGGGTCTTTTGGGATTGACTTATATCACTGCATTGCTGAAAAGAGTCCATTCTGTCATAGTTGGTCATCACACATATGTTGTGTCTGTGATTGTATACAAATTTCTCCTGATTCTACTCTTCTCGCTCAGCATCAGTTTGTATAAGCCTCTCCAGGTAAATATGAAAACCGTCTCCTCCTCGTTTCTTATAGCACAATAATATTCCATTACATGCATATACCACAACTTGTTTAGCCATTCCCCAATTGATGGTTACCCCTTTAATTTCCAATTCTTTGCAACCACGAAAAGAGCTGCTATAAATATTTTGGTACATTTGGGTCTTCCTCCCATTTCTATGATCTCTTTGGGATATAACCCTAGAAGTGGTAATGCTGGGTCAAAGGGTATGAAATTATTTATAGCCCTTTGGGCATCATGATACTTTTCAATTATTCTTTTACCTGGTGAAGTTTTTATTCAAAGTGGCAAGCCTACCAGGCATTGTATGGGTAAAAAACAACAGCAACAACAAAACATAGTCATGTGCTTGGCACATAGTAATACACTTAAATCCCTGGCTATCTGTCTATCTATCTATCTATCTATCTATCTATCTATCTATCTATCTATCTATCTATCTCTCTATCTATCTATCTATCTTCCTCAGTACCTTAATGTCCGTTTGAGAAATGAGGAGGTAGATTGGCATAGTGGAAAGATCACTGTCCTGGGAAACAGGAGCTATAAGTCATATTACTCATTTAGGTCAGTTTCCCCATCTGTAAAATTAAAGGGTTTGGAATAGATGATCTCTAAGGTTTCTTTCAGTTTTGTTTGTTTTAATCAAACTGTTTTACAAGGCTAGTAAATTTGTAATGTGTGCATTTTTCTTATCCTTATGCCTCTAATCCATCGTGATACTGAAGTATCGTAATAAAACCAAAAGGCTTTCATGGAGCCTTCAGAAGATGAACTTAAGATACTTTTTGGGTGATGAGGATGCTATGTATTTAATTTTGTTCCTAATTATCATTTCTTCTAATAGTTCTGTATATTTTGAGAGATTTTCATTCCACATAATTCAGAGATTATGAGTATTTGACTCCAGGTCTATATAAGTTTTGGTTAAAGGAACCTGAGATATTCAGCCTCAAGAAGAGAAAATTTAAGAGTTTCATTTGTGAAGGACTCTTATGTTGAAGAGGTATTGGACTTACTCTGCTTGGCTTCAGAGAGGAGAACCAGGTGGGAATTCTGAATGGGAATTACAGATTTAGACTGATATCAAGAAAAACTCCAAAGAGTTAGAGGTATTTCAGAGTAGAATGGGCTGCCTCAGGAGTACTGGGTTCAATCTCTAATGGTGAGGTTCAAGCACAGTTGACTCTTTGTCTGACTTAACATGGGAATTCTTGTTCAGCTACTGATTGACCCACTGGAGCTCTTTTCCATTTTAGAGATTTTCATTCTTGGTAGATATCCATAAGACTGGCTATATAGTGTGCAGAGAGCATGTTAGACAAAGTCCTGATGTAGGATTCTTCTTGGATTTTTTTAGTTCAGCAAAAAAGCTTGAGAAAAAGGCTTGAGAATCAGATCCATATGGACTTTCTTAGAACTTAGAAGTTCCACTAGAAGTACACTAGAAAGAATGGTATAATTATCAGTTTAAATGACTTTGTGAAATAACTTTACATACTAATTTAAAAGTAAATGACACCTCTATTTGCAGTAAGTGTGTATAAAGTTTTTTCTATTAACATATTGGATTATGTTTCTGTTTGCAGGGAAAAGGATTTGGAGGCCAAGTTTATTATTCACATGGAAAAAAACAAAACAACAATCACAAACTTAAAGGCAAGTTCTTTGTTTCTCTTTTGAGATCCGTAGACTTTATTTTATTTATGTAGAAAAATTCTTATGTTTCTGTTTTAATATCTGGTCTGAGAGCTATTTTCTGCCATTCCCTCATCTCAGCTTTCTGTCTTCAGTTCAGCTATTTCAAGTCACTTTAACATCTAGCTTTGACCCAAACTATACTCTGAGGGGATAGAAAACCAGTTTTGTCCTTCCCCTACTTTCTGTACATATTCTTTCAGTTTCTAGTGTTGGCTTGGAAGCTAGATTAAGGAATAGGCACTCTTACCAGTTTAGATGACCATCTGAAAGTTAGCAGACCAAATAGGCAATTGTATTATTTGTGCTTTATGGTGAGGCTTGACTCATTCAGAATATCCCATAAACTATACCTGTTTAGGAAAAGGGTCTTACAAACAGTTTTATTCCAGATCATGATTATAGGCTATAGTTTAGTCAGTTGGAAAAGTAGGTTCACTAGGGAAAAGTTTAGAAACCTTATCATTTAAAAATGAAAACCATTAATTCTGACATTTAGCTGAACTGTTCATCCAGCATATAGAGGAATGTTCCAGGAAGAATGGAAAAGCTTTGTTTGTAATTTCAGTCCTTTTCCATTATGACTTTGTAGATTTGTGTTCATAAGGCCTGCCCTATTGGCAAACTTTGGTCTTTTTCTGGTCTTGATTGACTTCAGAGTAAGAAGTTCAGATTAGTTCACTGGCTCAAGGGACCAAACACTTTGCATTTCAAAGTAGTGTAGCCCTATCCCTTTAGCCAGGGAATACTTTCATCTTCAAAGCTTTTGAATCATTTGATACTAGACCAACAAGTTTTGCTGTAATTGTATCTGAACAAAAATTGTCCCTTTGTCCAAACCAGTTCCTTAGCCTAAAATGCCTTTCTTTTCCCTCTTCTCCAACCCCTCCAGCCTGTTACTTAGATAAATATATTTGTTATTCAAGGCCCAATTCAAATCTCACATTTTCTGTGAAGTTCTCTTTGATAGCCCATAGAAACCTGTACTTAACGCCAACAGATGGGACATTTTCACAGTGTATAGAGGCCTCACACTCTTCTCCTAGATGTGTCAGTATCCTCACTGTTTCACTGGCTTGGCTCAGTCACTTCAGCCTTCTCTGTGCTTGGCAAGTGTTTCCAGAGACGGACCACCAATAATATATGATTATATTCAGACTCTTTCAGGAGGGAATAGCTTACTGGAAGGAAAATGTACTCACCCTATTCACCACTCCAGCTCTTGAGCCCCAAATCAGTGTGTTTTCTATCCGTTAGCCACTCACAATAACAAAACTTTTTCCTCATAGGTACTAATATACTAACACAATTGCATCAGTAGTAAAATATACCATAAGCCTGTATTACAGTCTCCTGATGCATTGTGTCTGTGGAGCAGAGTAGGTACACACTTAAAGAATCAGGAAAGCACATGAGGTCAGAGTAATGGCTTTATTGTTCTTGATTAACTCACCTTGAGGTTACATTGTCAAGTAAAAATGGAACTCTAAGCCCCGCAGCTCCCCAGGATAGCAGATCATCTTGCAAAGATCCCTCTCTGGTTTCCTTCTCAAGCCAGAGATGGCAGCAGAGAGCAATAGTCCTTTATGAAAAGCTTCCCCTTTATCCAGCTCACTTGGTGCTGCTCAAGGGGAGTAACTGTCAATGAGCTTCTTGGCCAATGATATTAACTATCTCTTTGACCAATCAGGAGTCTTTTAGCGGAAGCCTTTAACAGCTTATTGTTCTCTAACTTCCACAGAACCAATGGATTATCTTTTCAGCCAGCCTGGAAAGTAGTTTGTGGTACGGTGCTGGGCCTTGAGTCGGGAACATCTGAGTTCAAATGCCAGATTAGACACTTATTAGCTGTTTGAACCATAACCTTTGTTTACCTTGTGGTTTCCTCAACTATAAAATGGGAATAATAATACCTATCTCCCAGGGTTGTTGTGAGGATCAATTATTTATTTGTTTGGATAGTGCTTATAAAAAATGATCAGCACAATGACTGGCACATAGTAGGTGCTTTATTAATAAATGCTTATTTCCTTCCTTTTCCCTTCCCACCTGCTGTATCTTTAATTCTTCTCTTCAGGTTTCTATGTCAAGTTCTTTTATGAATTGTTTCCTAAACTCTTCATTGGCTTAAAGGAGACCTTTCTGATGTCCACTAACTTGCTTTTTACTTAAAAATTTCATAACTCTCCAAATTTCCCTCTCAGATTGCTAGTACTTTAAAAATCATGCTGTTCTCCAAATGTGTATAGAATTTTCCATTTTTTAGTTTTGCTCTCTGTAGTTATAAAGAGGGAAGGAAGGAAATAAGCACTTATTAAATACTATGTGCTAGCACAAATGTTATCTTACTTGATCCTTGCAATTACTGTAGAAGGTAGGTGCTGTTATTTATTCCTATTTTACAGATAAGGAAACTGAGGCAACCAAATTATATGACTTGCCCAAGGTCACAGAGCTCAGTCTTCCTGGCACTAGGCCCAAGCTTTATTCACTGTATCACCCAGTTGTGTGCTAATTAACTGTTACCCATCATACTTGTAGTTGTGAAGTATTCTAAATAGTCCTTCATCTCTTTGATGCTCTTGAAACTGTTTTTTTTAATACCCATGTTTCTCTAGTATTGAAAAAATATATTTCTTTATTTTTTTTTTAACTCTGAATTCTTCCCGAACAAGGGAGGCAACATTCTACATTGTTCACAAGTGTTTATATTTTACATTGCAGATCTTTTTCTGCCCCAAACTGTCTAAAATCTGCCTTAAAGTGATTTCTACATATACATATATTATATTGATACTTCTATTTCATAGGAATAGTTCATACACTACTTAAAATCATAGGACCATAAAAGCAAAGATCTTGAGCTGGAAGGGATCTCACAGGCCACGTAGTCCAACTTAACTTATTTTACAAATTAAGAAACTGAAATCCAGGATGTTATGTCAGATCATATAACTAGTATGTGTCAGAGGCATGATTTGAGCCCATGTCATCTGACAGTGGTGAGCATCACACTTTCTTATATGCTTATGTTTATTCCAACTAGATTATAAATATCAGTTGTAGGGATCAGGACTTAGTATACCTTTGTATCTTTCATAATGCTTAGCATCATGCCTTACTGAAGGTAAATGTTGAGTAGCTAAAATGATTGGATACACATTCATTAATTGAAAGGGACTGAAAGTCACAAGATGTTTAATGTCTGAAAAAGTGTCCCAAATAGTTCTGTTTTATACCTTTTTCCTTTTCTTTATGCATGTGAAATCACTTTAAATCATCTCTTTCATTGATCTGCCAAAGATGTCGAAATTCTTAATACTCTTATAGGAGAATTTTTCCACTACAAAAAATGTGTAGGAAAATGCATTGTTTGTTCAGTAAGAATTTATTAAGTACCTATTATGATTAGGATAATATGGCAGATCAATTGGAAAATGCAAAGGTAATGGAGGCATAGTCCCTGTCTTTAAGAAATTTGTATTTAATAGAGGTGTTATAACAATATAAGGGAGATATAGTGGCAACCATGCTGACATACCCAGGATGGCTGCTAACACAGGTTCTTAGATCTGCTTTACTAGGAAAGATGACTGTTCAAGGGGTCAACAGTCTTTTTAAATTACATTCATTAGTTTAGGGGAAAAATCAGCACCCTGAACTTCAGAGAAAATCCAAACAAAGAAAATAGAGAAAATACAAGCAGAGAAATAAAGAATAGCAGACAGGGCTTCTAACTGTCTGAGAAATTAGCACCGATCAATAGACAGATCCAACTGTCTGACCAAGGCAATCCATACATAGTTACCAGAGAGAGAAGCACCAACATTTGGGTTTTTCAAAGTCAGGGGTTGGGGGGGTGGGGTGAGAACTCCTTAACAGCAATCCAGAGTCTGATCTGGCCAAATCACAAGAACATTCTTTCAGTGAGTGAGCCCCAAAGCAAAATGCTAACCTCAGAGTATATATACCCCTTTTAGAGCCATAGGGCATCACAACCCCCAAGACTTAGTGTCTAATTAAAAATTAACAAAAGATGTGAAAAAAAAGATGTGAAAGCCTTCCCACAAACAAATCTCCCCTAAGCAAGCTTCCTTTAATGGGCTCCACCTGAGGGAAGGTCTTATATCCCACTAATATTACAGAAGGCTATGGCTAGCATCATTTGATTAAACACAAACAAAATGCTATAGTTGTGGAGAAGTGGAAGTGATGACTTTTGGTTGGGAAAATCAGGAATGTTCATGGGATTCTAGATCTAGAGCTGAATGGGATGTTTTAACTCTTCTAGTCTGGTCTCTTTGTTTAATGGATGAGGAACTATGGCCCACAGAAATTAAGGACTTGCCCACAGTCACACTGGTGGCAAAGCTGGGATTTGAATCTCGGACTTTGATTCTAAATCCTGCCATGTACTGTACTTTCTTCTAAGGCAGTAACATTTTAGTGGGGCCTTGGAATCATGACATTTTAGTAATGGAAGGTATGTTAGAGATCATCCTGAAAGGTGGGTAATATTATGACAAGCAGATATGGCAGGTGGTGTGTATGCAGAGTAGTGGGTAGGGCACGACCAAAGATGTGAAAATGGGTAAATACAGGTTCTGTTTGGGGGAACAGTGGGAAAATCCAGCTTATTTAGAGAATAGTGTTTATGTGGGATTGTAGCAGAAAATGTCTGAAGATGTAAGTTCAGGCAAGATTGTGTGTGGTAATAAATTGCAGGGCAAAGAGTTAAGACTTCTTCAGAAAATGGAAACCATTAGAGGTTTTTGAGCAGAAAAGTGGTACTTCTAGGAAGATTGTTCTTGTTTCTGGAGTGTTTTACATGTCAAATGGCAATGTTTATTATTATTTTTTTTCCTTCTAGATTCCAGAGGGAGGGACTGGAGACTCAGGAAGAGAACGTACCAAAACCTTTACCTATGACTTTTCCTTTTGTTCTGCTGATTCGAAAAGTCCAAATTATGTTTCTCAAGAAATGGTATGATTTTTAAAATATAAGTGCATTTATTTTTATGTTGCACAAGTTATTTTTATATTGCCAGTCTTCTTCCTAAAATTTTCTATTATTAATTTACATACATGAGTATACAATAGATTTCTTCTGTGTTTGGGAATTCCCTATGTGGGAACTACTTCCAATCTGTTCATGATTTATTAGCTAAGTTTTAGGAAGTCACCCAAAGCACAAAGGAATGAAAAGATTTTTTACCCAGTTTCACAAAACTAGGATGAATAATAGGCATGGGTTAGTTCGGACATAGGGCTTTCTGACTTCAAGCCTAGTATTCTAGCCACTAATCACACTACTTCTGCCCATTTACAAAAACTTAGCAAATGCTGTTGAGGCAGCTAGGTGATATAATGGTTTTCACTATTGCATTTACTGACAAGAAGACCCCGAGTTGGAATACTCACTTAGATCTCTTACTAGCTTTGTGACCAGGAGCGAGTCATTTAATTTTTGTCAGTCTTTCCTAATATATAAAATGGGGATAACAATAGCACCTACCTAACAGTGTTGCGAAGAGATGATGTAACACATATATCATATGTAAGTGCTGTATAAATACTGTTATTTCATGGTCCTTGATTATTGATGTCTTACACCTGATAATTTTGTGCTATGGTCAGGTCTATTTTGTTCATCTTTGTATGTTATCAAATTTAAAAAAAAATTGGTTTTCATATTAACATTGTGAAGATACCATGAGAAGGGAGACTTATTAGCAGGCAGCTAAGCATAAGCAAGTTGGCCTCTTGATTGTTTTTCTCTTGTAAAGAATAGCCCTTGTTCTTAGCTTTTAGACCAAATCCATAGTTTCATGGACTTTCCATTTCCTCCTGTTTGTGTGAGACAGGTGCTGATATGTGGCACATTATACAATCAATAAGCAAACATTTATTAAGTGCTTACTATGTGCTAAGCATGGTGCCTTCTATTCCTGAGTAATGTCTGTGTAACCTTGAACAAATTACCTAATCTCGCTGTGCTTCAGTAATATCCATTGGTAGGACCTGGGCTCCTAGGCAGAAAAGTCAGAAAAAAATGATGGTATCCTTTGTTTTATTGCAAAACAGAGTTTTTAAAAAAAAAAGGATATCTGATTGCTTTGGACATGTTTTTCCTTTATTGATAGAAATGCAGTAAGATAAAGGAATGGGGCATTGTGCTTTAAGATAGTAATACCCTATAGCATGATGTAATGGAGAGTAGGCCAGCTTTGGAGCCAGCCAGACCTGTGTCCACCTTTTGTCTCTGATACATTCAAGCTGTACAATCACAAGCAGGTTGTTTCAGGGTCTCCCGTTGTTTTAAGACTTTGAATTACAGAGATGGGTGATAGAGGGAGCTTCTACACCAGGAGGTCCCTAAACTGTTTAAATTCTCATAGGAGAAAAATCCATAAAACAAGTGGATTAGATGGTTTCCAACCTTCTTTCCCACAGAGAGATTCCATGATTCTAACCAAGAATATCAGTAGCATCTCCTGGTAAGGGATGGGCTTCCAGATAGCTAAAATGCCAGATCCTCTAAGCCTTTATTAATTGCACAATGGAGAGTTCTCTACTGTATGAAATTTCCTTTCTTCACTGTCCCCCACTGATGGGTTGGTGGAACCTAGACCCCCAAAAGCCCTATGACCAAGTCTAAGTAACCCAGCTCCTTACCCATTGTGAGAAAATGTTCCCTTGTTGCAGCAGACATGCAGACCTGACCCTGTAGTTCCTTAGATAAAGGACAGATGCAGAGGTGCCTGGCCCAAGGATTTTTGTCCCTGGCTGACTCAAGTTCTCTCCCTTGTGCTGAATCTCCAAGGTTCATTCCTCTGACAACTTCCTCAGTGTCTGGTATCAATAAAGTTATCTCCACAGACTCCTATATTTTCCCATCTGTAGATCACTGAAACCTGCTCCCAAGACACCTGGATCCCTATATTACTTAATTAGTATCCCTGGCATTCTTTTCCCATGCCCCTTTTCTATATAAGCTCCAGATTCATCCCCATTACAAGTTCTTTTTTTTGTTTGTTTGTTTGTTTGCTTTTTGGAGGGCGATTGGGGTTAAGTAACTTGCCCAAGGTCACACGGCTAGGTTTTTTTGTTCGTGTGGGTTAAGTGTCTGAGGCCAGATCCGAACTCAGGTCCTTCTGACTCCAGGGCCAGTCCTCTATACACTGTGCCACCTAGCCGCCCCGCCCATTACAAGTTCTTGAAAGGATCTTTGCCTTCTTCTGTTGGCTTTACAGTAAACTTCCTCTTGACTGAAAGATGGCTTTAAGTGTGTGAATTTGTTCCAGGCAACTCTGCCTTAGCATTCTCTAAGTCCCAGCACCCCAACTTCATCACCACCCCATGCCATGGAGGGGATGGTCGGGAGATATTTTCACCCATGGGCAGTCTTTATTTACTTAGAACTATACTTTTGGTAAATATGAGTTCAGAGCCATTCGGTATTTGTATTTGTTTTCTTTTTTTATTTTTTTAAACAAATACTTTATTAACTTCTGTTTTACATCATTCATTTCCGCCAGATTTTGAGTTACAATCATTTTCCCCCCATTATTCCCCCTACCCAACCTCCCAGAATAGTAGTCCCACAAGATATCACTTCCTCCAATCTGCTCTCTCCCATACCTTCTCCCATACCCCCATTGACTTTTCCATTAGAGGAAGGTGAATCTTTGTGTCCCAATGCCTGCACATCTTATCTCCCTATTACAAGCAAAAGAGTATTAATAATAGTATTTATATATATTTGAAACATTTAATGTTATGACCTCAGATTTCAGATCCATTTCCTTCCTCCCTTGTCACCCATTCCCTCTTGGGAGATAAGTAATTCAGTATATGTTGTACATGTCTAGCTATGCAAAACATTATCATAGTAGATATATTGTACAAGGCTGCTTATAATTCCTCCCACTCATCCCACCCCCCACCTGGTCCATTCCCTACATGATCCTGTCCCTCTTCTATAGTGGGTACTTCCAACCTCCCCTCACCCCAAGGATGCCCTCCCATCCATCATCCCTCCTCTCATCCCCCTTCCCCCTATCCTGCTGCAGGCTGAGATATCCCATTTAGTATGTATGTCATTTTCTCCCTGAACCAAATTCAATGTGAATGTGGTTTTGCCTTTTTAGCCTTCCTTATTCTCCCCCTCCTTTGCAACCACTTCCCCTTGCTTCTTCTACATGGGATAGTTTACCCTACCCCTGTCTCTCCCCATCTCCTCTTGCCACTTTCCTCTCTCACCTCATAATTTCATCCCTTGAGTATTCTCCCTTCCCAACAATTCAACCTATGCCCTCTATCCATATATAACTGTAACCATATACACACACATTCACATATGTATTCATATGACCACACCCCCTTCTTCCATTATTTTCATAGTGAGAAAGATATCACCAGTCACAGTTATTGCTTTTCCATATAGGAATGTAAATAGTTCAACTTTGATAAGTTCCTTTTGATTTCTTTTCCTGATTACCTTCTCAGGCATCTCTTCCTTCTTGTGTCTGGATGTCAAATTTTCTATTCAATTCTGGTTTTTTCCTCAAGAATGCTTGAAAGTCCTCTATTCCACTGAATGACCATATTTTCCCTGAAACAAAATACTCAGTTTTGCTGGGTAGGTGACCCTTGGGTTCATTCCCAGTTCTTTTGCCCTCTGGAATATCATATTCATGCCCTTCGATCCCTCAGTGTAGAAGCTGCCAGGTCCTGGGCTATTCTGATTGTGTTTCCACAATATTGAAATTGTTTCTTCCTGGCTGCTTGTAGTATTTTGTCCTTGATCTGGGGATTCTGGAACCTGGCTATAATATTCCTGGGAGTTTTCTTTTTGGGATCTTTTTTCAGGAGGTGATCTGTGGATTCTTTCAACCTCTATTTTGCCCTCTGGGTCTAAAACATCAGGGCAGTTTTCCTTGAGAATTTCTTGAAGGGTGATTTCTAGGTTCTTTCCTTGATCATGGCTTTCAGGTAGTCCAATAATTTTTAAATTGTCTCTCCTGGATCTATCCTCCAGGTCAGTGGTTTTTCCCATGAGATATTTCACATTGCCTTCTATTCTTTTATTTGTTTGGATCTGCTTAACAGCATCTTGATTTCTCATAAAGTCACTAGCTTCCATTTGCTCCAGTCTAACTCTGAAGGAATGAATCTCCTCAGTGAACTTTTGAGATTCTTTTTCCATCTGGCAAATTCGACTTTTTAAGGCATTCTTCTCCTCATTGCCCTTTGGGCCTCCTTTGCCATTTGAGTTAGTCTATTTTTTAAGGTGTTGTTTTCCTCAGTCAGGCTGTTGACCCTCATTTCATACTTTTCCTGCATCCTTCTCATTTCTCTTTCCAATTTTTCCTCCACTTCTCTTATTTGATTTTAAAGTCCTTCTTAAGGTCCTCTATGGCCTGCAACCCGCTCATGTTTTCCCCTGGGGCTTTGGAGCAGGACTTCTGACCTCACAGTCCTTTTCCTGCTCTATGCCCCCAAAATAGGAGTCTAGGGTTGCATTTTTCTGTTTCCTTTGCCTTGGCATGTTGCCACTTAATTGCTTGACTTTTGGGCTTGTTGCCACACTATGGCTTTAAGGCCAGATAGAGCAATTTTCGTCCCGAACGTGTGGGGGGCAACTTCCGTTTCTGGCAAGCTGTAAACCCACCCACAACTTCCACCCTAGATCACAATCCAGATCCAGGGAGGTTAAAGCAAGAGCGATTACCCCCCCAAGACTGATCGCTGGATCTCCCCACGATTTTTAGGCTGGGAGCCAGAGCTGCCTCTGAAAACTACAAAATGGCATGTCTCCTCAGTGGCTTCTAGCCCCCAGGGGAGGGAGCTGACGCATTCCCCAAATACAGGTCCCAAAGTCCATAGGACACCAACCTCTTACTTTGTCCTAGGCATGTCTATGTTGATAATTCTGTAGTCGCCACAGCTCCTGGTGTTCTGGGGTTCCTCCAGCTGGCTTCTGGCCCTGCCGCCCTGGGGCTAAAACCTCGGCTCACGGGGACCTAGGCTAGGCTTGGCTCGGCTCGTGTGCTCTGTGCTCTGCGTGCTGCCGGCTCCCAGACTGCTGTGCTGGTCCTTCCTGCGGGGCTGCTGGGCTGTCCTCAGTGGGAGGTTAGCTTCTCTGTGTTGTTCTGTGGGTGCTGGGGCTCCAGAAGTTGTTCACAGTCCTTTTTTACATAGTTTGTGGGGAATCTTGTATTTGTTTTCTTGATGGCTTGAAATGTGTTAAGAGAAATTTGTTCCCTTCAAAAATTCTGAAAGAATGATGAAATATTCATAGACCTTCACTATTTCTCTCTTTATCCTTGCCTACCCCTCTCCAACCCAGTAGATCCTTTCAGCTGTCCCCTTACAGCAATCTTTAGTCACTTTGTTTTGGAAGCTCAGTCTTCTGCCTTTACCATGTAGAATCCTGGGGGATTTCTTAATGGTTTATACACTGTTTTATTGTGTTGGAGGCAACCTCCTAAATCCCCCAACTCTTAAAGCTTGTCCTTATACTCATAGGAAATTTTGCCTTAGGTTTAAGTCTGAGTGAGCAAGTGTTATATAGCAGAGCTTGCTATTTTGGAATATCTCAGTAACACTTCCCCTTCAATTAGGGCTAATGGAGTCTGTGCCCATGGCCTACCTAGATCTATGTGACTTGGCACTCTACTATAATGGTTACAACCTCAGGTTACTATATGGAACCTGACAGTGCTGAACTTAGGCATTAAAGCATTACTCATGTATAGCCAGTCAGTAAACTCAGTGATAATTTTGAGAGATAATTGATTTATTTTTTATAGGAAGGTAACTGGACCATTCAGTAATAGGGTTGGGCTATAATTCCTTTAGACTTTCAATATTTAGAGAAAGTTAGAGACAGTTAACAAAATTAAATTTAAACAAATTTATATCAGTCTGTAATGGTAAATTGTTATACTTTAAAATCCTTATTTACATTTCAGGAATTCTACTTTAATGTGTCTTAGTATGAATGCTTATTTTTTGATCAAAATCAAGGATACGTCTTTTGTAATAATTTGTACCATGGTAGTTTATAGTTATTCAAAAGTATTATGAAATATGTTTTTGTGATCTGTAATTATTTTTTTCCTTTTGCTTTCAGGTTTTCACAAATCTTGGCACTGATGTCTTACAATCTGCATTTGAAGGTTATAATGCTTGCGTCTTTGCCTATGGGCAGACTGGATCAGGGAAGTCTTACACTATGATGGGAAATACTGTACGTTATTTACATTGTGTGGAAGCAAAATTTATTTATAATTACTTCCCTCATAGGACTGATACTCTCTCCCGTTCTGTCTCCTTAATCTGCACTAATTTGGTTTTTATGTTCTGACCATTCTGTAGTAATAGGATAAGACCAAATAAAAAGTTGGACTAAATTTCCTTGTAGAGATGTTAAATTAGAAATAGTTTCAAGTGCATAAATATGAATAATGGATGTAAGTCCTAGCCTATTTTCTTTTTAAAAAAAGTCTTTATAATCTTATCAAAAAAGTACTCTGGGCTTAAAAGTAATTTATGCTGCTCTTTTGCCAACAATTTAAAATAAAATCTATTTAACTTTGTTCTTTTAAAAACATTTTTACATTTTTCCAATTGGAAAAGACTCATTTAAAATATCTTATTTCCTTGGAAGAAAGGCATTATATAAATCTAGTAATTCTATTTGATAAAAAGTCTGGGGAGGCTGGACCACAGAGATTAATAGAAAGTAATAATGAATTGACTCCAAAAAACATAGAGATGAAAAAAAATAGATCAAATATTATATCTCTCTCATACATTAATATTAAAAGTTTTTTATAAGTAAACAGTGCTTTTTCACCCCTGTATCTGTTCCAGATTTAAAAGGTGTTTGGATCCTTTACTTTCTAAAGTTTGTAATGGAAATGACTGGAAGTTATTGCAAATTATGGGAAAAAGCTATGTACAATGTAAAGTATGAAAACATGGAAGGAATTAAGGAGCTCTAGATGTTTTACTGCTTATTCTCAGGAGTCTAAAATCAGGATATTGTTAAGTTTCTAAAATGTAAATATTGAACTTGAAGAATTCCATTTGATCTTTACCACTCTGTTTTCACTGAGTCATTGAGGAAGTTCCAGCCCTTACACCTGGGGTTCTGGGGCCTTGGCTCTTGGCCTCTCCTCCTCTGTACCGTGAGAGCACTCTCTAAGGTCCCTTCTGGCTCCACCATTCATCACAGAGGTCTGTGGTTCAGAGAGGATGTAGGACTTTAGGAGCTATCTGAATTATGGAAGTGAGTTGGTTTGTGAGCGGAGTCTGACATAGCTACTTGGAGAGCATCAAAATGAAGATTTCTAGTTTTAAAATTCAAAACTCAATAAAAGTGATATTTACATATGAATCCCCACATAGCTAGTTTGGGCATTTATGAAGTAGGTTATGAATAGCAAGATTTTATTTGGAATTAGAATGGATTATTAAGATAGTTTACATCTTTATCCATTTTAGTGAGAAAAAAATTATGACAGGACCTCAGTTTCTTTTACTGTAAAATGAGGCTTGGACTCAATCTCCTTTGGGGGTTTTCCTTCCTCCTCTTACCTCCTAAGTGTCCTTGGTCCACAAGGTTTTGTCATAGGCCCCTTTTAACTGCACTAAATGCCCTGGTTATCTTACTCCTTTTCACAGTTTCATTTATCAGCTATGCAGATGACTCCCAAGTCTTTATATTCACATCTGTTCTCTCCTTTGAGCTCCAGTTGCACATTTCTAGTTGCCTATTTGACATTTCCAGCTACATGTCCCATTGGAACTTTACATTTAACTTGTCCAAAAATTGCATTCAAGTCCTGTCACCTCCCCTGCTCTTCACTCCTTTCCCTGCCCTTCCCACCCTCCCATCATATGACCCTCCCTCCAGATTCCCTATTTCTGTTGAAGGTACTACCATCTAAGTAGTCCTATGGACTAATGTCAGAGTTGGCTTTAAATCTTCCCTGACCATCTGTCAGTTGGTTTCCAAGTCCCATTGATTCAAGCTCTACTCTGATTCTCCTCTCTGTCTCTTACTCTCCAGTAACACTGCCATCATCTTTGCTGGGTCCTCTTTGCTTCTTGTCCTGTACTGTTGAGATATACTCATTCCTGTCTTCAGTCTCTCCCCTTCCTCGTACAGCTGCCAAAATAGTCTTACTGATGTAGAAAAGTCTGAGCATGTTACTCTTCCTACCAAAAACCCTCAGTGGCTAACTACAAGCATCTTGTCTTTTTTTTTTTGAGGTAGAGGGGAAGGCAGGGCAGTTGGGGTTAAGTGACTTGCCCAAAATTACATGGCTAGTGAGTCAGGTGTCAGACTGAGGCCAGATTTGAACTCCGGTCTCCTGACTCCAGGGCCAGTGCTCTATACACTGTGCCACCTAGCTGCCCCCCAACTACAAGCATCTTAACCCAGGATTCTGTGCTCCCTGTATCTGGCTGCAGTTTGCTTTTCTAGCCTTATTTCTCTCTATGCTGCTTCATATACTCTCGTCAGTTGTTGTTCCCATATCTTGTCCTGTGTTCTCATCTCTTAGTACATTTAAGCAATCCATGTTCTAGCCATGCTTCCTCCCCATCTCTGCCTATTGAAATTATTTTCCTTCTTAAAGGTTCAGCTCAGGTGCCACCTTGCCCATTAAGCTTTCCCTGATGCACCCAGCTGAAAGTGATTTATTAGCATTGTCTAGATTTACAGTTTTTCAGTTTATCACTGGTCATAACAAATACTGTTTTTCAAAAACCCAAAAGCCGACTCTTTACATGGACATCACCAGATGTTATGTAGAATTCAAAGTGATTATATACTTTGCAGTCAAAGGTGGAGAAGCTCTGTACAGTGCATTAAAACACGATGTGGTACTGACAGTGGTTCAGATCATGAGATTCCTATTATAGAATTCAGACTTAAATTGAAGAAAATGGGGAAAACCATCAGATGGTATAGGTATGACCTAAATAGCATCAGCTCTGAGTATGAAGTGGAGGTGATGAATAGATTTAGGGGATTAGGTCTGGTAAATTTAGTAAATGCCTAAAGAACTATGCACAGACATTTTGCAATATTGTATAGGAGGCAGCAACAAAAAATGTTCCAAAGAAAAAAAACAGCAAGAAAGCAAAGTAGCTGTCTGATGAGGCTTTACAAATAGCTGAAGAATGAAGGAAAGTGAAAGGCAAAGGAGAGAGGAAAATATATACCCAATGCAGAATGCCAGAGAATAGCAAGGAGAGATAAGATTTTCTTAAATGAGTAATACAAAAGAATTGAAAAAAATAATAAAATGGGCAAGACTAGAGGTATCTTCAGGAAAAATAGAGATATCATTTCATGCAAAAATAAGCATGATAAATGACAAAAATGGTAGGGACATAACATAAGCAGAAGAGGTTAAGAAGAGGTGACAAGAATACACAATAGAACTGTATAAGATAGAGTATGGTTACTGATCCAGAGCTAGACATCCTAGATACTGAAGTGGGCCTTAGGAAGCATTGCTAACAATAAGCATAGGGGATGTGATAGAATTCCAGCTGAGCTATAAGATGGTACTGTTAAGGTGCTGTACTCAATATGCCAGCAAATTTGAAAAACTCAGCAGTGGCCACTGGATTGGAAAAGATCAGAAGGGCAATGCCAAGAAATGTTCAAATTACTGAACAGTTATGCTCATTTCACATGCCAGCAAGGTTATGTTTAAGATTCTGTAATCTAAGCTTCAGCAACTGAGAATTACCAGAAGAGTTGGGAGGTGTTTGAAAGAGGCAGAGGAACTAGAGATCAAGTTCCCAACATTTGTTGGGTTATGGAGAAAGCAAAAACATTTTCTGCTTCATTGACTAAAGCCTTTGACTGTGTGGATCACAATAAAGTGTGACAAGTCCTCAAAGAGATAGGAATACCAGATCATCTTACTTGTCTCCTGAGGAACTTGTATATGAGTCAAGAAGAAACAAAACTGAGCATGGAACAGCTGATTGGTTTAATATTGGAAGCTATATATTGTCACCTTATTTGCTTAAGTCATATTCAGAGTACCTCATAATGCCAGGCTGGGTGAATTAAAAGCTGGAATTAAGTTTTCTGGGAGAAATGTCAACAATCTCAGGTATGCAGATGATACCAGTGATAGCAGAAAAAGAAGAGGAATTAAGAAGCTTCTTGATAAGGGTGAGGGAGGAGAGTGTAAAAGCTGACTTGAAGCTTAACATAAAAAAAAAAAAAACCCAAACCAACTAAGATCTTGACAACTGGTCCCACTTCTTCCTGGAAAATAGAAGGAAAAGAAATGAAAGCAGTGTCAGATTTTATATTCTTGGGCTTAAAGATCACTATCGATGGTTGCCGTAGCCTTGAAATTAAAAGATGCTTGGTCCTTGGAAGGAAAGCTATGGCAAATCTGGACAGCATAGCAAAAAGCAGAGACATCACCTTGCTGACAAATGTTTGCATAGTCAAAACTATAGTTTTTTCCAGTAGCAGTACATGGCTATGAGAATTGGATTATAAGGAAAACAGAGCTTTTGAATTGTGGTGCTGGAGAAGACTTTTGAGAATCAATTGGACAGCAAGGAGATCAAATCAGTCAATACTTAAATTAATTGAAGCTATTCACTGAAAGATCAAATACTGAAGTTGAAGTTTGGCCACATATTGAGAATACAGAACTTGTTGGAAAAGACCCTGATGTTGGGAAAGATTGAAGGGAACAGCAGTGGATGGGATGGGTAGATAGTGTAATGGAAACAATGTGCATAAACTTGGACAGACTTTGAGAGATAGTAGAGGATAGAAGGTCTGTGGGTTCACAATTGGTTGGCTATGACAGCTACTGAACAACAACCTTGCTTTATACTTATTTGTGCACCTATCTTATTTTCCATTTTGGTTGTAGACTCCCTGAGGGGTGAGATTATGTTGTTTTTCATTCTTATATTTATCAGGTCCTATACTTCGTATATATCTGATGATTAGTGTTGTAATTGAATTAGATGGTCATAGTCTAGCATTGAATCCATTAATGGTAGATAGAATTTGAGTCAGAAGAGACCTATGAGATCATCCAGTAAAATTCATTTTAAGTATGAGGAAACTGCAGCCCATAAAGCCTAAATACATTTTTTCTCAGAGTAAATTACCTGTTAAAGCTGGAACTGTAACCCATGAACTTAAGACTAACTGTGGAACCTCCAGTGTTCTTTTTTCCTGCATATTCAGTTGGAGGTTGTTTGTGTTGCAAGAAATTATTTTATCAGTTCTTGATTCTTATTACAGGGTGATTCTGGCTTAATACCTCGAATTTGTGAAGGTTTGTTCAGTCGCATAAGTGAAACGACAAAATGGAATGAAGCATCTTTTCGAACTGAAGTCAGGTGAGTTTTGTTTAGATTGGATTTCTAGATTATGGTGGTTCCTTTTTTTAGCAACTTCACTTTCATTCATCCCTTTTAACTATGTCTTCACCTGGGAAAGGCTTATGATCACAGGGAATCTCCTTTTTCCCCTTTGTTGCTATTTGGCTGTTGTCTCCTCTAGGACACTGAAGGCTCAGTCTAGGTTGGGGCTGCCATGGTAGTCATAGAAAGCAGGAAGAAGGAGGCAGAAAGTAGGTAAACATTTTCTCTCAAATAGCTCCTTTCTCCTCCTTTTCCCCTAACATTTGCCTCCTTGGCATTTGTCTAGCCCAGTCTAGCCCACTTCTTCATTTCCTACTGTATAGAGACGATGTCCTATTTTTCACTCTTAAGAACCCACGTTTACTCTAGTTTCTTAAGAAGAAATACTTAAGATAGCCTTAATTCTCTGAAATTTAGATGCATTGGCGTATAGACACCTAGTAGTAACACAAGTGAGTGACATTGTCTTTTCCTAATGGTCTAATTAAAAAAAGAAATGATGAAGAAGTGGAACCTTCCTACTTTGTTTCTGTTTATTTCTTGTGTCTGTCCCCACAAATCCTTAGAAAAATCACATATTGTGCAAGACTAGATTTTGTTTACCAGTGGGTCTGGGAAATAGAGAAACTTTTTCTTTTGGGTAAATTTTTATTGATGATCTTTGTTTTTTAAATCACATACATTCCCCAACATAAATCCTTCAGCCTCCTCCAAAAGGGCTATTACTTATACTAAATACCAAAAAAGAGGAAAGAAAGCCAGCCTAGCAAAACTAAAAAACACGTCAAAAAGAGTCTGACATTGTTTGCAGTGTCCCACAGCCATTGGTCCCTACTTCTGTAAAGGAGGTGAGGAGGTACCTTTTCAAATCTTTTTTTATTTTTTCAGTTTTGTCAGTCAACTATTACTTATTAAGTGCCTGCTGTGGACTGAGCATTTTTTTGCTAAGCTCTAAGGATGCAAAAAAAAAGCAAAAAACAGTGCCTATTCTCAAGGACCTCACAGTCTGATGGGGGAGACATGAGCATGAAAGCAACTTTATACTAACAGGATCTATATAAGATAAATTGGAGGTGGTCTTGGAGGAGAGGCATTAAAATTAAAGAATATAGGGAGAGATTTCTTATACAGGTGGAACTTTAGCTGTTACTTAAAGGAAGCCAGGAGTTAGTAATGAGGAGGGAGAGCATTCTAGCCATAGGGGACAATCAGTGAAAACACTCCAAAGTCAGGGGATGTGAGTGTTGTGTTGAGGAATAGCAAGGAGGCCAGTGTCACTGGAATGGTAGGGATAGTCCAGGTTATGAAGAACTTTAACAGCCAAACAGAGGGTTTTACATTGGAGGTAATAAGGAACTGTTGGAGTTTATTGAAGGGGGGGTGGGGTATGGTGTGTGTGTGTGAGATATGGTCAGACTTGCATTTTAGGAAGATTAGAATGTTCTTCTTTCCATTTACATTGCTGTAGTTTTTGTGTATATTGCTTTCTTGGTTCTATTTACTTTGCATCAGTTCATACCAGTCTTCCTATGCTTCTTTGTAGTCACAGTTCAATTATATTCATGTACTACAACTTAGGATGAGCATCTGGTTTGTTTCTAGGTCCTTGCTACTACAAAGTATTGCTCTAAATAATTTTAAGTATTTTTATTTTTATAATTTTTTTTACTGACTCCTTGGAGTATTTGCCATCTTTGGATCAAAGGGTAAAGCCAATTTAGCCATTTTATCAGCATAATTACATATTTCTTTCTGAAATGGTTATATCAGTTTATAGATGTAACAATAATACATTAGTTGCTGCAGCTCCTAAACATTTTTTCCAATCTTTTATTTTCTTTGCTAATTTGCTGAGTATGAGTTGAAACCTCAGGGTTGTTTTGATTTTAATTTTGCTTATTAGTAATTTGAAGAATTCTTTAATATAGTTGTTAATAGTTCACAATTCTTTTATCATTTTCTATTGAGGAATGGGAGAAGAAGTTCTTAAATAAGTGGTGGCTATGAAAAGGGTAGGAGAAAGCCAGTCTCTGGGGTCTTCAGAACTAAAAGGGAATGATAGGAAATCTGCTTATGGCTAAAATGTAGGGGTTAGCAGTAGTGGGAATCCTTGGTATTTAACAGCTCTTCACCCTGAGAATCCATGGAGCCCCTAGAGTCTCATGCCCTATTCCCATGTCTTACTACCTTTTCTTACAAGTACATCTCTCCCCCAATCAGTTGCTTTATGGTATTAACTTAGAGCTGGGCAAATGGCACTAGGGAAAGGGATGTTTATGGAACTCATCTGTAGTGGTTAGATTCTTTAATATTTCAATAGGTTGATTATAGACTTTTGTGCGATTTGCCAGAGAACCTGATTCTTATATTACAATATTATTTCCAGAGAACATTCCTTTCTGCTTTTAAAGCCCCAGACTTACATCTTTTGGAACCCAGTTTGTGTGTGAGTTGGGTGGAGCCTGTCTGAATTGGTTTTGAGTGACACTGTTGCTGTAACTCTAACCTGATCTTAGGAATCCTCTAGCTTCCCTCTCACAGATAGTCTGCGATTCTGCTCATTTGTGATAGTTGAGGGAAACAAAACTTCTTGTCCTTTTAATGAGTTGCCTAGACAGCATCTATACCATCTAAATATAAACTAATTAGAAGAATGTATTTGGTATAGGGAAATTACCCCAGATGGGTGAGTCCTTGGCTTGTAAGTGTGAATATGTTACACTGCTACTGTGGCTTTGATCCTCATGGGAATGTATGCAAGCTTTCTATTTTTGGTAAGAAAATTACACATTTGTTTTGTACTCACATTATGTTCCCCAATTAGAATTGAAATTTATATGCATTAAAAATATTGAAATGTAAATTCATTTAAATCCAATTTTTAGCTACCTTGAGATCTATAATGAACGTGTAAGAGATCTACTTAGGCGGAAGTCATCAAAAACCTACAATTTGAGAGTTCGTGAACATCCCAAAGAAGGACCTTATGTTGAGGGTAAGAACATATATTTTATATATCTCTGCTTTTGGATATTAGTATTAGGTTTTAGAAAAGTGTTGCTTATAAGAGAAAAATGATATGGCACAAGTCTTTTGGTCTTTTTCTTTCACACTTGAAATGTATAAATTCCTATGTACTTATTTAAAGTAAAACTATCCAACCAAATTATGGATCCCAATACTGTAGTGGAATGCTCAGGCTTTGGAGTCAGAGGACCTGGGTTTAGATCCTGGCTCTGATACTAGCTGTGTGACCATAGTCAAGTCATAAAGCCTTTCTGGGTCTCATTTTCTTTCTCTGAGGTCTCGTCAAGCTTAGCTTATGATCTGTATTTCTTTTCCTACTCTCTCCATTCCAACCCAATTGACTTACTTACTCTTTCTTATCCTCAGTTTTCCATCTCCTACCTCCTATCCTCTATGCCTGAAATGTTTTCCCTTCACTTTTTTCCCCCCTCTAATTTTTTAGAATCCCCAGCACCCTTAAAGGCTCAGCTCCACATTCCACACTATACTTTTTATGATTACCCCAACTTGTCAGTAGTTTTTGACTCCCGCCATTTACATTATATTTACTTAAGTATGTACAAGTTTTTCTTCCCTCCAGTAGAATATATATTTCTTTTTAAAAAAATTTAATTAATTTATTTTTTGTTTTCAACATTCAGTTCCATAAGCTCTTGAGTTTTAAAATTTCTTCTCCTCCCTCCCCTCCCATCTCCCCAAAACAGCATGCAATTTGATACAGGCTCTACATATATATTCATATTAAACATATTTTCACATTAGTCATATTGTAAAGAAAATTAGAACAATGGGATGAACCATGGGAAAGAAGAAACAAAACAAAACAGAAATCCCCCCCCCAAATAAGAGAGAGCAAATAGTATGCTTCTATCTGCACTCAGACTACATAGTTCCTTTTCTGGATGTGGATAACATTTTCCATCATGAGTCTTTTGGGGTTCTCTTAGATTCTTGTATTGCTGAGAAAGGCTAAGTCTATCAAAGTTAGTCATTGCCCAATGTGGCTGTTACTGTGTACAATGTTCTCCTGGTTCTGTTCATTTCACTCTGCATCAGTTCATTCAGGTCTTTCAAGGTTTTTCTGAAGTCTGCCTGCTCATCATTTCTTATAGCACAATATTATTCCAGTACATTCATATAGTACAACTTGTTCAGCCATTCCCCAATTGACAGGCATCCCCTCAATTTCTAGTTGTTTGCCACCACAAAAAGAGCTGCTATAAATATTTTTGTACATGTGGGTCCTTTTCCCATTTATATGATCTCTTTGGGATATAGATCTAGAAGTGGTAGAGTATCTACTTCTTGAGGGCAGGTGTGGTTTCATTTTTGTCTTTGTCTCCTCAGTCCTTGCACAGGGTAGGTGCTTGATAAATGTATATTGAATCAAATCTTTTGAAATGATTCTTTGAAATGTTTAAGTAGCCAAACTAGTTTTTAAAGTCCTTGTTTTATGTATTAAGTAAAAGTCTCCTGGTTTGAAATGCCATTTGAAGATTAATTTACAAATGTTTTCATACAGGATAAGTAATCCCTGCTTTGTGCTATAGTTAAAACTATTATTTTGATTCTTGAAGTAGAATTGCCTGCTCTCTCTATTTTTATTACCCCAATGACACATAATGATAATAAAGAGGTTCTTAGAGTTCTTACCATGGAAATACATTTCTGGTATTGACTGTGAGTGTTTTTTAAAAAGATATTTATGCTGTCCATTTAAAAAATTTTAGTGGCGAGATTAAATGTGTAACTAGGATCTCTATTGCTCTACTTTATCATTTTCCAAAATTGAATTTTTATTAAGTGACTGTGCTCGTAGTAGTTTATACATGAATGAGAAGGACCAAAAACTTGTGGATTGCATATCTGCTCATATTTCTATATGGCAAAGACTGTCTTTTGTGGAAGGAATGTGTAGATGCTAGACATGGTAAGCTCCACTTAATTTCCATGAAAATGAAATAGGTTATATATTTTTTCAAGTCTTAAAATCATTTACTTAACAATAAGGCAAAAAAAAAGATAGCAACGACATTCCAGGTACTGATGTGTTAAAGCAAATGCTTGAACAATGAAATATATTACAGCCTCTAAGTAACAACAACAACAAATGACATTTATATAATACTATCTGCCAGCTACTATTCTAAGCACTTTAAAATCATTATGTCATTTGGTCAAATACCTTCATAATAGCCCCAGGAGGAAGGTGTTATTATTATGCCTATTTCATAGATGAGGAAATGGAGGCAAATAGAGTTTATGTGACTTGACCAGAGTCACACAGCTAGAAAAAGTATGAGACTGCATTTGAAGTCAGGTCTTTCTAATTCTAGGCTCAGTGTTTTATCCATTGAACTTCTTAGGTCTTAACCTCTCATCTTTTTTTTTTTAATAGGTTATATTTTATAGATAGGAAAAGACTGATTATTGTGGAAATTATCCCTAACCATCTATCTATATGCATTCTATCAATGAGTCATCTAAATATAAACTGACTAAAATAAAAAATTAGTAAAAACACAAGAAGAAAGAATAACGATGAGGAAAAGATGGTGTAGGATTGAAACAACAAAACTTTAAAATAATTTAACAAGTAATTGAAAATAAAAAATGGGAAGTGGACCATATAAATAACATACACTGAATGTAATAATTTTTTTCATAGTTAGTTGCCATGATAAGGAGACCAAGAGAGCCTAAAAGACTTCTTGAGAGATTGTTTCATTCTTTGCATTTGTGTCCTGAATGCCTACCACAGTCTCTTTTGAAGTACTTAGTAAAATTGATTGATTGATTGATTGTCACTAATAATCTGGCTTACTTGCCAACTAGAGAACGAATTTGTTAAATTGTACAAAAAATGATTACGAGCAGGGCCCTGTAAAGCAGAGAAACAGTGAAAAACAAAACCAGTTTAAAGAAATTTTAACAGGACATCCAGCTAAGAAAACTCATTCCAAGAGTGTTCAAAGTCTACAAATGGAAATAAAAATGAAAAGAATTTGCAAAGATTATTTTAACAAGGCATTGTGCTAGGTGTTGGGAATACAAAGAGTGGCAAAAATGGTCCTTTCTTTTGAGGACCTCACCTTCAAATGGGGGAGGAATTAAGTACATAAAAGCTATACACAGAAGAGATGGAAGATCATCTCAATGGAAGGGGCTAGCAGCAGGGTGAACCTGGAAAGACCTCCTGTTAGAAGGCATGATTTGAACTGAATTTTGAAGGAAGCTAGGCAGACTAATAGTGGGAGGTGAGGAGGTAAAGCATTTTAGGCATGGGAAATAGCCAATGAAAAGTCATGGAGTTCTCTGTGAGGAACTGCAAATAGCCCAGTCACTTAATTCTAGAGTGTATGGAGTGGAAGAAAGTGTAAGAAGACCAAAAACACAGGAAGGAGCCATGTTATGAAAAACTTTTATGTTTGATCCTAAATATAATAGTAATCTGCCAGACTAGATTGAACACTGGGGTGACATGGTCAGACTTGCACTTTAGGACAATCACTTTGGCATCTGAAAGGAGGATGGATTAGAGCAGGTAGAGACTTGAGGGAGGGAGATCAATCAGAAGGCTATTTCTGTAGTTTAGGTGAGAGGTGATAAGAGGTAGCTGGAGGCAGCTGACTGCTTATCCAACAGTGGGATTTATCTTTAACATTTCTCCATTAACCAAGACACAGAGGGAATGTAAGATCTTAATATGCTTATTGTTTGTTGATTTTGAATAAGCATTTTATTTAATCAAAACAAAAACCATACCACCTTATAGGCTATTTTACAACAAAGTGTCTCATTTTTACATCAAAACCATTGAGGTTTTCTTAGGAGATAAAACAACAACTTTGTTGTCTGCTCTAATAAAAACAAATGTGCCACAAGGAAGGGTGATGTATATTCACCCAAGAAAGCATGGAGTCTAGGTTGAAAAGTGATTGATTTCCTGTGGATGATGCAGTACTCCAGATATATCTGTTTTTGGATCCTATTGCAGTGTTTGCACTAAACCCCAGAATGTTACCCTCCCTTATTTCCTTTCCCTCCTGCTTTCCTGTAGGGTAAGATACATTTCTGTACCCTGTTGATGTATGTTATTCCCTCTTTGAGCCAGTTCTGATGAGAGTAAGGTTCACTCATTCCTCTCACCTCCCAACTTGTCCCCTCCACTGTAAAAGCTATTTCTTGTCTCTTTTGTGTGAGATAATTTGCCTTGTCCTACATCTCCCTTTCTCTTTTCTCCAATATATTCCTCTCTCACTCAGTTTTATTTTTTAGATATCATCCTTTCATATTCAACTCAAACCTGTGCCCTCTGTCTTTATACGTTCCCAAATACCCTAACCATGAGAAAATTCTTACGAGTTGCAAATAATTATCTTCCCATGTAGGAGTATAAACAGTTCAACCTTATTAAATCCCTTATGATTGCCCTGCCCTTTTTACCTTTGGTGAACCTTTTCAATCCAGATCTAGTGTACTTTTCACCATACCATGGTACTGTCTGTTCCTTGATTATTCCTCATTCTCAGTAAAATATTAGCATATGGATGTATTTTTTGTAAACTGCATTAATTTTTTCCCTTATAATTTTCTAGTTTTAGAATAACATGTAAAGCATGACTATTAATAGGAATAAGATTATGCTCTCACATTTAAAAAGGCAAATTGTACTCTTATTGGACTGCTTTTTGCCACAATTGTATGGTATATAATAGATGTAAATTTGTTATTTAATGGAAGTTGCAAAGATCTCTTCTTTTAAAATTGGTTTTTCTACTTCAGACTTGTCAAAACATTTAGTACAGAATTACAGTGATGTAGAAGAACTTATGGAAGCAGGAAATATAAATCGAACCACTGCTGCAACAGGAATGAATGATGTTAGCAGCAGGTCTCATGCCATTTTCACCATCAACTTCACTCAGGTAAGAGAACTAAGCGCCCTTCAATCAGCAACTGCACTTCCGGAATGCCTGATGTCTAGTTCTTGATGAGCAACATATGAAAACCAATTATTATTGTTACCCCAGAGTAAGAGGCAGGCAAAGGTGGCTGAATGTTTTTTTTTTTTTTTAAGAATAGTGTGTGATAGTTGTAGTTTCTCTAGAGTTACAGTTAGAGTAGTTTGAAGTGTCTTGAGGTATACCCTTAAGAAGTACTTAGCCGACTTCAGTACTGTACTAAACTTGAAAATTTGTTCATGTGCTTAATTAAGCAAAAGTTTTCATTCTTGTAAACTCTGTGGGAGATAATAGATTTTGAGTCAAGTCAGCTGGAAACTAAGGTGAATAATTGTGTCAAGGTCCATTATCACCCCATGGGTTTCTCCCCAACAAACTTGATTATGATTGTTAGAATGATATGAGAGAGACATGAACATTTATAAGTACTAATGCAAAAAATTAATTGTAATCAAAAGTCAAGTGTTGAATATATATGGAAGTTATTACAATTAAAATTCAGTTTAATACTTAGACCAACAAAGCAGACTCATACCTGAAGGAGCTACTGAGATTTCTTAGGAGTACATAATTCTTCCATTTATGTAGATCACATCTCAACTTTGCCATAGTAGATGATCTTTATGAGGTGAGATGCTAAATATATTCACCAGCTGGTGGTGATGAGCCTAGGATGGTCTTTTGCTGTTACACAGTTTTTCACCACGGCCAGCTTCAAACCTCTTTCTAAGTAGATGTGGCTAAGATCTGCCAATTTATATTCCACTGGTATAACTTTTTAATAACAAGGGCTCATCTATACCCTCTGAGGCATCCAGTATAGGACTTTAGTGGAGGATAGAGCAGATATTTTTCAAAAGTCCAAGGTATTCAGAGAGAAACACTGGGATCTAACATTTAACTCTTTAGAGAGGTATCATGGTATAATGGAAAGACTTTTGGTCTTGGAGTCAGTGGAGAACTGGATTCAGATCTCACCTCTGAGACTTACTAGGTGTTAGCTTCAGTTTTTTCATCTGGAAATACTGATAATCTTTAAAATTTAAAAATTAACAATGCCCTTAGTTGCTTTATAGGGTTGTTGTGAGGATCAAATGAGATAAAACAGATAAAATACATGGAAAACCTTAAGAGCTTTTATAAAGTCAATTAAATAGAAATGATCAATGGAGGAGTCTGACCTCACCCCCATAATAAAACATTGTATTTTAAACACGAGAGTAGTCTTTATGTTTTAATTCTAGTTTTGGAAAAAAAAATCCTTGGCTACTTGTGTTAATGCATGCTTGTAGTTCTTGCTTGTGGGGAGGCTGAGACTGGTGGATCACTTGAGTTTGGAATTTGAGCTAAAGCCGATCAGGTGTTTACATTAAATCTGGCACCAAATTGTTGAGCCCCTAGTAGAAGACCACCAGGCTGCCTAAGGAGGGTTGGTCTAACCCAGGGAGGAAAAAATGCAGCAGGTCAAAGTATTTCTGCTGATTAGCAGTGGGTTCTGGTCTTGAGTAACTGCTATACTTTTATCCCATTCAAGATAGACCCAATCTCAAAAAAAATTTCCTTGAATACTTCACAGCTCAAAGAAAATGAAAAATTCTCCCATGTATAGTTAAATTCAGTGGCATTTTTTGTCAGTTGAAGTCTTAGGTCCTCATTCTTTGATTTAATATACCCAGTGACATGTTTACATCTATCTACTCAGTACCTGATTGTGGTACTTTGATTTCTAGTTTCAAACAGTTATAAATTTTTTCCACTTTATCTTTCAGCTTTATTGGTTTTATTTTCTTATTGAGTAAAGAGAACAATAATCATTCATTCTTCTAAATATTTTTCTTTTTTAATGCTTTAGAGAGAGTGTTCAGGTACAAGTTGGAATAGATGGCTTTTGAGGTCAGTTTCAACTTTGAGATTATCTAAAACTGTGATTAGTTTCTTAATGCAGTATTTTAGGAATTAGGAAAAATTATTATTTTTTACCAGGTGCCTTGGAAACAGAATTAATTTCAGAATTAGAAATACCAATAAAATTTTTATTTGTTTGTTTAGTCTTAAAAGTCAGGTGAAAACATATACACAAGGGAAAGATTTGGTAGATCTCTGAAGTAAATAAAATGTTATTTAGAACCTTATGAAATTGAAGCTGGATAAATTAATTTCCTCCTGACTACTATACATCTTCACCTGGATGTCCTGGTGGCATCTCATGGTAGGCTTCATAGTGTTGTGGAAAGGTCTTTGATTCTATGGTCAGAGAACCTGGGTTTTTTATATTTCACCACTTATGTGACCTCAGGCAAGGCATGTCACCATCTTGAGCCTCATTTTTTGTTATGAAAAGGAAAAGGCAGCCTCCAAGAGGCTCTGAGCTCAAGATCCTTGATTCTTACTGAGCAGGTATAATAAATGAACCACCTCAATATGAATGTTTAATCCATGTATGACAAACAAATTAGCTTTTAGAAGTATTTCAGGTTGTCATATTGTAAAAAAGCTGTTGTATTTGGGATTATAAAGAGAAGCTGTTGTTGGATAACTGTTATTATTCTTTTGTTTACATGTTTTATTTCCTCTGTCACATTGGAAGCTCTTTGAATCCTTGGACAGTGTAGTGCCAACACAATATTCACAGCACTGACAGTGACTACAAATATGCCGGCTTAGTTCTTAATTGCAAAATATAACAAATTAATTGCAAAAATATAACAGACTCTCCATATATAAAACAGAAACAAAACATTTATTTAGACACCAGAAAAACCAAATCCTAACAGCAGGAAACCAAATCTATCATAGCAACAAAGATGTTAATGTACCATAGCACAGCAGGAGCCACACCATCCTTCAGCCTTCCCACAAACACTTACAAGCCTAGCTGTCACAACAGGGGGAAAACATATACTCACAAGCCTAGCTGTCTCCTTCGGTGCATCCTCTCCTCCCTCTGACTCTAACTGCTCTGACTCCAAGCTTTCTGTGGGCTCTGTTCCTCCCTTTGGTAAACTCCTCCCACCACAGTGTCCATGTATTTTACATTTGGCCTATTAGGGGGGCCTGGAATATCTTCAAAGCAGGGAAGTGTAATGGTAATGGGAATTTGAAGATTTTCCCAATCCCTTGGTCCCTTGATAGGCTTAAGTGAATTTGAGGACCTTTTCTGATTTGAAACTATACTCTGTCCCCTAATAGGCTGAAGGTGGTCGAATGGAGCCTATGGTGGGAGGCTTGTTTTTCAGTAACGCTCACACCTTATTACTTTGAAATCAGGCAGTGGGTCAGGAGGGTTGTGATGTTCTCTGATCCTGGAGAAGGCTATATATACTCCCTGAGATGAGGTTTTGCTTTGGGGCTCATTCATGGGAAGAGCTGTGTGATTTGGCCAGATGAGGCACTGGGCAGCCATTGAGCCCCTGGCTTTGAAAACCCATATGTTGGTGCTTTTCTCTCTGGTAAATGACTAGGTATGGATGTAATGGTCAGACAGCTGGAAGCCCTGTCTGCTGGTCTGTTTCTCTGTCTGTATTTTTGTCTGCTTGTAACTTCTGTTTGTATTCTCTGAAGTTTAGGGTGCTGACTTTTTCCCCTGAACTAGGTAAATGGTACTTGCTGCTACAGGAAGATCTTCAAATTCCCTTAGGCTTATTAAGGGGCAGGGAAGATCTTAAAATTCCCATTACCATTATAGACAGTTCCTTAGTTATCTCTGAACCCTTTATTATATAAGTCTCTGAACTCTATGCTGTCCTCAATAACTTTTTTTCAAATGAATGAATAAAACTTTGTCTCCTTGAATAGCATTTTAAGGATGTAACATATATTGTAACATGACTTCTGATTTTTTACATAGTCTCTCTGACCACTTATAGCTCTTTTCAGATAACTCTTTATCTCCTGTGAGATTGCAGCAGGACATACAGGTGGAGATGCACACCAGTCAGGAGAAAATTCATTTATATAGCTTTAATTTTGTAAGGTTTCTAGATACTATTGTATTTTTGAAGATCAACCAAAATTTTCACATTTATCTGAGTTTTAACTTACCTTTTAAGTCTAAGCAAACAAAAAAAAAAACCTGGTGTTTCTATTTCTGACTTCCATTTCTAAGGCTTTGGTAAAAAAAAAAAATACACACGCACACACACATATTCCCTTAATTTTAAAATCATGTGTGGAGAAACTAATCACAGTATTGGATAGTGTCGGAGTTGGAACTGACCTTAAAGGCTGTCTGTTCCAATCTATACTTGAACAAATAACCTCTGTAAAGTGTTAATAGCAAAAGATATTTAGCTGAATGAATGGTTATTTTTGTCTTTCCTCGCTAAAAGACGTAAAGCCACACCGATTAAATTGAGGTATTTTAGTTGTATTAAATTGAATTTTCAGTTTCATAGTCAGCATGAAGGGCAATAAAACAAACAAAAACACAAACAACAAACAAATCCCCAAACTATACCCTGAGAAACCACAGGAAGGAGTGTGAAATAATTAAAATTTGTTTCATAAACAACATCAGAGATCCATGTACCTTTTCATTTTTGTTTGTGTATTTTACTCCAGGCAAAATTTGATTCAGAAATGCCATGTGAAACTGTGAGCAAGATCCACTTGGTTGATCTAGCGGGGAGTGAGAGAGCAGATGCCACCAGAGCCACTGGGGTTAGATTGAAAGAAGGAGGGAACATTAACAAATCCCTTGTTACTCTGGGAAATGTTATTTCTGCCTTAGGTAAGTCGCAGTGTTGCTCTTAGCTCCCTTCTATATACCTCTTTCTACACTGTTACCATGAAGCAATTAACTTAGTGTTTTTGTTGTAGAATAATAGCTTAAAGCTCTTTTGAACCAGAATTAAAGGGAAAAAAAGCCTTCATAAGCCTGTTTTTTCCCCCTACAGCTGATTTATCTCAGGATGCCGCAAACCCTCTTGTAAAGAAGAAGCAAGTATTTGTGCCTTACAGGGACTCTGTTTTGACTTGGTTGCTAAAAGATAGCCTTGGAGGAAACTCTAAAACTATCATGATTGCCAGTAAGAGTTTTAATTCTTTTTCTAGCATATGTTGTACCTTGTGTGAAACAGTTATATGTATTTAGGCTTAATGTACCTTGTTAGGAATTCATACCATTTACACTTTTCTCAATTAATAGTTTTTCTTTCTGTCTTAAAGCATATCTGCTAATATGGTTTGTGTCCTATGTGCATTAACCACCACAATATCATGAAATCATTGAACCTGTACCTATTACTTGATTATAAAAACCAAAGTAATGGTGTGAGGGGTAAATACCTAGGTTTTATTTTTGCTTAAAAGAGGTGGGGATTTTTTTTCCTCTTTTTGGGGGCTACTAACCTATATAATAAGAATAAATAATCATTTGTATAATGCTTTATAATCTACAAGGAAAAAATGAAGGGCAATAGGAATAAGAATAAATGAATTTTCTTTTATAGATTAAAATATAGTCAATGTTAAAATGAAAAATAAACATAAAATTTTAATAAATAAGACTTGATTCAACTAAGATGACATCCCATTCTTCCACTCTTCAGTACTTATCCAGGCCATCATCTCTGCTTTGGCTACACATCTCTTCTTCTCCAATCTCAAATTCTTTGGTAAACTAGTTCAACTCCATATCATCTTTTACTCTTTCTCTTTTTTCTTTTTCCCCAAATTTTATTCAACATGAAATACATCTCTATAGTTTTCACTGGTAAAGTCGACTATATCCATGTCCATATATACCTCTGAATTAGAATTCTGCTGTTGCTGACTCCTCACAGGCCTCTACCTTCTTTCTAAGTTCCAGGGGAGCAGCCCTAGTCTTTGTGTTTATCTGTCAGCTTTGCGCCAGATAAGCTAGACAGGCTGTTTAGTCTGTAGACTGTTGGGCCTTGGCCTGGCTCCCTGAGGAAAATGTGGCAAATACAGTCTCAGTAAGGAGGCGAAACTCATGTCCTCATTGGCAAGAATAACAGTAAAATTGTCTCCATCCTTAACATAGTCATGACACTTCAAAGGCACTGTGGTCTTCAGGACATGGAGTTTGAGCACATGTTCGTCTGCCAGCTCAGGTTACTTTGGCATGTGGACACATTTCTTGGTTATCATCACTCCCTCCTCAAAAAAAGTTTGTTGATGGCATTTCAGGTCTTCTTTGGTATCAGCCTTCCACCAGCAGCTGTTACCCTGCCATGACTGCATATCTCCTTGAGTACCTTGCTTCCTTGTCCTATTGCTAATCATGCCTTGCTATTCTCCAACCTTGGGTTACTCCCACCATTTCACGTGTTACTGAACAGAACTGGAGCAAGTCACAAAACTTTATTGCCTTTTGGGCCTTCCATAAATGTATGTTACCTCATCTTAACTGGGCCCTTGTAGCAGCAGTGCGTTTATCTACTCTTCCCTAAGTGATTTTTCTTTATCTGACTTATCATAGTGGCTATCACAGAATCTTTGCTTTTTTCAGATCCCCCATAGCATCTCCCACCTTACATTCTCAATTGGGGATCTTGCCTCATAATTCCCTAAGAGAGTTGAGGCAGTTGAGATGAGCCCCGTCTTTTCCCTTTCTTCTCATCTGATTTTATTCCTCAGAGCCTTTGATGATGATATATATCCCTTCCTCTTTCCAGAGACAACTCTTCTCCATGTACTCTTGTCCCCATATCCTCCAATCTTCTCTACATTATTGATCTCAGATTTATCCGTTTGCTTCTTCCTGGAAGCTTTGACATGTTAAAACCTTCCTGTTTATCCTTAAAAACATCTTACTAGCTCCTTCTATCCCTACTATCATGCTGTGCCTCTCCTCCTGTTCTTAGCTAAAATTTTTGAAAAAGCTCTCTATACTCAGGCAGTCCACTTTCTTCAATATCTTTTAGGCCCTCTGAAATCTGGCTTCCAGCCTCAAAATGTTCTCTCAAAAGTTACCAGTAGTCTTCCTGAAAACCAGATTTCATGCCCTTTTTTCAGTCCTCATCCTTCTTGACCTTTTTGTAGCCTTTGACACTGTGGATCGCTTCTTCTCCTGAATGATCTCTTCTTTGGGTTTTTATGATTTATCTCTCCTGTTTCTCCTCCTGTCCTTCTTGCTGTCCCATCTCAATCTCTGTAGTCATCTCTGCTCACTTTGGCTAAGCCCCAAGTCTGTGTCTTAGGACCTCTTCTCTTTTCTCTTTATTCTGTCTCACTGAGTGATCTCAGCACCACTGAGTTTAATGATAATCTCACGTTTTTGTAAGGATTTAATTTATGAACATTTTGCTTACTACCACAGTAGTATGATGTAGGTGCCACAACAAATATTAGTATTCCTCTTTTGCATATGATGAAGTTTAGGGGACTTGTTCTTGGTCAAGGGGCCGATAAGGGAGAGAGCATTTTCTTTAATCCTGGTAATCTGCAGTGCTCTTCTCATTACACCATGGTGCCTATAGATGTGAAAACACATACACATCTTAATATTTGCTATAAAGTGCTAAGTGAAAAATGTAATTTACTATTTTTTTTTTGCCTTTATTTTTTTGGAGGGCAATTGGGGTTAAGTAACTTGCCCAAGGTCACACGGCTAGGTTTTTTTTTTTGGTTGTGTGCGCGTTAAGTGTCTGAGGCTGGATCCGAACTCAGGTCCTTCTGACTCCAGGGCCGGAGCTCTACTCACTGAGCAACCTAGCCGCCCCTACGATTCTGTTTTAAAGTATGCGTTTTTTCTGCTTAAAATTTGGAGGTACAGGTCCTAGAATCATCAAATTGTAGAATTTAGCAATCATATTTTCCTTCATTTTGTAGATGAGGAAACAGTACCAGAGAAGTTGAGAGATTTATTTAAGCTCCCATCTAGTTGATGGCAGACTTAGCCCATCAAGCTGGATTTTCTGAATCAGCCTAGTGTCCTTTCCTTAGTGCCATATCATAATTCTTGAAATCTTCTTTTTCTAGTTTTAGAACAGATAACACCCCACATTTATATCCTAGAAAGTGAGGAATATCATTCAGTTCAGTAGTTGAAAGAGGAAAAATGTGTTGTCAACATCCATTTTTGTAACCTCTTGTACACACAGTATTCCTATAGACCTCTTGACATTTGCCCTAGAATGTCTGGAGGAAAGGAAGGGAAAGACTAAGTCTAATGTCGAATTTGAGAATTTTTTACCTATGGGTGAAAGGATAAGGCTAAATTGAACTGTATATAGAATATGGCAAATATTTGGTACTACTTTGAACCCGAGTGAAACTTGTTACAATTGAACATTTTCTACTTTTCACCTTGATTGATGAAGGGGAACAAATTTTCTTGTTTTTTATGATAGTGTCTTGAATAAAGAAGTAAATATTTAATGAAGCATCATTCTATTTTCCTCATATCAAATTATCATAAACCCCCCCAAAACTAATTGTGCCATACATTTTTCCCCATAGTGTTACTTCTAAATTCTTCAAGTGAGTTTCATGTTAGCTTGAGTATCCTAGATAGTCACTTCCTTAGGTTTTTCTGTGGTATCCCACCTTAATTCCACTGGGCTTAAGAATAGGAATTTCTGTATCTAAGGTCAGTAAAGATTTTCTTACTTATATCCTTTTCTGTGTTTATTGGGAAATGGTATTGCTTCGCTTTCATTATTTATATACCCATTGATTTGATGATGGTGGATGTATCTTCAGCCTCAGAATACTATAATGTGGCAACCTGAGAATGAGAATCTGTTTTTAAAAAGTGAGAGTCAAGAGGTATAACAGCCTTATTTGTTAATGGTGACTCATTTTGATGTGTAAAAGACTCTAGAACCTTTTTCCTCTTACGTTTAAGGAATAAAATGTGATTAGAATTTTAATTTTCCTAAATTATGACCATCTTTGGCTTTAGTGAATCTTCTTTTTTAAATGAACAAACAGTTTTACCCCATTAGACCTCTAGTTATACCTGGTTCTGAGAAAAGCCTATAAACTTATATTGAAGAGCTATTTTTCCAAAGGAAACAAATTAATTACCCATTAGCATTAATGTAAGTTTTTCTAAGATTTTGTTTGATAGTAATTGCTCTATTAGATCAGTAGACATGATTTTCTTCTATATACTATCAATAAAAATTTGAAATGTAATTTTGTTTAAAAACAGCAGAACACAACAACAGCAAAAAAAAAAAGTTAGCAAAGGAAATAGAAAAAGAAGCACCAATGTGATTAGAATTGTAGAGAAAGAGAAATGGGTTTTAGTTGGTATGGTGATTTCTGCTTTTCATCACTAATGATAGTAGTCAGCAGTTAACCTGGAGTTATGAAGTCAGATATTCATGTCCACAGTCATCCTCAGAATAAATTTTAGGAAATATTAAAGACAGGACTGAAGTTGTTTCAAGGTCTAGTGTAAAGACCTCTGCATTGTGACTTAGAGGACTCAGCTTCTAGGCTTGATACCAGCTGTGATAATAACTAGCTGTTTGGCTTTGGGCAAGTTGTTTAACCTTCCTGGGCCTCAGTTTCCTCATCTGTAGCATGACAAGATGATCTCCAAGTTCCTGTCTAGCTATAAAATTCCACGATTTAAAGTGGGTTGCCCTTGCCATGGCTCAATCATCTGTCAGAGATTGGTGAAACTAGTTAGTTTAATGTGGACATTGAAAAGCCATCTACTTTCTAACAAAGCTGTGTTTAAACTGTCTTACATGAAAAACCAATTTTATAAGATCAACTGAGCAGGAGATATCCAGCCTTCTTTAGCACCTGTTTCTACTATTTAAAACTCCTTACTACCAGAAAAGTCTTCTTTATCAAACCTAATTATATTAGGTTGCAATCTGCAATTATATTTCAATCTGAGACCATTTCTTTAGTCTTTGGTGGCTTTTCTAGCTTTTCCTTCTAGAATCTTTCTTTTTTGAACAGAATCTCTTTACTATACAATATTTGCAATGCTCTAAGAAGTAAGATTCTTGACCCGTGATTTAACTTTAATTAGAATGTTTTTATTATATACACTGAAATGAAGCTTTGGTACAAATATTATTTCAACAGAACTTATGTCAGCTTATACTACAACCCAAACTGCAGCTAGACTGGGGTGACTGGGACTGTATTCCCTTGGCATTGAGATTTAGATGACACCAACAGAACTTGTATTCTCTCAGGAAGTAGGAACAAATGGGCTTACCATACTTATTTAGCAAGACTAATTAGTTAGAATGGAAAGTTACCAGATGGAATGCTTCCTGCATCCTACCATGCCTGGTGAATTTCTTCCTGGCCCACTCATTTTGTTCCCTCCCAATAGCAGTGGCCTCACTAGCAATTGCCTTGTGTTATTCCCGTGGGGGGAGGTGGTAGTGGATTTCAGTCTTTGTCTCCTTCCCATGAAGTAATAATGTGGACTCTTTCCCCCCAAAGGAACTTATATCTTGAGACCTAATGTATTTTTAGGGTCCCTTTCCTTTGCCTCTCCTAGATAACCAGCAATCTTAACAATCAAGAAACAAAATTTTATCAGTGTCAATATATGTTACGTGTGTGTGTGTATATATATGTGTGTGTGTGTGTGTGTGTGTGTGTGTATGTATATATGTGTGTGTATATACTTTGTGATCCCAAATGAGGTTTTCTTGGCAAAAACTCTCTCTCTCTCTCTCTGTTTCTCTCTCTCTCATGTACACACACATATTTGTATATATACATGTGTACATATATATGCGCATGCATGCATGTGTTTACATGTATATGCACACAATATACAGCAATTTATATACATTTATACATATTTATAGATATATGTACCACTTTATATATGTATATATACATACACATCCAACTGTACATGTATATAGGTGTATAATTTTACTTCTTGATTGCTTGGATTGCTAGTTATGATGATTACCATTCCTAGAAACATTCTTACTAGAGCTATTGAAAACAATATTGTTTTCAGAAAATGCCAGTTTAGTCCACTGTTTTTTGTTTAAATTATTCTACTTTTGATATTGTCATGTAATACTAAGGAATAGTAATGAAGCAATTGTAAGAAGCATGCTGTACTATAAAGAATACTGTATTTTGATTCATAAGACCTACATTCAAATCCTGACTCTGCTGCTTATTTCCTGGATCATTAAGTCACTTAAACTGCTCCAGGCTTCAATTTTCTTATTTGTAAAATGAAGGAATTTGCTAGATGATCTCTAAGAGCCATTTCAGCTTTTAACTCAGTAGATGTATAAATTGAAAAAAAAAAGACCTCCATGGAGACTATTTTCTGTGTAACTAACTCTTGAGAATTGAGATAGGTCAGTTGTAATTTCAGTCTGAAAGAAGTATGCCCAATGTTGTAAAAGTTTTTTTTTTTCTATTGAAATATATTCATTTTAACTTTAGAGGGTTAGGAATATTCTCTATCTGTGGTACCAAAAGAAATGTATTTAAAAGAATTTCTTGTGAATATGTTCCCATTTACACATGACAGAATCTTATAAAATACCCTACATTTAGGGCTAGCCATTGGAAATAATCAAATTTGGCTATCCCTCCATTTTCTACTTTTCTTTTCCTTTTACAGTGTTTTGCTAAAGTAAAGGGAATTTGTTATTGAAATTCCTGGAACTTTCTTATTCCTGCATTTTTAATTTTTTTTTCCTTTTGTGGAGTTTTGCAAAAGCTTCTGAAAGCTATGAGTTCTTTGTAGCAATTGTCACATGTTTTAGGAGAGAGTTATACCAAATCTCCTCTTTAGTGCTTTGTAAATAATTATAATAACTATACGAATGGAAAAAACAAAAAGTACATTGCATTTTTTGTTTGATAGAAAAATAGAGCAAGAAGAGCCTGTCCCATCCACACAGGATTCACATTTCCTTAATTGAGAAACTGCCCTTAATCAGCTCTCATTCTTTTAAGTTCTTTTGTCCCCTTGGGTCATATTCCAAGTTGCAGTTTAGTACTGAAGAATAATGATAATGCTTTTCTATTCATTTGAGAGAAACAATTCCTAGGTTCTTTTTCTATGGGTATTAATTTCAGATACAAAAATATTTTGATCACTTATAGAATTGAGTCAAGCTAACTAGAATTTAATTTGGTAGTGAACACTCTCCTTATAAATGTTAGATAATTTTTAATACTCATTACTAAAGCAGTGAATATTTAAGTCTACCCAACAACTTGAGGTTAATCTGACTTTTAGATTATGAACCAAGTTTGTATTAAATGAAACTCAGTGCTGGATAAATAATTTTTGAATTCATTCTTCACAGCTATTTCACCTGCCGATGTCAATTATGGAGAAACCCTAAGTACTCTTCGATATGCAAATAGAGCCAAAAACATCATCAACAAGCCTACCATTAATGAGGATCCTAATGTCAAACTCATTCGTGAGCTCCGAGCTGAAATAGCCAGACTAAAAACTCTGCTTGCCCAAGGGAATCAGGTTAGGTTTCTCTGAGATTTTACGAATAATTTTCTTTGAGTAATAGCATCTATTTCTGGATCTTAATGAGATAATTATCTCACTCATTATATTGATTTGAGTAAATAAGTGCTAACTGAAGGTATGAATGAATAAACTAATCTCCCCTCCCTCTCCTTACATCAAGTTCCAATTGGCTTTTATAAAAAAAAAAATTTATCTGCTAAAGTTGATATGATTGATAATGCAATAGATATCAATTTTTGCATAAATTTTCATTGGGCCATTCAGCAAAATACAGCAGACTCTTGATTTGTGGTTAACTATCCTGGTGTTTAATTTGATACTTTATTGTTTTCAAATTATGAAACAATTTTAAGATAATGAAAAATTTGTAAAATGTCATTATGATGTAAAAATTCATAAAACATTTGTTCTGTTTTAAATGTTGCCATAATATGACTTCCTGGAGCATCACGATAATCTATTATCAAATGCATACGTTTTAAGTGAAACTCTCTTATTTCCAGAGCCTCTTGGTACTCAGGTAACTCAGCCCTTTGGATGAGCTCATGACAAACTTGCCTTATGTAGAATTTGACTCCACATAGCTTCTACCAGTAGTCTGTAGCATGAGAGTGTAAACCTATTGTTCCAGGAATGAAAACTCTTCTTAGTTACAGTATAAAGTCTCTTTTTGCAGGAAATTTAAAATAAAATTTTTTAAAAGTTGATTTTAGACCAGTCTGAACTAAAACTTCTGCTCCATATTCTTAGGCAGCAAAATATACTATGTATCCTTCCCCACCCCAAACATAATTATTAATACATCTTATATAGTTATCTCTAAACTTAAAAATAGTCTGCTTGATTGTACTATCTCTCATAAAGTTATGGTCAAGTTACTTGTGATTTCTGATAATGTTGGAAGTAGTTAGCTCATTAGTTACCTTGCACTAAAGCCACTCAGGAAGCAGGATAAAGGCTTGAACTTTGAAGTTTCCTGAGTCACACAGTATGTTTCACATATCTTCCCTTCAAGATACCCAGCAACTATTGGATCAGAATGATTTTTGGTGGGAAACATTTTGTTCTAAGTTCCAAACCTTTTCTCTTTTGGAATCTTCCATTTTGGAACACATTAGAATGGGGGATAAATTTCTCATGCAGAGTTTGGAACTGGACTCATTCTCTTACCATCCATGAACTTGAATTTGAGGGTCATTTGGATGGGAGATCCATGACAAACTTGCCATATGCTGTATTTTCTAAGCCAAAACTATAATATTGGCCAGTACAATATTTAAATTCCCTCCTGTGATCTGTTCTTTTGCGTTCTGTTAGGCTTTTCTTTAATTCAAGGGGTAGAAAATGGGAGCAGAAAGGAGCCACGGTAGATGGAATAGGAGTCAGTGTTAAAAGTATGGATTTAAGAAATAAGGACTTTTGCAGTAAAAGTTTGCAGAGCATTCAAAATCATAGATAAGATTTTGGGAAGTACATATTTTCAGCACATAGTAGAAAAATTGAGAATAGATAAGCTTTTATAAAAATGATTATTTGATAAGAACAGAATTTTGCTATTTGTACCAAAAATGCTGATGAAATTCTCAGGCACCTTTATGTACTAAACTTTGTTAGATTTTTGAATTGCTAATTAATTTATGGAATTATGAAGTAGGTCAGGCACACCCAGTACTTGTCGGGAAAGATCATGATGGCTTCAGTTATACTTTAATAAAGCATGGAAGGTAAAGGGACAAACAGCACAGGAAATGCAGAGATAAATGGTGTGTGTGTCTGTGTGTGTGTGTGTGCATGTGCATGTGGTTATAGAGGCAAACAGTGTGGGGATGGAGATGGGGTGGTACAAAATGACAGGCAGCATGGGGAAAATGATGGAGGAGAAGAAAGGTGCGAAGAGTAATCCGTGTAATCCAAGACTGGAGTTTGGTACACTTGGCAGTATAGACCCTTAGGAATGTTTGGGTGGTCAGAGTTTGGGGTCTCACTTTTATAGGGTATTGGTGAGGGACAGACTATTCCACCTTGCGGAAATTAGTACATTAACATATCTAAATTATCTTAGAGTTGTGTGTAGAGCTTTATAGTTAACATAGCTGCATCATCTTAAAGTTACTAGCACCATTTGGTGATCTGTTGGTCTTACTGTGGTTTTCTGGAATTTATCTGAGACTTACATGTCACAGAACCAAGATGGCTTCCCTTGATTTGGTGCACATTCTCAGGATGTGCTTTTTGATCATTATATTATAGCTTCCAAAGTATGCTCTTTTGGATCTTTAGAATGATTTGTGTGTGCCTTCACCTTTGCAATTTTACTTCTTGCTGTTATTACTTTATACTGGCTACTTATAAGCTTAGTTGCTCTACTGACTAGGCATGTTAGTCGGGGAGCAAGAACAAGGTAAGATTTTTAGCACAATTATGAGGCTATGAAACATTCTCTTAAAAAAATGAATGATTTCTGAGAAGGTAGAAAGCCTTAACCTCCACAGTCAGTCTTCAGAGGTGGAAAATAAATTATAATGCCCAACGGGAATTTGTCAGTTTTTGTTGTTTGTTCCACATACATCAATTGTGGGAGAGGGAAGATAATAAGAATGTAATCAACATTCAAACTAGAACAAATCATCCTTTGTCGTGTGTTGATTGGTGAGCATGTCTGTTTTCTGCCATTCTCTATGCTTAAAGAAACTGTGAGGAAGAGGAGCCAAACTGTAATATTTTGTTCGATCTGGGACCTCATTAGTATGGGTACAGGTCATAACCTGGCCTCACCATCTTGCCCTGTACAATCCTGCTCTGAATCCTTTCATAAATTATTAATAGAGGATCTATGTTATGGGTTAGAAGACTTTTCTCTTATTCCTTTTAAATCTTGAGGGATACATGAGCAACACTTGAGTCATCTGTCTATTATCTTTCATTTTTAAACACTTTTTTATCCATCTCTTTTGCTTTTTATATCACCTTCATTTCCAAATGTATGCCTCCTCTCATTGAAAAGACTTAAAAAGGAAAAGGAGGTCAAAATAATTCAGCAAAACTAGCTAATGCATAGACTTGAGTCTAACAGTTTGTTCAGAGCTTTATTAAGGAGAAGAATTCAGAGATAGGTGTATTGCCAGCTGTTACTTTTTGAAATGTTCTCAGGTTTAGAGGAAAAATCTGGCAGATTACTGAGAAAAAAAACAACACATTTCCTTACTAGAAATTTTTACTTTTCTCCTATTTTTTGACCATAATTTCTTGAAACTTCCACAGGACTCTAAAGTATTGATATTTAGCCCTATATTTCCTGGGATGAGAATCCCCTAGCATTTTATGATGGTTTTGATAAACTGGGCCCATGAATACTTAGTTATTATCTTCTCTTTATCCTGAATTCGGAAGAGTAAGTAGTCATTTTTGTTCCCATAACTGCTTCTGCTAATTTAAAATATGAAAGTCCCTTTGATTAGTTTTCTCTCAAAACAGTATCTACAGTGACAGTTTATAAATACGTACACATGCACAAGCCTTTATTTACAAATTTTCCAGATTTGCAAACTGAAGATTACTTGGCTTTTGAATAACCTGCAATACAAATTGGCACTGAAATACAAGTGATTAGATTCACATCCCAGGTTTTCCAATATAGGCTTCAGTTGTCACATTAGCCACTATCAGATCCTAGAATTTGGGAAAAGCAGTACCAAAAAGTAGTAATTCATTTAGCATAAATCAGATCCTTCCTTTTCTCAACCTTCAGTAGATCTCTAATCTCATTTCATGTAGATCGAAACTCTTGTGTTTCCTTATCCTGTGCACCCTCTATCCATGTCCTTCCATAAATCCATAACAGGGGGGCCCTGGCAACATGCTAGGGGGTAGAGGAGTGTCCACTAGATTTCTTGATGATACTTTGATACCAATAAAAAGAAGAGCTGTCCATCACTTCTTAACACTACTTTATCCTGTGTAACAGATGTCATAAACAAATTGCAATGAATTTCATAGGGGGTCTTTTTGGTAATAATAATAACTCACATTGATGTAGTAATTTAAGGTTTGTAAAACACTTCATATACATTATTTCATTTTGTTTACACACCAACCCCTTTAAACTAGGTGTTATTACCCTATTTTACAAATGGGAAGTCTGAGGCACAAGGCAACTAAGTGACTTTCCCAGGATAGAAGTTTTCGTTAAGTATATGAAATGGAATTTGAACCAAAGGTTTCCTGATTCCAAATGCTATGTTTTCTCTATTACACTTAAACTGTTTTTTTTTTTTATGTTCATCTGCATAATTGATGAGCAACAAAGAGATGACCAAGTAAGTATCCCCAGGAAATGATTCTTGTTGCCTTTGGGCACACAGTGAAACCAGTCTTACCAATTGCTTTCTGCCCTCTCTCAGGAGAACCTGTGTACCATCCTTCTATTTAGTCACATCTTCTTTGTTCAGTTTTTACTGTGAGAAGCAGCAGCATGTTGTAGTGGATAGAGGGTTGGTCTCAGAGGAAGAAACACTTGGATTTGAGTTCTGCCTCTGACAGTGGTCAAGTTACTTAATCTTTCACTGCTCTAGGTCAAAGGCATAAACTTGTTGCTGCCCACAAAACTCCTTGAGTGCTGCTGAACCATATTAAAATCTAACTGGTAAATGTTTTAAAAAATAAATAAAAATGCAAACAGCATTTTAAGCAGATAAGTTAATTTATGGTTTCTTTTTTTCAGTCAATATGGAGCCCCTATGGATCCATTTCTGTTTGAGTTTGATACTGTGGCTATAGGCTACTCTCCAAGACTTTTCAGGGAAAAAACTGACCTGCACTGGTTGAAGATGTTTCTCACTGAGAGTCAATGAAATCACAATCCAGGAGAAAACAAAATAATCCCTGGCCTTGATGAATTTACATCCCATTGGGGAAAAAATATCATGTGTATGAAGGTGCTAGCAACTGGTGGAATACAGTTAGGCTTCCTCAATTGAACTTTGATTAAAGTCAAGAATTCTGTGAGAGAGAGATGAGGAAGGAGGGCATCTCAGGCATGGGGAACTGTCTGTGTAAAAACGAGGAGGCTGGAGATAGAATGTTGTATATAGGTCAAAGCAAATTCAGTTTGGCTGTAGCCTAGAGCACAAGAAATAGTGTTAATGTTCAATGAGCCTGGAAATGTAGACTGTATCTAGATTGTTCAGGGCTTTCAATGCCAAGCAGAGAAGCTTACATTTTATCCTAAAGCTAAGAGGGAACTCCTAGAACTTCTTGAACAAAGAGGAGTGTGCTTTAGGCATCTCACTTTGGCAGCAGTGTGGAGAATGGGTTGGAGAAGTGAGAGGAAGGGAAATCAGTTGGGATTCTGTGACAATAGTCTAGGTGAGTGGTAATGAGCATCTTAGCTAGGATTTGGGCATTGTGAGTGGAGAGAAAGCGGATAGATGCAAGATATATTTTGGCTATAGAACTGACAAGACATGGTTTTGGATTCATCGAGTAAGAGGTAAGAGGGAAGAGTTGAGTATGACTCCCATGTTTGTATACTTTGGTAATTGGAAAGATGTTGGTACTTTCAAGGAAAATGAGGAAGAAAAGGGGAGGGTATGAGGTAGAAGTTGAGTTTGAGATTTTTATGGGACATCCAATGAGAAATGTTGAAAAAGAATATGATAATGTGGAACTGGAGTGATAGGTGAATCTATTGAAACTGATAAAATCACCATGACAGAGTGTGGAGGACAGGACCCAGTACAGAGCCTAGGGGTAGACCCCTTCCTTTTGTAAGAGAGTGGATTATGGATGAAGACCATGGAAAAGAACCAGGATGAGTGGTCAAAAGAGGTAGAAGGATGTCTTATGTCTTCTGGTTTCATGTATAGTAAGAACATCAATACTGATGTAGTTAAATGTCCGTAAAATCATGTGAGGTAGCACTTTGTAGTGCAAAGTGTATTGATTCCTGGAGTCCAAGGACCTAGGTTCAAATGTCACCTCTGCCACTTACTACCTGTATGAACTCTGGCAGTGTGCTCAGCCCTCCCCAGCCATGGCTTCCTCATCAGTGAGGAATGAGGAAGGTAGACTAGATGGCCTCAATGATCTTATATCAGGTTATGAGTTGTTAGAGAGAAAGCTTACATTTATAGCACCAACACTTAAATGAATGATTATTGATGATCTGCAGCTGTGATGTTTTTATTTTCATTTTCTCCAACTTCATCGTTTTCATTGTAGATGGAAATGTGAATTGTACATGTGTAAGGATAAATTTTTTTTATGTTCATTCTAATCAGTTCTACACACAGCCACCAGAGTGATTGTCCTAAAGCTCATTAAAGATCATTAAAAACGATCACATTGCTCTCTGTTCAGTAAATTTCAGTGGCTCTTTAGTACTTCTAGCATCAGTGATGAACTCCTATTTGACATTTAATTTCCTTACAATATGGCCTCTTTTGACCTTTCTGGTCAACACCATCTTCCTCATCTCTTAGGATTACAACCTTTGTTGTGATTGTTATCACAATCATCTTTGACTCTTATTGTCTCTCATCTTCTGTATCTGATCTGTGCCCAAAGCCTGTCATTTTCACCTTTGCAGTATCTCTCAAAAGTGATTTTGTCAGATGCAGGTCCAGCCATGTCACCCACATACTTGACAAACTCCAGTGTCTCCCTGTTGCCTCCAGGATTAAATACAAAATCCTCTGTTTGTTCTTCGTAACTTAGATCCTCCTATATTTCCAGTCTTCTTATACATTACTCCCCACTACGTTTTACTCTTTGATCCAGTGACTCTGGTCTCTTGGCTGTTCCATTAACATGACCCTCCATCTCTTGGCTGTCGGCATTTTTGCTGGTTGTCCTCCATGCCTGGAATTTTCTCCCTCCTCATCTCTGCCTCTTGGCATCTTCCTTTAAGTCCCAACTAAAATTCCATCTCTACATTTCTAGTATTTCCCAATCTCTGTTAATTAGAATCAACACAAGTGCCTTTCCTCTTTTAATTATTTTTTTCCTGTATATAGCTCATTTCTATATATTTGTTTGCTTGTTTCTCAATTAGATTGTGAGTTTCTTGAGGTCAGGGACTATCTTTTGTTTCTTTTTGCTTAGCACAGTGGTTGACACATAATAAATGTTTATTAACTGATTGACCCCATTACTGTGAAATAAGTAGGAAGCTTGCCTTATCTAGTCAGGTGTAATTTCTTTGTAAAAATGTTTTTAGAATTTTGATAACCCATTCTGGTTCTTTATGGCTGGCTGAATTTCCCTCTGGTAGTCTATTCAATTACAGATTTAGCCAGTGAGGTAGATATGTGGATGTTCTAAGACGTTGAGGTGAGTTTGGAGTGTGTTCCAGGCATTGTGGACAGTCTCTGTAAAGGCATGGAGGGCAACTGGAGATGAAATGTCACATGTGAGCCAGTTTGGTGAAAATTTTAATTAGTACTTCATAACATTTTCAGTGGAAAGCTTATGTGATGTTATGAGACCAAGTTCTAAGGAATCCATCTCTTCAGAATATTCATTCTGCATTTTTAAATTGATATGTAGAGTGCTCTTGATTTTCTAGAGAGATTTCAAAGAGTTCAGCACTACTTCTGATCATCTCTGGAGTTTAATTTAGTATTCTTCAATTCGGTAAAACTTTAGTGAGTACTTAACTCTGTGCCAGGCACTGTGGTTAACCCTCAAAGTGTTTATAATCTAATAGTCAAAAACAACACACAGAAAGGAAGCTGAAAAGTAGGGGAGGGGACCATGATGTTCTGTGGAGTCCCAACCAAGGAGAACTCCTGATGGAGGATGGAGAGTTACCTGGAAATTTCATATTCCAGACCTCCATAAAGGACGGCTTTGGGGGGAGTTTGGTGCTCTGTCCTCTAGCCCTCTGATCAGAGGAGAGAGATGACTGAGGGAATTGAGAAGGTGTATCAAAAATTGAGCTAAATCACCATGGAAATGAGATTTCAGATGATCAGCTTATCCTGGAAGGAGCATGTTGAACATATTCATGTCCAGAGGAAGTACTGTGCTTCAAGATGAATCCTCATCTTAGCTACCTCTGGGCTGGTTTCTGAAGGTTACATCTTTCTCCTTAGGTGCCAGTTCTTGATTGGGTGCAGAATATAGCATGGACTTGGACTTCTGTAATCCTGGAACTCTGGTGACTTTCGGTCTCCCAGATGCTTGCTCTCCTGACCTTTTAAAACTTATAAAGTTGGCACTTCCAGATTATTCTCCACCTCTGGAACCATTTCCATTATTGCAGTCAATCAAAGAGAATGCTGTTTACCAGTTGGTTTGTGGACTGGAACCAGTTATGGAATGTCTCTGTATGCTTCATGGTCTCTGATTCTGATATTTCCCTTCCAACCACATTAGTTAGGATGGTGCATGTTTATATATCAAAGGGTAATACGAAGCCTTCATCAATATCAAAACACTCAGAATCAGTGACATTCAAAACCAAACACTCATGGTGCTGTTTGCAGGGTGAAACCAATTATTTGGGCAGCTAATTTCAGGACCTAATTTGGTAAGGATAGAAATGATCAGCAGTGCATGAAGGAGAAACATACTCTATCTGTATTTTGTCAGCAAGGTAATCATCATTATTTATTGGTAGTCAGCTGTGTGTGATGTCTGCACTCATTTTGTTGTCTTTAACGTGTTTCTTTAAAAAATCAATATGTACATGCTTTATTGGACAGATTTTCACAATTTACTCTATTTTCCTGATTATATGATTTCATTTTCCTGATAGGGAAAAGACTATAAAGACTTTAAAACCAAGAGTATCTTTAAGGATCATTAAGTAAATCCAAACTGAGAAACCTTTTTTCCCCATTATTTCCCCCTATTTTTTGTTTTATAAAAATTAACAAGTCTTTATTTTCACTTTCAACCATCCCTCCATACTAACCCTGGAAAAAACAAAATGAAACAAAACCCAGGTAATAAGAATACAACCAAAATAAGTTCCTGTATTAGCCATATCCAAAATGGGTATCAAATTCTTCATATTGAGTCCATTGTCTTTTTGTGAGGAGATGGACACTCTTCTTTATTGCTAGTATTCTGTTACTATATTTGGTTATTGTGTTGATCAGAATTCTCAAGTCTTTAAACATGTGTGCGTGTGGTATTGCTATTGTTGCAAGAAGGAAAGTGGGAGGGAGGGATGGACAGAGACAGGTGCACCTTGTTATCTTTTAACCAAATATGAGTTAAGCCCTAATAAACATCAGATCCTCTGATAAATTTCTAATAATAATAATAATAACAATAATAATAATGAGGGTCTACTATAATAAATGGTAATCTCATTATGAAGCAATAAATGGTTGTGTAAGACAATACAGACCTAACCTAAGTTAATCAAATTTGTAATGCTTAAATAGGCAGGTGTTCGTAAATGGCCATTATAGCACATACATTCCTATATTATTTTTAGTATGGTCATTCTTGTATTCCCAGAATATTGTATTCCAAATATCACCATGGTTCATTGAGAATATTAGTGACCGTAAGTTTCAACAAAGTTTGATTTCCTGTGGTTATTTTAGTACTTATAATTAAAAATCAAATGTCTATGATAAAAGTCATGTCTTATGTACACACAAATTGGAAGCATTTTCAATTGAAAAAATTTTTGAATATAGTATTTTTAAGCAATTTATCAATAGAATCGGACATTTCCTTCCCTTGCTTTATTGAGAATTGATTGCTCTTTAAGAAGCAAAGTTATTGAAAGGTATCAGATTTGGTAAAGATACAAAAATATACATGTGCGTATATATTTGTGTGTATAAACTTATGTGTACTTGTGTGTGTCTGTGTGTGTGTGTGTATACACACACACATACATGGATATGTTTTTAGCATGAATGTTACCTATAGACTGATAAATAGTCCTGAATTAATCAGGTAGATTAATATAAAGCAACTCATTAGGTATGGGGATTTAATAATTGATATATTTATAGTAGGAAATAGTGGGGGATCATTGTTCCCGTCGTATTTATAGTATTAAATGGATAATATTGCATTATGCAAATTGTTTATCCTTTTTCATATACCAGGAAAAATGTGTTCTATATCTTACTATTCTTTACTGATAATTATGCTCATTTATATTTTAATTTTAGATTGCACTATTGGACTCACCAACAGCTTTAAGTATGGAAGAGAAACTCCAGCAGAATGAAGCAAGAGTAAGTACTAATTTATCAAATTCTATATAATGAATCTCCATGAATCATATGCTCTTTCTGAATGCATTTTATTTTAGTATTTGACATCTGAGACTTAAATATATTTTTTCTTAATTCTGCCTTTTTAAGAAAATTGAACATTTGAAGAGAAATATGCTCTTGCTTTTTGTTTTTTGATGTTTTTTGGACATAATTTTGTTGGTATAAGAAATTTCCTTTACTAGTGTAGGAAATTTGCCCCCACTAATGCAACTATGCATTTAGGGGCATTGAGAAGTTCAGTAACTTTCCTAGGATCTCTTAGAATTGTGTGTCAGAGACAGTATATTAGATTTGTAAGTTTCTTGAGGGCAAGGAGTGTCTTTTACATCCTTTTGTATCCTCCAGTGCATAGCTTTGTGCCTGGCACATATTATATGCTTGATAATTGATTGGTTGATTGATTGATTGATTGACTTGAACCCTGATATTCCTAAATCCAAGGCCAGCTCTCTATTCATTGAACCACCTTGCCTCTGTTGTTCATATGTGTCAGGGTAAAGGGAAGAGATTAAGCATTTATATAGTGCCTACTATAATCAGACATTGTGCTAAGTGTTTTACAGGTATTATCTTGTTTATTTAACAATAACTTTGAGATGGGTGCTGTTATTGCCCCCATTTTTATAGCTGAGGAAACTGAGGTAAACAGAGGTTAAATCACTCTTCCAGGGTCACACAACTAGTAAATGTCTAAATTTTGTATGACTTGAAAGTTGAAATATCTTATATGCAAAATGGTTAACTTGAACTCATTTATAAGAGGCTGAAGAAATTGAAAGGTCATTTGGGCTATCTAAATAATATAGAAATTTATTCATTTGCATTGCATGTAATTGAGTCAAGAATACAACAAAGGTCCCTGTAACCAAAAATCATGGTGAGTTAGAAGTGAATTACATCATCAAATTGCAAATTTAAAAGTTATTTAAAATATATTACACCTCTTTTCTCATTGCTTTAAATTGTTTTTCCTCTTGTGAAGTAGTCTGAAATTTCAGAATTGGATATTTTACAAAATCAGCCTACTACCATTCTATTGCAAACTGAAAATACTATAACTTACAAATGTAATATAGTTTGAAAAAATAATTTCTGAAAGTCAATGAGGGTATAGCTGTATGTATTTCTGAGTGTAGGTAGGTGCTTGATTGGTTGAGAAGGAAGGAAACAAGTATTTATTAGGTTAGCTTAGTCTGGAGACAGGAAGAGCATAGTACAAGGAGTGGTGATGAGTAATAGGAGAATGGAATAATATTGGCAAATGAAGGTGGAATAATCCATACTCTAAGGACCAAATAGGATCTGGTTGAGGCGATGTTTTTGAAAACAATTTCACTACTGCTTGATTAAATAGAACATATTTATATTATATAATGAGAAAAAGGTTATGAAAAGGAGACTATTTTTAGGAACAATTTTGGGGCCATATTTTGTTTCATGTCCCAAATGATTGAGCTTAAGTAAGAAGGAAAATCAAGGTTTCCCCTTAAGGGAATTTATTGTAAAGGCATCTGTCTGGCAAACAGATGATCCTAATGTGGATTGTATGTAGAAATAGCAGTAATATAGATATTCATTTGGAATGACCATTTTTCTCCTGAAATGTTTACCTTTTTAAACATAGTTTTAGTTTGCACACCGAAATTCTTTAATTGCATCTCAAATATAAATTTGAGAGGCAGTGTGATATGGTGGCTCAGTAGCTTTGAGGAATCTTGCTAGGAGGATAGGAGGCAGATTCTACCTCTAACACATAATCTGTTTGTGAACCTGGTCCAGTGACTCAGTTGCACATTCTTTGGATGCCTCTCTGAGAGGGGTCCAGAGAAAATGTTTACCAGCCTTAGGAGAAGAAGTTCCCTCCTGCCAGTGAAATCACACATCTTGTTCTGATAATAGTTATCAGGAATATTCAGATTAGTTTAATAAAAAATATATTTGTGCTGACAAAAACCTTCATCTGTCTTGCTCAGAAATCTTGCCATGCTTTAGGAAAACCTCATTCTAGTCTTTTGATATTTTAGTTTAGTTTATATTATTAGTATTAAATATCATTACCATAATCACAATGATAAAATTGCAACTTTTAAAGAAAACTGTGTTATAGTGATGAATTTTTAAAAAATAAATATGTGTGGATTATGGTAATCAAAGTTTCTGGCAAAATACTTGAAAAACCTACAGTTTTTCATAAGTTAGAGTTATTTGATTATATTTGAAAAGGATTGGATAACATTTCCTTTGATGAGAAATTTCTGGTAGTGTGGGTATTTTGCATTTCAATAAGAGATTTCTAACTAGAAAACAGCTGCTAACTCTTTATCCACAAGTGATTTTGTACATTAATTTAGTATTCCCAACTTAATTTCAGTCCTTCAAAGAAGGAATATTATTGGTATTTCAAGTCAGCTTCTTTGTGCACATTTTTTCTGAGTCCAAAAAACCACTATTGAGTGTCATATAATTTTCATTTTCACCATGACATTGAATTATCCCCTTAAGACTTGGCCTTAACTCTGGAGCAGTTAGTACTATTAATTTTCCTTTCAAATCCATTAAGAAGATGGGTAGTGTCAGTAAAGTAATTCAGTACTACGTGTAATTGTTTCCTTACCTACTAAGAAGATTCTAGATATTGGAATTAAGTATTCATTCATTTATCAGGTAGTTCTATAGGCCTGTTAGGAGAAACGTTAGTTCCATGCTCATGAATTCTGAAAGCCCCTCTACCTGTTTGTAATCTGCTATAGTTAAGTTTTTCCCTCTGGCTTCTGAGCCTGGAGCCTATTCTTTTTTTTTTTTTTGGTCTTTTTGGAGGGGACAAGGCAGGGCAATTGGGGCTAAGTGACTTGCCCAAGGTCACACAGCTAATAAGTGTTAAATGTCTGAGGTTGGAATTGAACTCAGGTCCTCCTGACTCTGGGGTCAGTGCTCTATTCACTGCACCACTTAGCTGCCCCCCCTGGACCCTATTCTTTATCTTCCCTGTGAACTCCAGTACCTCTATCCCTTGGTTCCTTCCTAGGCCATCATTTCCTGCACTGATTACACTCATTCTTTCCCTTTTGCCACCCCATGGTGAGAAACTTTAACTCTATACTTTCCTTAAGTGTGGAAACACTTGAGTCTCTTTCCTACTGTCTTGTCTGTCACCTGTCATACCTTTCTAATCCTTAACCTTGTAGTACTCCTATGATCTGTTGTCTTCATTCTTCTTCATATGCTGCTGAATGAAAATGGAGAAAATCATGAAACCATGGCTAAAAGATAGTTGTCATTACTGGAAACTCTAGTAGAGTTGAAAAAGAATAGTGAAGAAAGGACGGGTGGCAGCAGAGATAGAGAGGAAAGAAATTTTGAAAAGATGAAGTCTTCATACCCTGCTTCTGAGCTCTTCTAGGTCATTCCTTTTTGTGGATGTTTTATCTATATGGTATATACTCCCCTAATGCTTTTTTTTCCCCTGTGTTTTCTATGACCTAATTTGGGGATTACATTTGTAGTTTTTATGGTCTATTTTAATTGTTTTTTAAATGATTAGGATTACATTATTAGATTGCATTGGACTACCAAAACATCCTTATTTACTTTGAAAAACAAAATTTTCAACTAATATTACTTTGCCTTAATAGATAGTTCTGGGTAGTTGCTTGAGGCTCAGGTTAAATGACTTAGAATCAGAAATCTCATATTAGAGGCAAGATTTGCATCTTGTCTTCCTGGCTTCAAGCCCATCACTTGACCCAGCATGCAGGGCTACTTCCCTATTGGTGTGTCAGATCATAGACATTTCAAAATGTACGTCCAGTATATATTTCACAATTATGGAAGGAATTTGATCTTATTACATGTATGCCTTTATTAAAATAGCAACTGAATCATAAAATTAAAAAAAAAGATAGAACTGAGACTTGGAAAATCTATTAATTAGTGACTGAAGCAGATTATCTCTAAAAGAAAACTGCAGTCTCAGAGATTGTCTAATCACTCCATCTAATTATAGAGAAAAGTAAATCACTATTTCCTAGTACCTAAAGTATAGTCAAGCAAAATTAACAATTAAATAGGAAGCTGCCATCCTTGATCATTTAAGGTTGATTAATATCTATGAAAATTGCTTTCATTTATATAGTTAGAGTTTAAAACTCAGAGCTCCATTTGCAAATTTTTTATTTTTTTAGCTTTTCAATATAAGGGAACAGCTACAGAATAATAAAGTCCTTTGAATTATTTTTGGGAAATTGTTGGGGTATTTTGCTTAAAAATTGTAATACACACCATCATAAGTTGTCATGGGTTAGGAAATTTTGTTGGGTAATGTCACACAAATCCTTTTTCATTGAACATTGATTAAGTATTTATTTTATTTTCAGGTACAAGAATTGACCAAGGAATGGACAAACAAGTGGAATGAAACTCAAAATATTTTGAAAGTAAGAACTAGTCATAACTTATAATAAATTTTTGTCTTCAGATGCTTCTTTTCAAGCATTGCTATCATGTACTTTGCTGGAAATAATGTGAGTGTAGTTTAGCCTAGTTTGATTTCTTTAGAAATTGTACTATGTGATTAGGAGGCAAATAAGCACTAAAGTTACTTTGGGTATTTATTATGTTTATGTTGGAACTCGTGCAATCTTCTTCCTGTTGAATCTTTTCCATTTTTGACTCAGTACAGCACAGAAGTCTGTTGAATATTCAAAAGCATTTAGTACTTTAGTACATCTATGTGCTTTTGCTAAAACTAATATGAAATGTGTTATCAAATGCAAAAAAAAAATCACTTGAAAGAAACTACTATCTTTATAAAGTTTGCCTCCATTGTGTGATTCGTCTTCAGGAATTGCAAAACAAATAATTTTTAACAGGTTATTTCTTACCTTTCCAAATCCTAGACAAAGATGATATAAATTTCTGACAGGAAAACTTGTAGAAGAACAGCTATGTAGTAAAGAAAACCTTTGTACAGCCTCCTTAATTAGAAGTATAAGATGCTTTCTGTTTTCATTCTTGTCCAACTTTATGCTGATTGCTACAACGGTGGGCTGCTTGTGTTGAAAAACTCTTCTTTGGTTGAAAATCTAAGCCTAAAATCTTTCATTTGTTATTCTCTTGTAATGAAATGAGATAAAAGGACTGCCATCTTAGGATTCCTATTTCTGGAGTGTTGAGGAGAAAATGTTTTCTGCAGAACTGAAAATGTCCTATTAGCAAGTTTCTTTTTGAATCATCAGCATGGATGCTAAAATTGAACTAAACATTCAATAAGTATCCCCTGTGTTCAAGATCCTGTGCTAGGCATTCAGTATATTAGCATGAAACATGGCATAGTCTTTGCCCTCAAGGAATTAACATTTTTTCATATAAAATACAAACTTTGTTTCTTTGTTTCTAAGAAACTTTGTTTCTAAAGTGCAACTAAGAACAAGATGAAAAGTGCTATGAGATGCTATGAATAAGAGAAAGATCACTTTCATTTAAGGAGGTCATCAGGGGAAGCTTATTGGAAGAGGTTATACATGTATTGGGCCTTGGAGGAAGGGAGGGATATCAACTGGACAAGCTAAAGGCAACCCATGTTAGATGCAGAGGACCACTTAAACAAAGGCATGGAGATAAGATAGGATGGTGTAATCTAGTATATACAAAGAGAAAGATATGATGAAAGGAAAGGTATGTTTGACATTGGATGCCAAGATTAGAAGTTATTTTTTTTTCTTTAATAGACTTTAGAGAGACACTGAAGATTTTTGAGTAGAATATTATCAGAATGGCTCATTATGAAAATTACTTGGCCAGGGATGTGAAAGATTATTTAGAAAATAAGGATAGGCTAGAGGCAGGAAGAGGAAGTATCATGCTAGTCTAGGTGATAGAGACAAAGTAATGGGACGAAAGAGAATGGATTATTTTTTTTTTAATCAAATGCCTTATTAACTTCTAGTTTACATAATTCATTTCTGAAAGATTTTGAGTTACAAATTTTCTCCCTGTTTTTCCCCTACCCACCGCCCCAAAATATCCCCTCCTCGAATCTGCTCTCTCCTATATCTTCTCCCATACGCCCTCTGACTTTCCAGTAGGGCATGGCGGATCTCTATGCCCCAGTGCCTGTATGTCTTATTTCCCTGTTACATGTAAAATAATATCAATAATAGCATATATATATATATATATATATATATATTTAACTTTGGTTTTAAAACTTTGAATTCCAGATTCATTCCCTTCCTCCCTTGTCACCCACCCTTACTGGGAAGATAAGCAATTCAGTATAGGTTGTACATGTGTAGCTATGCAAAACATTTCCATAGTGGATATATTGCGAAAGAATGACTATATTTCCTTCCCTCCTATCCAAACTCCCACTTGTTCTATTCTCTGTTTTGATCCTGTCCCTTTCCAAAAGTGGGTGCTTCCAACTTCCCTCCCCCCAAGCCTGCCCTCCTATCATCCCCGTTCTCACCCCCTTACCCCTACTCTCCTGTATTTAGTATGTATGTCATTCCCTCCCTGAGCCAAATTCAATGAGAATAAGGCTGACCCATCCCCTTTTGCCTTCCTGTTCTTTCCCTCCATTGTAACCATTTCCCCTTGCCTCTTCTATATGAGATAGTTTACCCCATTCTTTTTCTTCCCATCTCCTCTCATTATATTCCTCTCTCACCTCTTAATTTCACCTTTTAGCTATCATCCCTTCCAATTAAATTTGACCTGTGCCCTCTATCTATGTATACCGGTACATATATTTACACTCATTCACATATGTATTCATATAATCATATACTCTCCTGTATAGACAAACTTCTATTCCCTTCAACTATTCTCATACTGAGAAAAGTTTCATAAGTTACGATTATTGTTTTTCTATGTAGGGATGTAAATAGTTCAACTTTGATAAGTTCATTATGATTTCTTTCCCTTGTTTACCTTCTCATGCTTCTTTTGCTTCTTGTATCTGAATGTTAAATTTTCTATTCAACTCTGGTTTTTTGATTAAGAATGCTTGAAAGTCCTCTATTCCACTGAATGACCATATTTTCCCCTGAAGAAGGATACTCAGTTTTGCTGGCTAGGTGATCCTTCGTTTTAATACTAGCTCCTTTGCCCTCTGGAATATCATATTCCAAGCCCTTCAATCCTTCAGTGTTGAAGCTGCCAGATCCTGTGTTATCCTGATTGTGTTTCCACAATATTGAAATTGTTTCTTCCTGGCTGCTTGTAATATTTTCTCCTTGATTGGGGAATTGTGGAACCTGGCTATAATATTTCCAGGAGTTTTCTTTTTGGGATCTTTTTCAGGAGATGATCGGTGGATTCTCTCAACTTCTATTTTGCCCTCTAGTTCTAAAACATCAGGGCAATTTTCCTTGAGAATTTCTTTTTTTTTCCAAATGCTTTATTAACTTCTGGTTTACATCATTCATTTCCATCAGATTTTGAGTTACAATTTTTTCCCCATTTTCCCCCTACCCACAACCCCAGAATAGCAATCCCACAGGATATCCCCTCATCCAATCTGCTCTCTCCCATAACCCCTTCAACTTTTCCAGTAGGGCAAAGTGAATCCCCATGCCCCAGTGCCTGCACATCTTATCTCCCAATTATATGTAAAATAGTATTAATAATAGTATTGACATATATTTAAAACATTTGATTTTAAAACTTCAAATTCTAGGGGCGGCTAGGTGGTGCAGTGAGTAGAGCGCTGGCCCTGGAGTCAGAAGGACCTGAGTTCGGAGCCGGCCTCAGAAAATGAGCACCCACGCATCAATAATGACTAGCCGTGTAACCTTGGGCAAGTTACTTAACCCCAGTTGCCCTAAAGGGGTGGCTAGGTGGCGCAGTGAGTAAGAGCGCCGGCCTCGGAGTTGGGATGACCCGAGATCAGATCTGGCCTCAGAAAATGAGCACCCACGCATCAATAATGACTGGCCGTGTAACCTTGAGCAAGTTACTTAACCCCAATTGCTTTAAAAAAAACAAAATAAACAAACAAAAAAACCCTTCAAATTCCAGATTCATTCCCTTCCTCCCTTGTCACCTACCCTCACTGGGAAGATAAGCAATTCAGCATATGTTGTATATGTATAGCTATGCAAAACATCACCATAGCAGATATATTGTAAAAGACTGACTATATTTCCCTCCCTCCTATCCCACCCCACCTGGTCCACTCCCCACTTTGATTCTGTCCCTTTTCAAAAGTGGGTGCTTCTAACTTTCCTCCCCCTGCAGCCTGCCCTCCCTTCCATCATCTCCCCTCCCCCCTACAATCTCCTGTAGGGTGAGATATTCCATTTAGTATGTATGTGATTCTTTCCCTGAGCCAAATTCAATGAGAATAAGGTTTTGCCTTTTTGCCTTCCTGTTCTTCCCCTCCCCTGCAACCACTTTCCCTTGCCTCTTCTACATGAGATAATTTACCCCATTCTGTCTCTCCCTATCTCCTCTAGTTATGTTCCTCTCTCACCTCTCAATTTCACCCCTTAAGTATCATCCCTTCCCATTAAATTCAACCTGTGCCCTCTGTCTATGTATACCTGTAAACAGGTATACGCATTCACATATGTATTCATATGACCATACACCCTTCTTCCATTATTTTCAGAGTGAGAAAGGTTTCATCAGTCACAGTTACTGTTTTTCCATGTAGGAATGTAAATAGGTCAACTTTGATAAGTTCCTTTTGATTTCTTTTCCCTGATTACCTTCTCAGGCATCTCTTGCTTCTTGTGTCTGGATGTCAAATTTTTTATTCAACTCTGTTTTTTCCTCAAGAATGCTTGAAAGTCCTCTATTCCACTGAATGACCATATTTTCCCCTGAAACAAAATGCTCAGTTTTCTTGGGTAGGTGACCCTTGGGTTCAGTCCCAGCTCTTTTGCCCTCTGGAATATCATATTCCATGCCCTTCAGTCCCTCAGTGTAGAAGCTGCCAGGTCCTGAGCTATCCTGATTGTGTTTCCATAATATTGAAATTGTTTCTTTCTGGCTGCTTGTAATATTCTCCCCTTGATCTGGGAATTCTGGAACCTGGCTATAATATTCCTAGGAGTTTTTTTGGGGGGGATCTTTTTCAGGAGGTGATTGGTAGATTCTTTCAAACTCTATTTTGCCCTCTGAATCTATAACATCAGGGCAATTTTCCTTGAGAACTTCTTAAAGGATGGTTTCTAGGTTCTTTTTTTTTTGATCATGGCTTTCAGATAGTCCAATAATTTTTAAATTATTTTTCCTAGATCTATTTTCCAGGTCAGTGGTTTTCCCAATGAGATATTTCACATTGCCTTCTCTTTTTTCATTTGTTTGGATCTGTTTAATAGTAACTTGATTTCTCATAAAGTCACTAGCTTCCATTTGCTCCAGTCTAATTCTGAAGGAATGATTCTCTTCAATGAGCTTTTTTTTTTTTTTTTTTTTTAAGCAATTGGGGTTAAGTAACTTGCTCAAGGTTACACGGCTAGTCATTTGATTTATGCGTGGGTGCTCATTTTCTGAGGCCGGATCTGATCTCGGGTCATCCAAACTCCGAGGCCGGTGCTCTTACTCACTGCGCCACCTAGCCGCCCCTTCAATGAGCTTTTGAGATTCTTTTTCCATCTGGCCAATTTGGCTTTTTAAAGAATTTTTCTCCTCATTGGCTTTTTGAGCCTCTTTTGCCATTTGAGTTAGTCTATTTTTTAAGATGTTATTTTCTTCAGTCAGGTTATTGACTCTTATTTCATAATTTTTTTGCATCATCCTCATTTCTTCCCAGTTTTTCCTCCACTTCTCTTACTTGATTTTCAAAATCCTTAAGGACCTCTATGGCCTATAACCAGCTTGTATTTTCCTTGGAAGCTTTTGTTGCAGGTGTTCTGACTTCACTGTCTTCCTTCTGTTTCATGCTTTGATCCTTTTTGTCCCCAAAATAGGAGTGTAAATTTTGGTTGCTCTCAGTTTACTTTGCTTCCCTCATTTGCTCATATTGCCATTCAGTTACTTGACTTTTGTTTTTTTTTTTTTTACCATAGTAGGACTCTGCTATCAGACAGGGGAGCTTTATACCCAACACTGGGGTTTTCTCAGCTGCTGAAGGTATTAGTTGGATGCCATCTCTGGCATGTAGGTCTTTTACATGCCTCTTATGGCAGCAGGAACTCTTGGAGAAATGGAGCCATGACCTTTGACCCAAGAAAGCTGGACTCAGTTGACCTTCATCCCAATTAATCTGTAAGAATCTGGCACACTGGTCACATACTCCAGGATCTCCACCCTAGACCATAATCCGGATCCAAGCAGGTTAAAGCAAGAGCAGTTACCCCTCAGACTGGTCGCTTGGTCCCTTTGCAATCTGCAAGCCTGGAACTGAAGCTGCCACATGGCAGTGGTTGCACAGCTAGGGTGCCCCAGTGGCTTTTCACCCCAGGGGCAAAAGCCGATGCACTCCCAACTACTGGATCTCAAAGTCCACACTGCATTGACCTACCCACTGTGTCCTTAGCATCTATGTGTTGATAATTCTGGAAACTGCCACAGCTGCTGGTGATCTGAAGTACCTCCAGCCAGCTGCTGATCAGGCCTGCCCTGGGGCTAAATCTTTGGGCTTCTGAGGGGCCTGAGTCGGATCCCAGAGTGCTTTGCTGGCCACTTGTTGCCACCAGCTGGGCTGTTCTCAATGGGAGGTTAGCTTCTTTGTGTCATTTTGTGGGGTCTGTAGCTCCAAAGTTTCTTCAGTCACCTTTTACATGAATTGTAAGAGAGCCAGAGCCCTGCAGAAGTCCTGTTTGTACTCCAAGAGAATGGATTCTAATCTGAAGGCATTTAAGGTTGAGTTATTTTTTTCTTTAGTTTTCCTTTTTTTCAAATATTCATTTAAAAATTTTTTTGAATTCCAAAATTTCTCTTTCCCTCCCTCACCCCTCCTCTCCCTGAGACAGTAAATGATTTGATGTAGTTTATGCATGTTTGGTCATGCAAAATATATTGCCATATTAGTCATGTTGTGAAGGAAGATATAGACCTAAAGGAAAAATTAAAAAATGAAATGAAATACAAAAAGGGAAAAATAGTATGCTTTGACCTGCATTCAAACTCTTAGTTCTTTTTCTGGAGGTATATAACATTTTCATGATTCCTTTGGAATTTTCTCAGATCATTGTATTTCTGAGAATTGCTAAGTCATTCTTTTAGGTGGTCATTGTACATTATTGCTATTATTTTGGACAATGTTCTCTTGATTCCACTCATTCATTTTGTATTAGTTCATGTCAGTTCTTTTCCCTTGATTTCCAATTCTTTGTCACCACAAAAAGAGCTGCTATGAATATTTTTGTCTTCTAATCTTTCGTTTGTTTGGATCTGCTTAACAGCATCTTGATTTCTCATAAAGTCACTAGCTTCCATTTGCTCCAGTCTAACTCTGAAGGAATGAATCTCCTCAGTGAACTTTTGAGATTCTTTTTCCATCTGGCAAATTCGACTTTTTAAGGCATTCTTCTCCTCATTGCCCTTTTGGGCCTCCTTTGCCATTTGAGTTAGTCTATTTTTTAAGGTGTTGTTTTCCTCAGTCAGGCTGTTGACCTCATTTCATACTTTTCCTGCATCCTTCTCATTTCTCTTTCCAATTTTTCCTCCACTTCTCTTATTTGATTTTTAAAGTCCTTCTTAAGGTCCTCTATGGCCTGCAACCACTCATGTTTTCCCCTGGGGCTTTTGGAGCAGGACTTCTGACCTCACAGTCCTTTTCCCGCTCTATGCCCCCAAAATAGGAGTCTAGGGTTGCATTTTCTGTTTCCTTTGCCTTGGCATGTTGCCACTTAATTGCTTGACTTTTGGGCTTGTTGCCACACTATGGCTTTAAGGCCAGATAGAGGAATTTTCGTCCCGAACGTGTGGGGGGCAACTTCCGTTTCTGGCAAGCTATAAACCCACCCACAACTTCCACCTAGATCACAATCCAGATCCAGGGAGGTTAAAGCAAGAGCGATTACCCCCCAAGACTGATCACTGGATCTCCCCACGATTTGTAGGCTGGGAGCCGGAAATGCCTCTGAAAACTACACAGTGGCGTGTCTCCTCAGCAGCTTCTAGCCCCCAGGGGAGGGAGCTGACGCATTCCCAAATACAGGTCCCAAAGTCCATAGGACACTAACCTCTTACTTTGTCCTAGGCAAGTCTATGTTGATAATTCTGGCGTCTCCACAGTTCCTGGTGTTCTGGGGTTCCTCCAGCTGGCTGCTGGCCCTGCCGCCCTGGGGCTAAAACCTCGGCTCAGGTGGACCTGGGCTCGGCTCGGCTCCTGCGCTCTGCGCGCTGCCGGCTCCCAGACCACTTCGCTGGTCCTTCCTGCAGGGTGCTGGGCTGTCCTCAGCGGGAGGTTAGCTTCTCTGTGTCGTTCTGTGGGTGCTGGGGCTCCAGAAGATTTTCAGAGTCCTTTTTTACATAGTTTGTGGAGAATCTGGGGGCAGAGAGGCTTGGAGGAGCTGTTTCTACTCCGCCATCTTGGCTCCGCCCCCCTATGAATATTTTTGTACAAATAGGTCCTTCTCTTTCCCCTCCCCCCCACCACTTAAAAATCTCTTTGGGATATATACCTAGTAGGGGCGGGGTATTGCTGGATCAAACAGTGTGCATGGTTTTATAAGCTTTTGGACATAGTTCCAAATTGCTCTCCAGAATGATTGGATCAGTTCACAGCTCCATCATCAACATTGCATTAAAGTCCCAATTTTTCTATATCCCCTCCAACATTCATCATTTTTCTTTTCTTTCATATTAGCTAGTCTGATAGATGTGAGGTAATAAAGAGGTCTCATTTTTTAAGGATAAAGGAGATCTAAGTCTTTATATTGATGATGGGACAAGTGGATAGAAATTGAAGATGAGAGAGTCCTTAACTAAGAAAACTCCCAGATGACATAGGAATCATATGTGTAAGTGGAAGTTTTACTCTTGGTAAGCAGGAAACCTGTCTCATCCTTTGAAACTAGAACAAAAAAAGAGAAGGACACAGATTTTGAAGTATGGAGGTAAGGGAACTTACTGTTATATAAATGAGAGCAGTGGTTCTCAAACCTCTTTACACCCTTAAAAATTATTGAGAAGCTTCTAGATGGCATTTGTTTATATGGGTTGTATCTGTCAATATTTACTGTATTAGAAATTAAAGGATCTTGGTATTATTATAAAGGAGTTTTGACCTTGCAGAACCTCTTGACATGTTGTCACCAGACCACACTTGGAAAACCACTGAGATAGAATGTAACTCTGCCCACTATGTGACACAGCTTTATTTCCTTAGCCCTGAAGAATAGTTAGATAAGTAGCCTGGTACAGTGGAAAGAATGCTAGAATTGGCATTGGGAAAGATACCCATTAGAATTCTGCTTCTGATTCTTGCTAGCTTTATTATTGTGGGTAGGTCATTTAATCTTGCTAAACTTCAGTTTTCTTATCTGTAAAGTAGAGAAATGATCATCACTGTTGTCCTTACTTCATAAAGTTGTTGTCATGATCAGAGAAGATAATGAATGTAAAATAATTTATACAACATGAAGTGCTATATAAGTATGATCTGTAAGACCTCACACTTCCTGTTTCTATTCCAGTGTTGAACTTTCTATAGGCCCTTAACTTCTGGGCTAGCTTTTAGACTTTGTATTTGGTGACTATTTCAAAAGTTGTGGTCTGCTGAAAATATAAAGGTCTTCCTGATACTTTAAGGAAGATAGATGTTTTACTGATACCTTTTGTCTACATGATCACTTCCTGAATACTTTTCAGGCATTTAGATTGCTTTAGTAGTTGAGACAGTTGTTATTTTGTGCTGCACTCAAATTCCTGGAGGTCTTAAATCATTAGGGGCTGCTGTGGCCCTAGATCAAGTCTTTCTGGATACAGAAGTTAATGAGAAAAAAATGAGGTTAAAATCTTTTTTTTTTTTTTTTTACTATCGGATTATCTTTTTATATTATCTTTTAATATCAGATTATATTCCTTCTGTTGTCATTAGTGACATTCATTGTCTCCAGGAACTTTCTTAGTATTTCCTTTGTTGAGAGAGCCTATGCAGAGATCTAAGCATCTTCTCATCTCCACTTTGGAATAATCACTTGTGCTGCCATCTCTGGGAATGCAGCTCTTTTACATGCCTCTTATGGCATGTAAAAGGCAGCAGGAACTCTTGGAGAAATGGAGCCATGATCTTTGACCCAAGAAATGTGGACTCAGTTGACCTTTATCCCAATTAAGCTTACTTTACCTCTTTGTCAGAGTGAATGGACTAAAAGTGCTACCATATTTTAAGAATAGTTTAAATCATTTAATGATTTTTAAAGTCATTAGTATGCCCCACATATTTTTGCATAAGAGACAATTCCATAATGTTAAAAAATTTAAGTCTTTTCATTTCAACACTGTTACAGTGTTTCTCTAAATTATTGCTAAAGGAATTATACTGTCATTGTTAGAAAGTTACCCACTTTGTGGAATACTGAGATTGTTACTTCATTGATTTGATTTGAAGCCAGGTGTATTTCTTCTGATAATTATTGTTTTCCGGAAATTTTAGTTTTTATCATTTTTTGGTGAGGATGAGTTCAGGGAATTTTAGTAGATGAAAAGAAAACATGGTATTTGCTAGATATTAAGAATTTGGTATGACTAATGAAGGCAGATCTGTTTTTCTTTGTTGTACCTTCTAAGCTCATTCTCAGTTTCTTTGCTACTATCATATGGTCTAAGGATTTAGATCAGAAAAGAACCTTAGAGACCATCTCATCTTGATTTCTCATTTTACAAAGGATGAATCCAGGGTCAAAGGAGATACAGTTACTTGCACAGCGTTGCCTAAGTATAAGAGTCTGGAATCAAAAACAGACCCTTGGGCTTCTGTTCCAGGGTACTTTTAACCTAGCTATGCTTGCTGTGATAGCTATTTTTTAAAATTTCCGTGCCACTTCTTAGTTATATTTGGCATTCTGAAGCCCTGTCTTAATTTTGTACTAGAAAACAAGGGCATGTAGGCTGAGCTGGGAAGGAAACAAATGCTGCAAACTTAGAAAAACAAAACAAGTGAGAAATGAATTATTTAAATTTTAAAATATTGATATATTGGGGGCAGCTAGGTGGCGCAGTGAATAGAGCGCCGGCCCTGGAATCAGAAGGACCTGAGTTCGGAGCCGGCCTCCGACACTTAATCCATACAAAAACAAAAACCTAGCCGTGTAACCTTGAGCAAGTTACTTAACCCCAATTGCTTTAAAAAAAAATACAAAAAAAATATTGATATATTATTAAAATTCAAAATAACCATTTTTGTGCTATTTATTTTTCTATTCAGTTTGAACCTTGCAAAAGGTAAAAAGCTGGGGCGGCTAGGTGGCGCAGTGAATAGAGTGTCGACCCTGGAGTCAGAAGGACCTGAGTTCGGATCCGGCCTCAGACACTTAATCCACACAAACAAAAACCTAGCTGTGTAACCTTGGGCAAGTTACTTAACCCCAATTGCCCTAAAGGGGCGGCTAGGTGGCACAGTGAGTAAGATTGCTGGCCTCGGAGTTGGGATGACCCGAGATCAGATCCGGCCTCAGAAAATGAGCACCCACACATCAATAATGACTAGCCTTGTAACCTTGAGCAAGTTACTTAACCCCAATTGCTTTAAAAAAAAAAAAAGGTAAAAAGCAGTTGCCCAATGATTGAAAGGGGATTGTATTTGTAAGCCTAGTCTTAAGATCATCTGAAGAACAAAGTTTTGATGCATATGTGACCCCATGAGAAAAAGTAATATAGATAGATTAGGTGATCATGGTTCCTAATCAAGAGGACCTCCTCTATGGATCTGTTGGTCTAAGGAAGGTGTCATTGAGAAAGAAACTATTGCAATACAATGCAAAATGTCATAATACCCACTCTTGTAAAAATTCAAATTCAAATTCTCTTATTCAAAATTACTGTAACTGAGTAAGTGAAAAATAAATTTGAATGAATAAACTTTCTAATTATTTTTATTGATAAGTATGTAACATTTATGCTTCTCAAGTTATTAAAGATAAACACTGCACTAAAACTTTCAGAATACCCTGTATACACATATATACATGTAAAACCTAAAAGTATTTTAAAACTCAAATCAGATTTCCTTCATTAAGAAACTTGGCAGCTTATTATATTATTAGTATACATTATTAGTATGTGCTTATAAGTAAGGAATTTATAAATTCTTTAAAACTGGCTAATCATTTTAGCCCCACTTTATATGGGTCCTGATAGATGAAGTAGTATATTTGGATTTCAGAGATTTGGAAGCTAGTCTTAGCTCCTCTTGTGAAATACTGTATAGTAATAAGAGATTTCTTCAGTTTTCTGTGCCGTACTTTCCTGGTTTGAAAAATGGAATTTCTATCCTTCCCCTTCTCTATTTTGGGGTAGATTTTGGAAATTGGAAAGTATTCTCTCTTTATTTAGTTGCCTTTTGTCAGAGTGATTTTATTGACTTAATCCCTCTTACTGCTAGTGTCTTCCCTGTGTTGATAATCTCTAATTTATCATATATATATATATATATATATATATATATATCTTGTTTTTACATAATTGTTTGCATATTTTCTCCTTCATTAGACTGAACTCCTTGAGAGTAGGGATTATATTTTACCCTTCCTTGTAAATCTCTAATGTTAGCATGGGGACTTGACACATAGTAGGCTTTTACTAGATAATCTTACTAGATTGACTTGGCTTTATTTAACCTGACTTCTGTTGTACTAGCTGTTTATTTTTGGAACTGTCTCATAAAGCTAAAACTTAACATTACTTCAGAGAATATTTTATGTTAGATTTCCATAGGTGTCTTATATGTTACTTAAAAAAAAAAACAACCTCACTGGAAGTCTCTAAATTAAGAGAAGGGATCCAGAATCATTCTTTTTTCTTTTCTACCTTTTTCCTTCAACTGATTTGTGTATCACCTTTTGATTCTTCCACACTGTCATTTTATACTTTTTTTTAAGACTCTGGGGTATGCTGTCATGACTTCCAAATAACTCTGTTAGCTTTTTGCTTCAAAATAAATCATGAGTAGGTTAGAGTATAGCATAGAAGTTGGAAACTGCCTGGCAGATGGCTTGCACAGAATGGACTGATTCTGTTTAATTCCTGGCCAGTGGCTGAATTGGGAATTAGTAGTGAGATCTTCTTTAGAGGGTTTGGTTTACTTTTTTTTTTAAGTGTATCTCATTCCCTACTTGAGATTTTATTTCATTATTCTTTAGTATTTATAATCATACACAACGGTTCTGATAGTTGCTTATGAAGAATTATAGAGAAGCACATTGAGTAACAGCATTATAAACTGCTTTACAGCACAGTGTAATGTGGGGGGACAAAAATAACACTCATACTGTAAATTAACCATGTTATATCAGATTTTAATTGTATGGAATTGTATCAGGGCCAGGAGAAAGTTTTGTACAACTGAGACAATGTGATCTAGTGAAAAGAATGTCACAAGTGTTCTACTAATTTATTGTGCATGACGCCACCTTTCTGGGTCTTAGTTTCTGTCACTGGTAAAAAGATGGAGTTGGAATAAATGATTTATGAGGTCTCCTTCAGCTCTAACATTCTATGAATCTATATTGATGAAGCATGTAGTAGGTACGATTAATACTGTTTAAATAGGTATTACGCTATAACTTCAATTTACCACTAGGGGCAGAGTGGGAATGCAGAATGGTGAATGTGCATATGAAAAATAAAAATATTCAATTTAAGAGAAACTTCCATTGTGTTTAGGATCTTTTGGAACTTTTTGTATGTAAAATACAGTGAGGATACAACATTATTTTTAATTAATTATAGCTGGTTTGATTTTGTTTTGTTCTAGAATGTCTTTTAAAAAATTAGTTATTTCTGTATTTCATTAAGATACATTTAAATAGTTTATTTCATTTTTGAGATCAGATATAATCAGTAAAACTCATCTTCCCAGAGGAGTAGAAATTAGTAGGAAATTTTCTGACCTTTCTGCAGTTTTGCATTTCCAATAAAAAACCCTGTACATGTTCTGGTAATGTAATGGATTTGGGTACTATCCTAAGTACTGGCATCACTGTGTAGGCATATGATACATGTGGGTTCATGGAACTTGAGTCATGTGTGGTGGAAACTAGTCAGCAGGAAGTTGCCTGGGGCTCCAAATTCTTAGACTCTAGAAAACAAAGGGTTGAGGGAAACGCTCTGTTTTGGCTGATATGAAACTCAGTTTAATCTAAACATTTTCTTTGCATATCATTTGCAGCTGTGCTTAGTTTTTATTTATGAAAATTAATCCATTGCAGTCTTTGGAGTAATAAGGGCACATCCTTTTTACTACAGGTTATTAACCTCATTATGAACAAATGTTTAGATATTTCCAGCTTGAAATCCTGATCTTAAGCAATCATGCATGTCGTTTATACATAGTCACAGTGAATTTAAGAAGATAAAGGATCCATTACTTTCCTGGACATAGTACTTTAAAAATATTCAATAAGTCTGAATTGAAAACCAGTTTCTTTTAGAAAATAAATTGTATTGATATAATTTGTTTTATATCGAATTTCCCTTGGTATACTTTTCCACATTCCCTTTCAGAAATCCATCCCTTGTAATACAGTGTTATAAAATGAAGAATTTTTTTTAAAGGTTACACAAAACTAAACAACACACCAACCATATCTGATCTTTGTTATATGCCGTACCCCATACCTATGATTCTCCACGTCTACAAAGGACTGGGGAATGGAGGGGAGAATGTTGTATCTTCTCATGGAGACTCTTTGGTGTCAAGCTTCCTCATTCAGTTTCATTTGTTTTGTTATTGTTGTTCTTTACACTTACATTGTTGTAATTATTGTATAAATTGTTTTTGTATTCTGCCTATGCCGCTTTACATCAGTTTATGTCTCTCTATGCTTTCTCTATTTATCATATTCATGATTTTTTACAGCATAGTTACATTCCATTATGTAATTATACTATAATTGGCTTAGCCATTCACTAATCTACTTCATTTCCATATGTGTGCTACCATGAAAAGTTCTATAAATATTTTGATATACGTAGATTCTTTTAAAATTATTTATTAATTTGGGGGATGTACTTAGTAGTAAAATCTTTGAGTCAAAGAATATAAGCATTTTCTTTACATAATTTCAAATTGCTGTGTTAATAATTTTACCAATAATGCATTCATGTTCCATTCTTGAAAGCTGATGTCTAAATGGGAATTCTATTTTTCCATGGACTTTTCTTGCAAACCTGGGGTTATGTTCCCACATTCTGGAAATGTTATGTACCACTTCAGTGTACAGTGGATAGAATACTGAACTTAGAATCCAAGCATTCTGGATTTGAATCTCTCCTTAGAAACTGACTAGTTGTGTGTTTCCTGGCAAGTCTCTTAACCTCTTGGAGCATCAGTTGACCTATCTATAACATTGGAATAATGATAGCTTCTATCTCATGAGGTTGTTATGTATTAAAAGCACTATAGTTAGCTGTTGTTCTGAATTAAGGATCTTGTTTCCCCTGATACTCCTAATCAACCTCTTACCTAAAATAATGTACTTGATTTCATTACACAATTTCAATCCCCCCTTTTTTCTTTTCTTTTTTTTTTCTACTTAGCAGATTCTTTATTAACTTCTGTTTTACATCATTCATTTCCGTTTTTCCCCTACTCACCATCCCAGAATAGCAGTCCCACAAGATATTGCTTCCTCCAATCTGCTCTTTCCCATATCTTCTCCCATACCCCCTTCGACTTTTCCATTAGAGCAAGGTGAATCCCTGTGCCCCAGTGCCTGAAGATCTTACCTCCCAATTACATGCAAAAGAGTATTAATAATAGTATTTATATATATTTGAAGCATTTAATTTTAAGACCTCGAATTTCAGATCCATTCCCTTCCTCCCTTGTCACCCATTCCCTCTGGGAAGATAAGTAATTCAGTATATGTTGTACATGTCTAGCTATGCAAAACATTACTATAGTAGATATATTGTACAAGGCTGCTTATAATTCCCTCCCACCCATCCCACCCCCCACCTGGTCCATTCCCTACTTGATCCTGTCCCTCTTTTATAGTGCAACCTCCCCTACCCAAGAATGCCCTCCCATCCATCATCCCTCCTCTCATTCCCCTTCCCCCTATTCTGCTGCAGGTTGAGATATCCCATTTAGTATGTATGTCATTCTCTCCCTGAACCAAACTCAATGAGAATGTGGTTTTGCCTTTTTGCCTTCCTATTCTTCCCCTCCCATGCAGCCACTTCCCCTTGCTTCTTCTACATGAGATAGTTTACCCTACCCTCTCTCTCCCCGTCTCCTCTTGCCACTTTCCTCTCTCACCTCCTAATTTCACCCCTTAAGTATCATCCCTTCCCAACAAATTCAACCTATGCCCTCTATCCCTGTATAACTGCAAACATATATACACACATTCACATATGTATTCATATGACCATACACCCTTCTTCCATTATTTTCAGAGTGAGAAAGGTTTCATCAGTCACAGTTACTGTTTTTCCATGTAGGAATGTAAATAGGTCAACTTTGATAAGTTCCTTTTGATTTCTTTTCCCTGATTACCTTCTCAGGCATCTCTTGCTTCTTGTGTCTGGATGTCAAATTTTTTATTCAACTCTGTTTTTTCCTCAAGAATGCTTGAAAGTCCTCTATTCCACTGAATGACCATATTTTCCCCTGAAACAAAATGCTCAGTTTTCTTGGGTAGGTGACCCTTGGGTTCAGTCCCAGCTCTTTTGCCCTCTGGAATATCATATTCCATGCCCTTCAGTCCCTCAGTGTAGAAGCTGCCAGGTCCTGTGCTATTCTGATTGTGTTTCCACAATATTGAAATTGTTTCTTCCTGGCTGCTTGTAGTATTTTCTCCTTGATCTGGGGATTCTGGAACCTGGCTATAATATTCCTGGAAGTTTTCTTTTTGGGATCTTTTTCAGGAGGTGATCTGTGGATTCTTTCAACCTCTATTTTGCCCTCTGGATCTAAAACATCAGGGCAGTTTTCCTTGAGAATTTCTTGAAGGGTGATTTCTAGGTTCTTTCTTTGATCATGGCTTTCAGGTAGTCCAATAATTTTTAAATTATCTCTCCTGGATCTATTTTCCAGGTCAGTGATTTTTCCCATGAGATATTTCACATTGCCTTCTATTCTTTTATTTGTTTGGATCTGCTTAACAACATCTTGATTTCTCATAAAGTCATTAGCTTCCATTTGCTCCAGTCTAACTCTGAAGGAATGAATCTCCTCAGTGGGCTTTTGAGATTCTTTTCCATCTGGCAAATTCGGCTTTTTAAGGCATTCTTCTCCTCATTGCCCTTTTGGGCCTCCTTTGCCATTTGAGTTAGTCTATTTTTTAAGGTGTTGTTTTCCTCAGTCAGGCTGTTGACCCTCATTTCATACTTTTCCTGCATCCTTCTCATTTGTCTTCCCAATTTTTCCTCTTATTTTTATTTTTAAAGTCCTTCTTAAGGTCCTCTATGGCCTGTAACCCACTCATATTTTCCTTTGGGGCTTTTGGAGCAGGATTTCTGACCTCACAGTCCTCTGACTGTTCCATGCTTCGATCCTCTTTGCCCCCAAAATAGGAGTCTAATGTTTCATTTTTCTGTTTAATTTGTTTCCTTTGCCTTGGCCTGTTGCCACTTAATTACTTGACTTTTGGGCTTGTTGCCACAGTAGGACTCTGCCACCAGCCAGGGAAGCTTCTGTCCCAAACGTGTGGAGTCTTCACAACTTCTGTTTCTGGCAAGCTGGATATCCACCCTACGACTTCCACCCCAGATCACAATCCAGATCCAGGGAGGTTAAAGCAAGAGTGATTACCCCCCAAGACTGATTGCTGGATCTCTCTACAGTTTGCAGGCTAGGAGCTGGAGCTGCCACTGAAAACTGCAAAATGGCGGTTCTCTTCAGTGGCTTCTAACCCCCAGGGGAGAAAGCCGACGCATTCCCCAAATACTGGTCCCAAAGTCCATAGGACACTAACCTCTTACTTTGTCCTAGGCATGCCTGTGTTGATAATTCTGGACTCTCCACAGCTTGGGTCCCTCCAGCCGGCTGCTGGCCTGGGCCACCCTGGGGCCAAATCCATGGCTCAGGCGGACCTGGGCTCAGCTCTCCCTGCGCTGTGCTGCCAGCTCCCACAGCGCTGCGCTGGTCCTTCCTACAGGGCTGCTGGGCTGTCCTCAGCGGGAGATTAGCTTCTCTGTGTCGTTCTGTGGGTGCTGAAGCTCCAGAAGTTGTTCAGAGTCCCCTTTTACCTAGTTTGGAGGTGATCTGCGGGGAGAGTGTCTTGGACGTGCTGTTTCTACTCTGCCATCTTGGCTCCCCCCCCCCGCCCCTTTTTTAATCAAGTTTATATTGAGAGGGCTGGTCTCGATTCAATTTAGTATTTCTTAAGTATGTACTGTATTTATGTTTTTCGAGGGGGGAAGAAGGCAGGGCAATTGGGGTTAAGTGACTTGCCCAAGGTCACATGGCTAATAAATGTCAGTTGTCTGAGACTGTATTTGAACTCAGTCCCTCCTGACTCCAGGGCTATTGCTCTATTCACTGTGCCACCTAGCTGCTCTTACTATGGTTAAAATATTGTGGTGGGCACTGGGAATACAGTACAAAGATGAAAAATAGGCCACTAGGTGACACAATTGATAAGAGTGCTGGGCCTGGAGTCAGTAAGACCTGAATTCAAATACAGCCTCACACACTTACTAGCTCTAAGACTCTGGGCAGAACCTCTGTCTGCCTCAGATTCTTCAACTGTAGAAAAAAATGGGGATAATTAACGCACGTACCTCACAGGGTTGTCATGAGGATCAAATGAGATATTTGTAAAAATCAATTAGCATTGTGCCTGCCACACCATAGGCACTCTATAAATGCTAGCTATAATACTAATAATACTAATAACTGTTATTATTAAACTTTATTATCATAACAATAATTATTATTATTGATAAAAAGTCCCTGCTTTTTAAGATCTTAGTTATTCTAACAGGTACCATAGAACATGAACATAAGAATGATACAATATATAATATAATTAGGGCAAAAGAGAGTGGTTTAGGAAATTTTAAGAAAGGAAAAGATGCTTTGCCTGGACACATCAGGGAAAATTCTTAGAGGAGATGGTATTTGAGTTTAGACTTGAAGGAAGAGAAGAATTTCTAACAGGAAAGGGAATATATTCCAGGAACGGGCCTGTGTTCATAGAAATAAGAGTTTTGGCTGGAACTGAGTACATGAAGGGTAGTCACATATACTAAGTCCCAAGGCACAGGGAAGCCATGGTCTGCAGAGCCTTTAATGGAAGACTAAAGAGTTTGTATTTTATCCTAAAGATCAGCCATTTCTAAACATTTTTCATTGTGCATGTTTATCCATAATGTTTTTTACTGTAAATCCCTAATAAACATATATTTGTTTGTAAGTTATGAACATGTGTTATTATATTAATATGTAAATTACAAAACACAAAACTAGAAGTTTAAGAGGATGAGAAAAATTATACCATATTTTAAAATAATTTTTATTTGGTTCAATATATCAGTGGTATAAAATCTTTTTGTTTTTAATTAAAATGAATAATGGTTTTTAGTGAAAGCCTGTAATTGAATTTGCTTCATTATTCTTATAAATCTTGGTTTAATACATTTTAATAATAGTAAATCAAAGGTCTTATTCTAATTTTAGTTTATTTCAATAATTGTTTTTAGTAGCTGGCATATTTGGAACGGAATCTTGACAAAGATACATGGTTACAGGTGGAAAAAATACATCGGTTTGTGCTTGTTATGATACTCATCTTTTTTTTCAGTCCCATCCACTCCATATGCCAAGATTTTTGTTGAAATTTAAGTAGTAAATGTCCATCTTCTCTTATGTCATTCAGTTATTCTAGAAAACTAATTGGGAGGTGTTTCCTTTTTGTATATTTTAAACAAATAATTTAAAAACTCACTGAGACTATGTTTCGAAGAGAATGTAAATATCCTTATAACTTCACTTTTTGGGGGACTGACTTATTGTCAAACTGGTTTAGATTGTCATTGTTTTTACCTTGTAAGGTAAAAGAACTTCAATTGGGAGTGAAATGACAGCTCTGCTAATTTTTTTTTGTTCTTGTATTACTGGAGTTATGTTCAATCTGTAATTTCTTTGTAGGGATCTTTTAAAAGCCATTTTTTTTGTTTATTTTTTACCATTTTATGGATCAGTCACTAAACATTTGTTAAATGCCTACTATTTACCAGACATTACGCTAAGTCCTGGGGATGCAAATACAAAAAAAATAGTCCCTACTTTCAAGGAGCTTACTGAGGGAGAAGGGGGATCCACAAAGGAGAAGTCCAAAGGAATGTAACCTAGTGGGAAATCAAAAGGGAGCTGCCCTGAGCACCTTCCTTAAATTAAAGCTTTGGGAAGGAACTCCTCACTCTGCCCTTGAAACAGAAAGTTCCAGTTAAAAATAGATAATATGACTCATGAAACCACTTTGCCTGGCACATGGAAACTCTAGTGTGAACAATGACCGAGGTCAACTCCTCCATTTTGTGCAACTCCTATTTTCTCCTCAGCATACCTTGAATCCAAATATGGTATAGGGCTATCTGACGACATTTGGACCAGGTGAGAATGCCAGTGTTAACCTATATATTAAATATTAGTTAAGTTTAATTTTTCTCTTTTTTAGATAAAATAAAAATATATGTTTTAATATTTTCCTTTCATACAACCTTGGATTGAGTTAACCCCTAGAGTGGCATGTATATTGTACTTTGGGAACCAATGATGTAGACAGTAGGGAGCTTCCAAAGTTTTTTTGGTAGGATAGTGATATGGGGATACCTGTGAATTAGGAAAATTAATTTGTCAGATGTGAGAATTGGACATCTTGGATAGTGTCATCCTTGGTCATTGATGCACTATGTTACATATGATAGTCTTATTCCCTAGATAATTTCCTAAATTAACATTCCCTAGATAACACATTCAAATCTATTATTTAATCATTAATTTAAAAAATAGTTTTATTGAAACCTTTTGTCTTTAACGGTCATTTCAAGTACCTTTCATATTGAACTGTTTTTTTTTTTGTGACAAAGTACAAGCATTTGATAATGACTGTATTTGAAAATTATGTAATATTCTTCTGCCATAAGGAGAAAACCTTATTTTTATTTTTTCTTTCCTAGAATCTTTACTAGTTTTTCAGTTGCTTAAATTTTTCTTAGTGGCCTTTTCAAATTAAGTCAACTTTTCTTGCATAATTCCAAATTGCTTTCCAGAATGGTTAGACCATTTCAACACTCTGCCAAGAGGATACCATATTTTTCCACATACTGTATTTTACCATATACCATATTTTCCCACAGCACCTTCAACACTGAATATTCCCATATATTGTATTGGGTACATTTCTCTTACTGTTAGTGATTTGCAGCATGTTTCCTTTGGTCATTTCACTTGTAGTTTGTAGAATAGGTTATAGTTTTATAATTTACTTTTTTAAAGAAATCTATTCATATCCTTTAACCATGTATCCATGGGAGGAGGACTTTTGGTGCTATATATTTATATTAATTCCTTACATAGAAAGAGATACATAATCCATAAGTGAACATCTAAAGAAAAAAAATTAGGACAAGATGATTTTTCTAGCAAATTCTATCAAATATTTAAGGAACAATTAATTCCAGTATCATTTGTCTCTTAAATATTTGTCTGAAGCAAATTGTTAGATTTTGTTTTCTTATCCTTTCCAATGTTTTTCCTTTTTATTATTATTTTTTTCTCACTGTCATTGCTGAACCTTCCATATTTTAGATTGTTGTATTCTTTGATGTGAGGAGAACTCTTGCTAGGATACCTCTCACTTTCCTGTCTTCCCAGGATTCCTCTCACAGTATCATAAAGTGAGGGATAGTTTTATAAAGGACACAATATGATTGGATGTTATCATAAATACCAAAGGCTGTTGATTGACAGTGTTTAAAGTGGGAGGTGGGGTATTCTTAGTCCTTTTCATTTTGCAGCTGCAGTTTTTGATCAGTTAACCAGTTTAAAACTTCTTATTGCTTACCTTTTATTTCCTACTTTCAGTCTCATTTGCCTTGCTAATTATAGTGTCCAGAGTGACCAGATTTTGGGGGCAGTGTGTCAGTGTAGGGATTAGGTTGGGTTTTGGAGGGTGTGGTCATTGCAGAATATCCTGGGTCTTTCCCAGTTTTTTTCCACCAAAAAGACACAGTATATAATTTGCTCACAGACAGTTCTTAATTAAAGAAAAATAACAATACTATATCTATATATCTATATATCTATATACACACATATATGTGTATATAGATATATTTAATAGTACTTTAAACTTTTCAAAGTACTTTTACATGCACTCTCTTTTCATCATACTTGTTCTCAAAACAGTAGATGTTATCACCCCTGTTAACCTGGTTAATCAGTTATTAACTTGTCTATAATAATCTGTCCATCAGTTTATGGTCACCTTTTAAAAATATTCCTGTAAATATTTTTGAGATAAAAAGCAAAATAATCAGTATGTTCATTGTTCTCTAAAGTTTACTGCCAGTGTAATATTTTGGAGGA